>NMRA01000394.1:288929-424485 GCA_002633005.1 Phoronis australis | reverse complement strand
CTTGGCTGGGGCCCGCCTAAGTGCTACGTCGGAGCCTGCCTGCACTGCCTCCGGCAGCTTGGCTGTGGCCCGCCTAATTGCCAGCTTTCCTGGGGCCCGCGTAAGTGCTACGTCGGAGCCTGCCCGCGCTGTCTCCGGCAGATTGGCTGGGGCCCGCCTAAGTGCTACGTCGGAGCCTGCCCGCGCTCCCATAGAGCCGGAGTTGTGGTTGCTGTACATTACAGGCACCACTAATGACACCATACCACACCCACCTGCCAGACACTGCTATGCCTTAACTACAAGGGAATTTGCACTACATAACTGTGCAGGCACCAACATACCTGTAAGACCTGCAGTTGTTCCCACCCGAGCATCGCATGGTACAGGGCCACCCAACGCTTCCGGCCGGGTCTCCCCCGGGTCCAAGCCGCCCCCGAAACCCAACTCATCCTCACTCGTGTCGCAGNCCCCCCCCCCTTTGCGTAATGCAACGACGAATACGACTTCCAATCTTTACAAAGAATACCTAAGATTGTCGTAGAAATCAAACGAAAGGCTAATCGACAATTCCTAACATCGTTTTTGCGGTAACTGGTGAGGTTTTCCTTTAAAAAAGGTTCTAAATCGACCAAGGGATTATTTTACTATGAAATGTACTTTTCTTAAGCATGGAATTTTTACTTAAAAAGTTTTATTGTAATAACACATAAATGACACATATATATAACACATATAATATAAAACATATTTTTATCTTTCAGAAATATATAGTTTTACTAGATGGCAAAGACTAGTTTTTTGGTATACGAGTTAGAATAGAACGATAGTCTTTCAACGTTAGGCGCGAGTTCTCTGCCCCTTTAAAGGCATTTGTGAAATGTGTTATGACAACGGGATCAGACACACATAATCTTCTTCATTTATTATCATTGCGACATACACACCTCCGTGTGGTTGATGACGTTATTACATCTTGCCCAAAACAGTCTGAAAAGCGATCCTTTTGTTCAAAAAATAAAATGAAAAGTCACGCGCTACGGATACCTAAACTTTTCATCATTGTTCACAATCGTGATCCGTGTTTGCAGTTACAAATATTATGCGTCCTGCTGCGCAACTGAGGGTTTTGGAAATTTCAACCAATATCCGATTATTCTTGTCCTCTAACTGAATGCATTGTACGCCTCCTAGAGATATCGACTAATTAATGACAAATTAAACAAATACAGTGTTAGATCAATCCCATGTTGGTGTCTCGTGATGTATTTTTATGGCTGAAATCTTTATAGTTAAGTGATAATCGTTTTTGCGACAAACAAGCGCTAGGAGATTGCATAGAATTGTTTAATTATTACTCTAGTTTGTTTTGGACAAAAATGTAAACGTCACATGATGCTGAAGTCCCACAGCGCGGTGTACATATAAGTCAGTTCTCAGAGGCAGAGAAGTCGATAAGTCAGACTTCTTCATTGCCAACGCAGTACTGACATTGATCGGACACTGTTTTCATCGGTTTCCGATACTAAGAAGGCTACTTTGAGGTAAGATTACTGTTAAAAATAAAATCTGTTACTGCGTGATGCATATTTCTTCAGGAAATAATACTTTTAGATATTTAAAAAAATTGCTTATCGGGAATTCCGTAGATAAGCCTATGGGCGTGTATTCGGAAAATGAAAATTTTTAGGCGTTTTAGTAACACCAAATAAACGCCCGGGCTTATATTCGGAAAAGGGGCGTGTAAACGGCAAGTCATAGTTTTTCTGACTTTGACATTTTATACTTAAAACTGTTATGTTATTAAACCCATAGTTCACTAACACCCTGTTCGTTTTTATAAATGGTAAATGCTCCACAAAACTGAATATGTTACAAAAAATTGAAGCCGAGTGGACTTTTAGAGGAAATTTTCCGAATAAACGCCCCACCCCACTATCTGGGCACATGACACCAGATAAACGCCCATGGGTGTTTCATAGGGTGGGCTAGCCTTAATTTTTTCTACGGAAAATCCCGGTGGTAAGATTGTAAAGCTGCTCGGAACTTACTATATGACAACTAAAAATCTTTGATTTAGACAGCTCATTGTTACAAAATTGATCTCAAATTGCTCCTTCCTCAGATCGAAAGTGATTTCTAGATTTTATTTCAAATGCCGGCCCAGGTTCATTGTGTTTTTCCCAGTCCCTTGCACTTATTGATGTCTGTGATAAAATTGCCTGAGTAGGAATTTAGGTTTCGAAGTAAGGGTTTTTGGGGGCTGGTAATTTTTTGCGATGTATGGGTGCTTTCCCATGGTACGAGTTGGGATCAAGCTCCTGTATCTCAATGCCCGCGCTTTATGTCAGGATCCTGGAACGATACTATGCGGACGTTCTTACCGATATTGTAGCCTCTATCCTCTTAATCCCAGCCTGACCAAACTTGCTTTAGTCTACAACCTGTCAATTGGCAATAGATCATTCTTTATTTTATGAACAAGAACTTTAGATTTAATAACGAATAATCAGACGTCGACTTCTTTGCAGTCTGGACGATCCATTTACATGGCGTTTTTAAACGCCGCAATTCCTTTACTGACGGGAATGAAGACAGTTTGGTTAATTTTCTTACACAGACATTTTCTTTATGTATAGCGTTTGTTGAGGCTAAAATCAACTCTGATGCTGAATGTCTCTTATGAAACCCCAAAAGTCTTTTGATTATATCTAACACATTGTTATTAAGATATTCATAGGAATATTGAACACCTTCAGAATTCGATTGGCGAAATATCATGATAAAAATAAATGGGTCAACGTTTCCGGAACCAATCAACGTAACGCACTACAGAGTTACCTGAAATTCAAAATTTGTATAGATAAGAGTTCATAATTAGAGTTCTGTTTAGCAGTCTAATCTGTAACTACATGTACTTGTTTCGGACATGAACGCTGCTAGAAAGATTTATGGTGTTTAAATGATCATCAATTGAACCACTGTTAGCTACATCAGTCTAAGATTATTTCGTTATGTTCATTTCTTACAAACTGATGGTAAGTGTGTCTTCACCCGTTCTCGTTTCTTGTATGTATTAGCCGAGCCAAGTCACATTGATGTAATTAAGAAAGTCTTTGTTCTTGAAGTTGACGGACTGACCCAAAATGCCTTTAGAAATAATCAACGGACTGACCCAAAATGCCTTTAGAAATCCATAACACGTGGTTAATCCTCGGGTTGGACAAAAAGTTCCGAGTTTCATAATCCATAAAATGATATTTTCATGTCATAAATCAATCTATCCTGACCATGATGGCTCCTAAAAGAATTGATGTAGTTGGAAATAAGTACGATGAAAAAAAAATTGGAGTATGTATTTCAGTCAAACATACATCGTTCATTTTAGGCCATACAGTGTAACATAAAATACAATTAAGTTCCACAGCTCTAATTGTGTTTCGTGATTGAAGAACTTCGGAATGGATTCTCACCCGAAAACGCCAAGCGTACGCAGCCTCGATGATTTTAGCAAACCAGACGTTTAGAAAACGGAACGTCGAGAGTTACACGAAATAGAGCTTAATCTCCCGATTGGTTGAACGGGTGAGTTGGAACGAAACTGAACCTCGTTTAGGGGAAGGTTTTGCCCGAATTGAGTTCTTTTCCTCTCGCACGAGCGAGCGTAACATATGTGCGCGACGAGGGGTGAACGTAGTACCTTTGCTTTGGGGGGAGGGGAGGGGGGAGGGGGGGTATCAAGCGTAATTTTCCCTACAGTTTATTAGCCTGCCCTACAAATTCCGAAAGCCAAGATGGAGCAGACAACGTTATCACAACAATAAATCAATGAATAACAACAATGGAATTTTTACAGTAATTTACTATTCTACACTTACCTTCAGTTGGAGGTATTTCAGCGAAACCTTCTTGTTAGATAGTTTCCTTGATTAGCTCAGTCAAAAACATTCCCGGTATCAAAACATTTATTGCAAGAAAACGTACAATAGGACAGTCAAACAAAATGGTTGATTAAACGTTACCACTTTCAACTAAAGTTTTCAAAGACCTGTAGACTTACGAGAAGACATTGAAACATTATAGACTCGCGATGGCCTCAGCGCTTATGGTATCTGTCAAATAACTTTCAGTTGCAAGAATAATCAGGTTGTCCAGTCTCTCTCGTCACTTATAGTTAAACGGAGACAATTTTTTATGGCGATGCTAAAGTGATAGCGAATCCAACACTAGTTACAAAATTTTATACAACCCTAACTCAATACATCCACAATTTAGATGTATAAGTTGCGTCTACCGCTGAGTAACTTAGAACGCGTGATTTTTTCTATAATGAATTAGAGGTATTTTATTTAGTCATGCGAGACGAAATCAAATTGCCAGGTGAGAGTACTCATGAAATGTTCTCCTACACCTGACGGCCCACTGACTAATATGAAAGGGAAATAGCCTACTTTTGGCAACAAAATGAGTTCGCTCCGGCCGGCGACATGGAATATTGCAAAATGGTATAGTTCGGCATGTCAATTAAGCTAATAATTCTACCCAATCACGTCGCCGCACCTTGTTAACACAACCATAGTTCGCCAACTCAGGTTGTGAATTTAAGCGTTAAGGTGATTTCACAATGCACTTAGGACATCTCCTGCAAATCAGTTCCTGTCGCTGATAAGCGGATGTAGTAAACTTCCCATTTGGATGAATATACGCCTGAATGAACATTTGCTATTATCGACTAGGTATATCAAACACAAAGTGAAAAAAATCACCTTCATAACGTTGCAAAAGTTACTTTTATATAATTCTGTTTAATAGTATCTATTGTGTATTAAAAACAGAACCATGAATACGGGACTTAAGGGAACGTCAACCAAGACACTTATACTGCACCAGTAAAAAATCAAATGCTGTCAAATTGCTCGGAAGTAGCTTTTCCCACTGTCATCTGTGGTGGGAAATAGCTTACTGGAGCACCCAATGTTGTCGATAAACATAAGGGTACAATGCAAGCAAAGTACTGAACCCCGCTTCTGTTTGAATCGATCAGATTCTCCTATGAATAAAGCTTGGCATGTAAATAGGCCGACGTAGCTGAAAAACTTGGTGCCGTGGATATACCGTTGTATACAACAGTGCTTATGGTTCTCCTGGACCCATTTTGATATTGGTGAAACATGATCAAACCACATTGTAGAGAATCGGTTGCTATATATTTGCTTTGCTCTTGTGGAGGACTTCGTAATGGTGCCTAGGCTTGGGGAGGGGGGTCCTAGCTGAGTACCGAAGCTATCCATTTACTTGACAGGAGTTCGGGTTGGGCTAGACGAAACAAATGTAAATTAAACAGTTTCTTTGCTATAAAGCCCTTTGCATAAATTTGCTGGGCTCAACTTTGGCGAATAAGGCGGCTAAAAATCAAATTAAATCGATTTTTTGTGCTTCATACACCGGAACGAATCGTGATTTTTAACCCGGGTATAAAAACAACCCCAAAACCTTGTGTCCTTTCCCAACAATAGACTCAGGTCTGACTTTTGCAGGGACACCGATTGCCGGTAATTGAGAATATCGTTAACGAACGCAGACAAGCGACTTTGGAGATTTTTTGTACCTAATTAAAAATCATGATTAGTTTTGATATATGAAATACTAAGAATTCGATTAAATTTAAATTTAGTCGTTTTAAGCGTTATTAAAGTGCTGGAATTTTCTTTATTAGCAGGAATCGCACTCGGTATATAAAAAGATCACAAAGATTGCGCGTGAATGAAAAAGCACCGTAAATAACAAAAATGGACGAAAAAGAACAACTAAACTAAATAAATCAAGAGAGACGTATTGCGCGCACACATTCGCATTAAATTTATTTGAGGCCACTATCAAATTTCGGCCGGGTGTCAAACCACAGAAGAACATGTGCTGATCCAACAATTCAGGTCATGATCCACCGCGGACATTTCACCCTGAAAAATTCTCCAGCTTTTGTGTCATCATAAATCCCAGTGGTGGATTTAGAGGGGGGCCAAGGGGGTCATAGCCCCCCCTAAAACTCTCTAAGATTCCATTTGGCATTTCGGGGGTGCGAATGCCTGACGGGCAAAATCCTGGCTAATACTCTGCCCTGGCCCCCTTAACTAAAATCATGGATCCCCTCCTGGATCCGTCATTGTGATACTTCTCAGGACTTCAATGAAATTGTCTTTTGAAACAGAGCAGATGCATTGATCAACATTGTACAGGTATGGCTATTCCCACGGGTCAATGGCTTTCCCATTGATATCCGGCTCTCACGGGCAATACCAATACCCAGGGTCCATCTCACCATACTGTTAACATCGGAAATGAAAATGCTTAATAATTGCCATCAAGTCTAATGCACATCGATTTTCAATGCGTGAAACTATTCAATTCTACACACGCATTCTCAGCACTTGTGCTTGTGCTGCAGTTGTTCTCAGTTTTAAATCAATGATGTCTAACTCATTAATGGTTACTCGGGTGATAAGACATAAAATCAGAAAGTGACCCTACAACGGAGTAAATATTGATATAATCTAATGCAATATTTATTTATTCATCTATTTCAAAGTGCATCATTCAAAGTACAGTCCAAGGTCATCAAATTAAAAATACAAATGTACTTAAAATCATTATCTCGATTTTCACCTCACACCTCACAATAAATAAAAGGCTCAAAGAACTGAGAATATAAAGCACTTCTACGGAAAGCGTGTGCAATCTTCGGCTACGTAATTTATCGTGGGAAATCGTGAACTCGTCTGCAACAGACCAATCGCTTGCCAACAAGGGGAGGCGATCGGACTACTGCATGCATGTCGACCTCAAAACTTCCATGATAGTACCCACCTTAGAATGAACCATAGACTATAGACAACAGATTCGCAACTCCGACATACGGAGTTGGCGGTCCATCTACTATAGTCTATGAGTGGACTCACATTTTTTCGCTCATTCAGTCAATGAACAGGGCAAACGGAATCACCCTGATGATGCCACGGACTGAAAAGGCAAAGGATTTTTGGATTATTGTGCGCTCTAGAAGTTATTAGGTTCGGCTTGAGCGATAAAACACGAACTTCTGCCACGTTGTTGCGTGATTTTATCAGAAATCGTCTACTCCTGACCATTTGGTAGAATGAACGGAAATCGAGGCCTGCGAACTTTCAAGTTAAATACTCGGCTTCTTGCCATATTTGCTTTTAGCCCCTTCTAGTAAAGCGTAAGACTGCGATCGCTGAGGTTACAGGTTCGAATTTGCCTCTATCTCAAATACACATAAATGTTGTCGCCAGCAAGTCAATGAAAAAATAGTTTGTCCATTTTTGTGTAGTAAATCCTTTGAGAAATTTTACATTGATCACGTGCGCAAAGAAATGTTTTTGCCATAAATACCAAAAATGTATTTCACGTACTTTACAATATTCAGTGGAAAGGTTCAACTTGTACATGAACACAATAACTAGGAATGTCTGCTATTAACGAGGATCTTTGAACTCTCACTTTAACTGATTTTTTAAAAGAAAACTATTCTAATTGAGTTTGAAGTTGAAATAAATTGTATCTCAGTAACAAGCAACATCTAGAGGTAATATATTGCTCTGTATGCGCCTATATGTGTACCAGTGCGTTTAATAATTTCCGGAATTAAGCGCAATCTGTATGCGACATCTGAGCCGCGAAAACCAGGAAGCAATCTTAAAAATAGCATGTGCATGAAAGTTTGACTTGTTCGTTACATTACCGTAGTTGTGAACATGTATAAATCACTTACTATTAAAATGTGTGCAGAAATGACAAAGACGCACAGAAAAAAACACCCAATTGAAAAAATGCAGAAAAGCTGCTTGGAATGATAAGAAAAGCACAGGAGCACGCACCTGTCTGTGAAACACTTAAGCCAAATGTTTTTTGAACACGTTATTTCGGATATTAGAGCGTGGCCTTATATGAACACGTAGTGTACATGCAGCACTTCAAACAATTAAAGAGACCCGTTCATCAGGTATTTTTACGATTTGTTCGTAAATATTTTGAATTCCGGTTGATGTCAAAGCGTTTTTCTTTTACTTTCAAATTTCAAAAAACGATCTGTCAAATGCTGATTTTTTCCCACAAGGCAAATCACGTCTAATTATTTGGTATGGAAAGACATAGACGTAGCACATTTCCTTATATGGAAATTGACCTTTGGCCTTTGATGTAAACATTGCAATGGTGACTTCAAGCAGCAGTCTGTCCTATTGGAAAATTGCTTGCTTCAGTGGCTTGCCTCATACTTTGCTGTTGACCTCAGAGTCGGAGTGCAATCCCGTTAATATCTAGCTTCTCAGCCAACTGTTTGTCTAATGAATGTGAGCGCACGTGCGCATTTATCATCAGTAGGAGGAATATTAGAAAATCTGTGGTTACCGCATATTTTGAAAATCGTCAATTTTGTGAATTTTTCTGGAAATTTCATCACGGAAGAAGTGAAGTACACTGTAGTAGACAATGCGCAATGCTACTTTCGTCAAGAATTGTTTAAAGAATATTTTTGCGAGCCTTCGCGTTCCATGCCTCTTTAACGAGTAGTGTTTTCTCAGTTACGAGTTGTCATCCAACATGGGCGTAGTTATCCTTTTGCGACAGGCAAACACTTCTCGACATGCACTTAATTGTGTCGCCATTTATTTCATCTAGAACATTAACATTAATTTTTGACCAAATATGCACAACTACAAACCTAATTTTAGTATTGTCTTGTCCATTTAGTCGCTACCCACCAGTTCAGTGGTTACTGGTGGAACTCTTTGAAAAATGTTATTGACCAAATGATACATGTTAATAAAATACATGCCCAGTGATGCAATACGTTGCATTCTAGACAGAGAAGTATTATTCACCTGTTTCCGTCTCATTACAGAAACATCGTTTGCAAAGATAACAAAGAGGTATTGACCGCCGTTCACTTTCCTCCAGTGTATTTAACGTGTATCACGACTGAAAGCCTCATTTGAATATTTGATCAGACGGGAACGGCGTCAACATAGGAAAGATACAGCAACTGGGACCAGCGGTCCCAGAAAAGAAAGCGATGGATTCCACGGAGTCAGACGAGCACGTAGGGAAACCGGACACGTTGCAGGGCATCCTTCGAGCGTTTGGAGAAGGAACCTCCGGTCATGGATGGCCAAAAATCGTATCCACCAACAATGTCTACAAGAAAGTGTTTTGGCTACTCATTTCACTCGGAGGTCTCGGTGTGGCAACGTGGCAAATCACTCTTCTGTTTATCGCCTACTACAAGTTCCCGTACACCACGAAAATAGAGGTAACTCTTGATTATTGCGTTGTTTTGAGGTCTGTGCAAAGGTGTCAAAGTACACTTGGGGACATAGTTGAGAAACGATAGTAGTACCCATCAAAGTAAAAATAAAGGAGAAGGCGAAAATCAGATCTGTTGATTTAATGAAAATAGAACTCTATAACATTGGTTTCAGAGAGGGAATGCCGTTGGGAACTTCAGTGCACCTCTGATAGTTGATCAAGTTCAAAGTTACACAGTCGGATAATTTCGTAAAAAAAACAACTTATATCTTCAGAGACAAAACAGTGCCATGACTTGGCTGTTCAGTTAAGATGTTTGGAATCAGAACTACAAATTTCTGTGTTTAGCTACCAAAACTGAAAACGCATTAAGCCATCTAAATTTATAAAATATGTCACATAATATTCCTTAACGTAATTAAAGTCCATTTTCATTACCAAAACATCGAAATCATCAGCGACTCCAGAAAACGCTTCAGAATTTGTTAGAGGTAAGAGGTAAGCTTAACCGAAAATGACGCATTGTTTGTAATTTGAGTTGCCAGTCGGCATGAGCATGGTATTATTTCTAAGCCCCAAAGCGCCTGGGATAAGAAATCATCTCGGGCAAGATCAAAGAGCAACGAAACCCCCTTAAGTTCAAAGATTACTAGAATTAAATCATCAAATAGTGTTTGCTTTACAGCACAAACTTATTAAAACTTGAGGTGAAAACAGTTAAACTGACAATTCAATAAGCGAACTAATCCGATGCGATAATTAAGATGAAGTAAATAATATTAGTAACATCACATGCGCCACAAAACAGACAGACCTCAGTGTAGCGATGATTCATAGCACATAACGCTAACTAGGTAAATGTTTGAAACCTTCTACTTTGGTTTGCCGGTAGTTGACGAAGTTGTTTTTAATCCCATTTACAAATACACCAGCATTTTTATTATCCTAGCTCTGTTTTTGTTTGAATTCCATGGTTTTTATAAACTCTCCTGTCAAAATTCAAAAGCGTAGTGTCTTTTAAGTACATTTGCAAACGTGCGGATTGTGTTTCAGTCAAATTCAAAATCATATTGAATTACTAAAATTGCTTTCGCAACGTCTTTGAAAAAGCGACATATTATTATGGGACATTTAGTTATTACCATATTTCCTAAAATGCACAAAATATGCCTTTCTGTACCAGGACTAAAAGTGATGTCCATGCACTAACAGACTTTTCAAAGCGTCGACCGGTAACATATGGTTCGCGGCCAAAAAGCTAACAATCCAGTCAAATTTAGTAATTAGTTGGTATATGTATCATATCAAGGATACTCTCACATTGGTATATTCATGTTATACATATTAACGATATCTTATTTGAAAGGAATACCCCTTTAACGTAATAGAAATAATTTAACTTGAGGATGGATTCCTATTGGCCAATTAGGGTCATGGGCATGGTTTACGCCGTAGTTAACTTTAAAGGCTTTTCAATTTGAAACAAATGGATACAGATTCTTCAAATATTCGTTTATGTGTAGTCAGTTTAGACGAGCAGAAAAGCCTGTAAAATTACCCGGATATTGCCCCCTCTTTCTGTGGCAAGCACAAACTTTCCACAGAGATGCTACAGGTGGGGACACGATTTCATGGCCACGCATCTAAAGTCCAGCTTAGATCTCGTAAACCCTAGTCCCAGACCAACAAAAACCAAATCCGTGGCACAGATTCCACTATATCCGTGTCCCTAAACTTCGCACACGCACCTCGAAAACCAAACCATACCCGCGGACCTGATGTCGATTGGGACAAAGCACGAAAGGTTCTATTGTGAGAGCGCTATCTACTCCTATAAATCATTACCAGACAACAGGTATCGTGTAGTGTAAAGCTTTCCCCACTAGATGAAGGGTCACCAGCTATTCGATTTCCACAGCAAGAAACAAATGACAAGACACGAAAATTAAAAAAAAACAAAAAAAAAACAAAGCAATTATTTGAGATCAATACTTAGACGTTTTGCACCACAGGCGTTTGTTTAATTATTTAAATGTCTTGCTGATATGTCTAAAACTAATACTCCGCGAATTTTGTAATTATGTTTTACAGAGCTGCTGAAGGAAGTGTTTACTTTGTACTACCACCGCAAACTCTATTAAATGCAAATCATACTTTATTAATATCCTATTACTCAATAATAAATAATTCATTAATAAGGAGTTAAACCTATTCATTTTCGAGGAGGAAGCATTTTGTCATGTTTACAAAGTATAGCTGACCAAGTATTGTCGATTGAGACAAATATTCAGTAAGAATGCTGTTGTCATAAACAGTCGGACCAAAGGACGTCGGAATCATGACGGCGTACTTTCTTGATTCGAGCACAGGTGATACATCAAATGTGTCCATGATATCAGCGAATGTCAAACGCAGTTTATGCAAGCGCACGCAAGTTTGTTCGCCAGAAACGTTGTTCACGGTTGACACAAAATAACGTGCATGGCAGATTCTTAATGTAGTTATAGAGTTCTTACATTTAAAATCGTTGAGTGTTTACTAAACAAGACTACATACACGTTCATACAAGTTTGTGCCGCAGGTATCTACTATGTCATTTCGTACAGGTGCTTTGACGTTTCCATCTTTTATCGTGCCAGTATATTGGATTGCCCTTGCTTGAAAAAGTAAAAGACTTTGTTATCGTCTTCCATTTGCCGTAGCTGGATTAGAAATCTTAGTATGTTTTCAGCTCATACCCTTTAAGAAGTTTAGGCAAACCACGGTAGTTGAAATTGAATGGCTTGATAAGATCTGCAGACACAAACTACTTTGGCTTACGAATTCTGACGTTTAACGCAGCAGAACAACTCCAAGAGACATGCTATAGGATAGCCTAATGGTATCATTGTCATGCATCAGTCGAAAACCAATCACAACACTGTCGGAATATTAGGAGTTTTGTTATGTCAACCTGTGAACAGAAGCCACACTCCAGGAATTACATCATTAAATCTCCACAAGGAGTGATGGAAAGTTTTAGAGTGCTGGCGCCACCTGACTTGACATCAATCACATGTCGCAGTTATAGCTACTTATATTATTTTTAAAACTCGCACAAGAATAAAAGTTAATGTGCATAAATACATCAAGTGCCATTTAAAGGGTTATGGAATATTCACTTCTGTATCATAAATCTTTATCCGAAAGCGTTTCGGGCGACGAGAAAAAGTTGGTACACAAACAAGACTAGACGCTCACTGAATCAAGTTTTGTAGATCGAAAAAACAAAACAAAAACAATGAAACTCTGATGTCAATCTGTACATTTTCTGTCTGATATATATATATATATATATATATATATATATATGCATATACATATACATATACATACACGTACACGTACACGTACACGTACACGTACACGTACACGTACACGTATACGTATACGTATGTGTATATATATATATATATATATATATATATATATATTGTATTTCTACTAACTTCACAACATTTGCCTTCAAAAAGTCGAGACGGGCTGGAGAAGTAACGGCCTTCAACACCAGAGAATGAATGAATGAATGTTGGAATGAGTGGCACTCGCAGACGATCCCGATATAGTTCAACAAGGGTAAATTAAAAGTAATTTGATTCATAATTATTGACGTTTGGTTTGTTGTAGCTAATGGCGCAGCACGCAAATTGATTATGTTTGATGAAATGAAGACCAATTAAAATTGTTTTGTTGAAAACACACGACGCCGTTCTAACCAACAGGCAGATCCAAGTGCATTGAGCCGGAATTAATCCAAACAAAATTTTTTGAATTCTCTAAAAAATAAACTTCACATCAATTTAGGTTATTTAACAACCCCAACAACATAACATAATCGCTACCTACAAAAATTTTGCGGTAATTATGAACTTGAAATTGGCACACTTTCTACTAAAGCTGCGCAGTCATAGGTGGGCGCTTGTTTGAACAAGTAACGCCCGATTTTCATATTTCACTGATATCACAACTGACATCAAAATGAAACAAAAATAAAAAATAAAAGTGTAATATTTTGTGTAGAAGCCAAAACCTTAAAATTTGAGTTAATCCACAAAAACGTGCTTTGGCCGACATAGGAAAAGCAGTGAACCGTTAAAACATTTAACTGGTGCGCAACGAATTTAATACGAAAGGATTTCAGTCACTACTTTATTTAAAGATGGGTTCTCAGTAACCCATGTAAACTTCACATTTTACGAGGAATGCCTATGTTTTAGCGACTGTAACCGATTGAAGGTCCTTGGTATGTTATCCAGCATTTATAAGCAAATCATTTACTCAGTAAAGGGATCCATACTTTTTCTTGAGATAAAGGAATTTTGACAAGTAATATATTCTGCTGCTATTTGTTGCGGGATACCTCAGCGAACTCAGTGTAACGACAAGCTTCCCGAACTCCGAGTGTCAGACTTCTTCAGTAGCTGACTTTTGAAGTGGCCCCGCTATGCTGAAATTCACTATCCCGATAGGCAGCGATCAGGTCTTTGGTGGACAGGCGTGCAGCGCCACCTACAGATCCCATGTCATGGGGACGGGTTTCAACCTACTAGTATTAACTGCGTGTCAACACCTATTACAATTCTAGCAACTTTCCACTGCTGTGCGGTAGGATTTACTGATGTATTACGAAAAGGCAAACCTTTTGAAATATCAATGGGTGAACAAGGAACATCATGTACGTTCCATACATTTCCCACTGCGAAGAAGAATCCTGGACAAAGCCAGTGGCTGAGGCCTACATTTGTATAAATCAAAATAATTTCGATCCCAGCAAGTGTCAAAAAGCTAAAATAAATTAGCAAACTTTAACTAACCAAACAATGTAAAGGAAAAGTGGAATTTATTATTCTGCTTTTAAACTAATGGACCACAATTTCTGTCCACCAAATCTGAGTAGGGATCAATCGAAAGTCACTTTCGTCATTACTCTGGAGAGAGCAATATGAAATGTCTACTGTTGCTGCTAATCATCACTGCATTGTGTTTTCCAGATGAGATTCGAGGTACAACATTTTCCTGCTGTGACGATTTGTAACCAGAACCAATTCCGTCTGTCACAACTGGGCGTAGCGGGACCGCAGTTCAGGACTATAATAAGTCAAAGCTTTATGAACAATATGAAAAACAAAATGTTTAGTAAGTGTAACTTTGTTAAGTTTTGTATTGTCGCAACTTTGTAGGCTGATCAAATGCCCTGTCCGCCATTTTAGTCTAGTGCTGGGTATAAATTTTACACAAAGAATTTAAAAATAATTGCTCCTGTGGGCGACGTCTTGGGCTAGTTTCTTGCTTAGTTTTGTTTTGTCTGTTCTATAGGAAATTACAGAAATTAGCCTGCTTTCGAATTTAACAACATCAATTCTCCAATGATCTATACCTAAAGTGCTGCATAAATACCACTCATTTGGATATTTTTTATTATAGTAAAGCAAATTTCAGTGTTGATACAACTTAATATCACTCGTGATATTTCGGCCATTTCCGTAAAAACAAAGCAGAATGGTGCCAAGTGAATTTCTCCTCACCAAGCCTCAAGTCGATGCTTGGGGATGAGGCCGGAAGACAACTGCGCGCTGGAGGATGGAACAAGGTTGTGATGTTCCCTGCTTCACGTGATCTGGCAGGCACGCACCTGTCGACCGATCCTGGATGCCAGGCATATCACTCTAGAAACACCATCTAAGTTGGCAGAGGGGGACATCAATCGATCGGATGATAAAAACAACAGGGCTACGCTCACGTTGGATACGTTCAAAACACATTCAGAGATTTTGAATGTTCACAGCGATGCGAGTGCGAGCACACAATTCTTACAGCCATGAAGTGAATAACGATGGAAGATTTGAAAACCAGCGCGCTCGCCGGGTGTAAAACTAGACAATAAGTTTCACCATGATTAAATGTCAAAACTTGTCCAACTTCGGAACATCGCACGTCAAAACTAAAGATTACTTACAACCATACTAGGCAAAAATATTTGGTTTGCTAGCTGACCAAAAGAATAACCGGCATTGACCATGTGGCAATGTCAACATACATGTATAAATATTTAAAGCAGTTGCTTTCTTGTTATTTCAGAACCAAAAGGCGGTGCTGGTCCTGGTGGCATGCAGTCAGGTAAGTCATTGAACTAAGGATGTGGATCATAGCGGTTTTGTAGTCGATTAAAAAAACGTTCTGATACTTATGACCCGCTGCTGTGAGATGGGATGTAATTCTCAAGCACCAGTGTCTAAACCCGCTATAAAGTGTCGTAAGTTTTACCCGAGAAGTTTATTGTATTACGTTTTAGTCTCAGATTAAAAAATATAGATGACTGATTCTGGTTAGCGAGCATGTTGTTTGGTTAGACTTCATTTCATTTAAGTTACAACAAACGTTTGAAAAGATTTTTTATTTTACATTCGAGGAACATCTGATTTTACGGTGCTAGAATAATAGAATACATATAATATGGACCGAGTTATCATCATGTGCCAGTTTGGTTGAAAAAAATGGCGTTTTGCTCTTTCTCAAGAAATGAGCAATTTTGAACTCTTGCTGTTTGATTTGGTCGGCTTAAGACACTAAAATGTTCAGTAGGAGAACACGATTCTCTGACGTGGAAAACGTTGAGGTAAACAGCAATGGAACCAATTTCATTTTTAAGAACAAGTTGTCATCATTATATTTTTCCCTTACAGGCGGTGGTCAACAGGCTCCTTCATCTGAAAATGGCGGAGCCACACTTCCTCCCAATCAAGACTCAGTGACGTCATTGCAGCAGCAAGCACCACAACCGACGACTGTTTCATCAAACCAGCTCCCTCCACAGCACCAACAACAGCAGACAACTCAAAGTACAAATCAAAATAACCCCGGACCTGTCTTACAACAGCAGACGACACTGAGTGCAAACCAACAACAGCAGCAACAGACACAGAGTTTGAATCAAAATGCTGGACCAACAACTCAGCAAACGCAGCAGGGGACGCAGTCCCTGAATCAAAATGTTGCACAAACAACTCAGCAACAACAGCAAGCTACGCAATCCTTGAATCAAAATGATAGATCAACTACTCAGCAACAGCAGCAGGGGACGCAGTCTCTGAATCAAAATGCTGCACAAACAACTCAGCAACAACAGCAAGCGACGAAAAATGCTGGAGCAACTACTCAGCCACCATTGAACGGAGGACCTCCACCAGGAAGAAAGAGAAGAAGTTTGCCAAGGCCTAAGACGGTATGTAAACATTAACATTCAGTATACGTGACACGTACTTTTAAGGATGAAAGTGAGAAGTTATAATTGTACTTACTATGCCTTTTTATATAGGCTATAAACAATCTTTCCACCATGAAAACGGACTTTTGATTTAGAGCATCTGCTGTTATAAAATTATTCCTTATTCAAATTGGAGGTGATTCCAGAGTTTCGAAAGAGGTGACACTCTGTTCATTATTTCGTCAGACCAAGTTCATAACTTTTCGTGTGAGGCTGCGAACTGAAATTTAAGTCCAAAAGAAAAACGTTAGTTAGGCCTACGATATTGCCATTTCATTGAGGCCTGTAGACGGCTGACATTTATAGAATTAGAGATTTGACCTCCTGGAATTAGCGCTAGCGCAGGTACGCGAAGCACTTGAATTAGATTATGTAGAAACTTAGTGACAGATATTCTGTCAAATATCTACAAAGCTATAGATTTTGACTATGTAAAAGTATATATTTTCTGAAAGCACAAAGCTTGCAGAATTCCACTTGTAGCATTTTACTAATGTGTGGACGAGATTACGCGCACTGTCCAGCCCCAGAGTATCCAGCGAATTCCTCGGCACGTAAAAGGCTTGGTGGTGCGGTCATTACTCACAGGCTTTGCCGAATGCGTAATAATGGAGATAATTCTGGTAATAAACAATTGCATGTTAAGCGTACTAGTTTCAAAACAAAAACGAACAATAATTAGGCAAACGACCAAAATGACTGTTTTTAAATTGAAAAGTTGATATCAGCCGTCTTCGAATTTCTAAAATCGATGCATTACAAGAGAAATTAATGAATAGGATTTCTTCAGCAGCGCGGCTAAGCCACGTGCGTTAATTAGTGAATCGATTAGGACGGGTTAGTCACAGTCATGGCTTTGGGGTAACAAAACGCCCAAATAACAATGTACTAGTTGCCTCATATGATAGCAAACAATTACACGATCAAATTTTACTAATATAAATGTTCAAGGTGAGATTTATAAAACTCTTTTACAGCTTTCCAAAATATCACTTCGTTTTTGTTTTTGCAACTGTAATTTTTTCATGAACATAATAAAATCATTATTTTCGACAGCCCTCATGGAAAAATGAAACATTTCGAAAACAATTCCTAACCAAGTTTTGGAGACGAGTGCATGAATCATAGTATCTGAAGTTGCACATGAACCTGATCAGCTGTTTGATATAAAATATTCCAAAGTTAGCCAAATATGGCATATTCTAGGGTTCTACACGACCTTAAAGCGAGCTGGAACTAATATCTTGAATGAACAAAAACATCCGAATAACAACCATTTTTTAAAAGACATGTGATTTTGCATGCGATAATCCCCTGCGCGAAGCTTGTGCCACGCGTCCCTACGTTGAATGCTTACGTAAGAAGTTTATGTGACTTATGCATTAGCCTAAAGTACACCGACAAGGCAATAGCGGAGTTGCAACCGAATCGATTTAACGATTGCACATGTCCGGAAATTAGGGTGCGCAAAGGCTACTGGGATTGTTGATGGTAAACGGGATGACCGACTGGTTTTCACGACGTGTAATTTGTGTGCATTAAACTACGCTGCTGTATGTAATTCTGCCGCTATTCGCCCTAATTAGCGCCCATGGCTCAACAAGTCCCCCAACGCGTTTTCAGACTTTGCTAAAGTAAGCGCCCAGCCCATGAACTACATGCGAAAAATGCCCTTACCTACAGTTCTAACGTCTCCAATTTATCAATTGAAAGATCCGACAGCCTGAATTTGTAACGGACCACGAGCCTCACCGTTATGTCCGTATACACTTCAAACTTACGCCGCGATTCAAAAAGAACGCAGAAGTTTTGCTGCTCTTGCGAGGGATGTGCCCCACTACGCGGGTCTGGACTTTGAAAACAGACACAGCGTACTTGTCAAAGAGGGGGATTGCATTGTTTCTTTCCAGTACAGATCTTCTCCGGCCTCAAACTTCTTTGTGCATGTGAAAACCGTGAATCGAAGACTAAAAAAAAAAACTCGACCAGTGTTAGCACGCGACCAAGAAGCGCGCGCTGCATAATGTACCGACTGTCATCGAAGATTAATCGGGTAACATAGCATCGGCAAATAAATATTGGCACTAATTTCCGAAAGTTTCCAATACCGTAAAAAGCTTCTGCATTATTTTTAAGAGAAATTATTTAACTAATCATAATTGGTGTTTTTAAGGTCAAAATGACCCACTTCGCACCCTTACACCCCAAATCTTCCGGGAAATAGCTGTTACACTACGGTCACGCATCCACTCACCCGGCGACTCAATGAGTGACATGTCGGTCTTACCGAAAAAATTCTCGAACGTTTTTAGCAGATGAGGCCAGCAAGTGCTAAGCCGTAAATATTAAAACACGCTCTGCTTGACTGCTTGACTTATTTTTTTTTTTTTGGATACAATGCACACCTAGATCATTACATTACTCTGGCAAATGAACTCTGACAAGCACACGCACGCTTACTCTCACACACACGCATACAAACTTCAAAACAAACGTCACGTGACAACAACATGTGTTCCCACAGAGATTTTTCTCGGGTTGCGTGCTACAATCTAGCGTAGATTTGGACTTAATCTGCAGTTAATCCAGACTTCACAAGAACTTAAAAATCTTAGAGACGCTATTTGGAAAACTTGAGGAGGATTTCAGGAAATTTGTTGAGTCAAAGCTGTATTCTTATTTAAGAATTCAAGCCCTATCGACGATTGCGAGACCAGCAGCTACGCACTTGTCGGCAAGATTTCGCCCTGGAACTTCAACAAAATTTTATGAAGAATGATCGTAATTTAACAACGAATTTTGATAGCAATGTACCACAATTTTGTAGAAAGTAAATAATAATAATCTGCACGCTTTATCTTAGCGCGTAATGTGCATACGTTAAGTGAGTCGACCCAGAACAGGTGATTGTGCAGAGGCATTATCCTCAAAATTGCTCATGTTGGCTTGGTTCTGAAAACAAGTATTATTTTCACTACCAACCGCCGTGGAGTATTTGTTACTGTTTCTTTGAAGGGAGATATTGTTGGGCAGTTTCTAAGATACGTTTTCTTGCCGCCCTCAAAATGAGCGGTGCACACTTTATGCTACGAAGTCGGAAAGAATTCACGAAGTCGGCCTTTGCTACCAGCTCTACCGATGTCTCTGACCCATGTTTAACGCAGTTCTTGATCCTTGGGAAACAGGTAGTAACTAAATAATTTATTTCGCTAACTGGTATTATAGCATGCCAGGCACACAACACGTATAACCTCCCTGTGGCCGGTTCGCCCCCACGCTTGCCGACGTACTTGTTTACCGGCTTAACCACAATGCAACATTCTGACCCATTTCCAATATGGCGGCGTTGCAACTCCGCTATTGGCAGACTCCGCACATGCCAGTTTCTAACCACGCGTACATCGGTAATTTAGCGATTGTGAGAAACTAGGCAGTCCCAGTTACTCCCAGTCACGTTTGCGCACTCATCGAAAGCGACGGGCAGTAACCATTGATTAGTGACCAGTTTTCGTTTCATACAATTCTTAAGATCTAGTTGCAGCGCGAGGCGTACATCGGCGAAACTGAGTGGAACTAGTGGCGAGAAAGTAGAGCACGTGCAATTGACGGCAACCGAGCGATCAGTTGCACGCCGTCAATGGTATGAAGACGCACATCGGCGAAACTCGCAACTTATCAATTGCTCTCAGTTGCTCTCAGTTGCTCTCAGTTGCCGGTAACCTGCTTACAACTGGTTGTGTACAGTTTTAAGGTCGATGTACATGTACGCTAGGCTTTAGGCGCATAAATAAGCACACACATGGTGATATTCGACCACGAGACATTCGACCTGTAGGACTTTTACACCTAACAACAATGATTGATTGTCGAACCGGAGCCTTTGCAATATAGCATTCCGCGAGCACACGCTGTTCATACAATGTGATTTTCAGATCAAAGACCCCTAACATTAACAATTCAGACAGTTTCGGTTGACAATACACTAACGGAGCTCTCATGATTTCATCAACCGAGTCACTTGATGCACGACTTATCACCGACAGAACGCTTTCGATGTGCAGAGTTGCCAAAACACTAAGTTAACAAACGCAAATGGAGAACAGCCACAGAAGAAGACGTCAAAATTAATATCAAAAGCAAAACAGCTGAAAAGCTGATTTGAAACTATCCATAAAATGCAATTATTTACAATTCTTTGCTGCTTAAACATATTAAAGTGCTAACCAACTATCAGTTGCCCTTCGTTGTTTTTCCAGCTGATTCTGTATATCCGTATCACTAACAGGTGATTATGGAAATGTTGTGCGTTCTATGTCATAATTTTCATAAACCTCGAATACAGGTAACAGCTGTTTATTCAACAAAATTGACACCAACTTAAGAGAATTTTCATCAGTCATTCAAAAATATGTAAAATATAACAACTCCCTGTTTGGTACAGAATCAAATTGAACTCAAACGCGAGTGGAAAATCAGAAATTTCAAGGAAAACAAGATTATAAGGAGGATAACAAAAATTTAACCTTAATTCCGTTGCTTAATTTGAATTTTAGCATGAGATAAAAATTATATCAAGTTGTGCATGATCTTAGAGAGGATGAGTGAAGCAGACGAGTGCAGAACGTCACTTGAAGTTACATAACCGGTTCATTGCTGAAAAAGGCAGTTTTGAAATCATTGTTTTACAGGATAGACTCCTTGTACTCATTAGCTTTGATCAGAGCCACTGTATACAACAACTAAATCGGCTGTTTTTCTGCTTTTAGTACAAATCACCAAATCTCATAGTCGTTTGTCAGCCATTCGCCGGTAACTGCTGTTAGGTACGATTACAATACTCTGCCTGTGATCACGTGTGGTTTAGCTCCGCCCACAAAGGGCTGCACTGGGACCACTCAAGTTGTAAGTTTGATTTCACGTTGGTGCTAACCTCAGAAAACCACTTTTCTTTCAGATTTAATAACGTGCAATTAAATCGGCCACAAACCTGCCCTCCGTCGCAAAAATACTTTTGATTTGGATCATATACTGTTATGAAATTGATCTCAGATTTTTCCTTAACAAGAAAACTTGTAGGTGCGTTATCACTTGAGACCAGACGCTATAATTAAGTTAACTTGTCCCGCCGTGTCATTGTATGCGCCGAGCATGGTTTCAAGGAATATGGAACTGTCAGTCCTTAGCGTAGAAATCACTTCTCGCCTGAAGAAGAAACAAGTTGAGACCGATTGCGATAAGTGGTGTAAATCTAATTAGAGGTCATTTCTTTGACGGAATGCGGGATTATAAAAAATATGAAAAATGAGCAAAGGTGTCTTAGCAAGACTTTTCGATAAAACACAAGGGTAAAATTGAAGTTAATCTCGGTGTTGCGCATCCCCCAAAAGTAAACAAATTGTAATTTTGGAATAGATTTGGGAACTTGCTCAGCAATGATGGAAAACGATACTTGAAAGTGTTGGATTTTGTATTGTTAAGAATCTATAGGATGCCGGTCACTCGAAAGACCTGCAGAAGACAAAAAGTATGGGAGTACAGAAGCTGAACGTCAAAAACGTCAGGTCCTCATGATATCACAGTGGGTTCCACACACCACCTCTGCCATACTTGACTGTTCTTATATCAACACCATACTTAGAAGGTACTAAATGACACATTCTTTGGCAGTTATGTTCATTTATCAAATTGACGATGATGCAACTGTTATCAAACGGCGACTAATAGCTGTCATCGATTTACACGCTGTGTCGTACTTTAATTAATAGATATATGAACAGATCAATTCTTGAGAAATGAATTTATTGTCCGTGAAATAGACACACACACACGCACACGCACACACACATACGCACTCACGCACAAACACGCACGCACTTATTGTAATTAAGAGCAAGGGCGATGAACTTGAACTGC
Source organism: Phoronis australis (assembly GCA_002633005.1). NCBI lineage: Eukaryota > Metazoa > Phoronida > Phoronidae > Phoronis > Phoronis australis. The sequence continues at coordinate 401,966 of NMRA01000394.1, read as the reverse complement.
ACCAGAAACGATTTATTATCACTACTGTTTTGAAAACAAGTGGTCTATTTAGAATCAGGATATATCAACAATAGCTCAGCGAGTGAGCAATTTAAAAACCAAACATCGGTTGAGCAATTTACAAATTAAATAACCTTTTGTTTTTAGTAGGAGTTCGTGCCGCTGTGTATGTAAAAGTGATGAGCAGTCGGTTGTCATGTATTTATCGTGTTTATCTTCCCCGTCGACATCAAGATCTTAAGCGTAAATGCAGTAAATGGTTACCTCTTCTGGTTGTGCTTCTTGTGAAGTAACAAGATAAGTTAAATTTGACATACATGTACATTGTAGGTGTAGTTCAATATAAATTGGCAAGTGATAAATCCGTCTTCCTATGAAATATTCCTTCCGCATCAGCTGCATTTTAAAGCTCAATCAAAGGAAAATTGTTTAAAGAGACTGTAACCATGATCAAACATTTTCATCCAAATAACTGATTGATTAATGACATTCAAGGGGCAATAAGCTGCCGTCTTGTTTCTAAAATAACGTTTGGTTTTGGCCACTTACCATTATAAAATCGATGTCATCTTATTTCTTATTAATATTAGAAATGATGTCTTGGCTTTATAAGAACTGACAGGCGGTTATTGCTTCAAACCAGGACATTTAAGTTCCTTGTCAGGGCGAGTGAAGACAGAAAGACGCGATGACGTTGTTTTGGAAGAGCAAAGTCGATCTTTTTGACAACAAAACACGGTTTAGAATGGTTTTAAGGTTATGTATAAGACCTGACCACTACGTGTGCATTCTATGAAATTTCACTGCGTAAAAGTATACGTTTTCTGAAAGCTATCAGAATTTTATTTTTGTTTTGATACCAATGTGCCAGGTGTTTTTTGTAAAATTTAGTAAAAACGAAGGTTCATTCGTGGGAAACCAATGGCATCAATAACGTATCTAGATTTCGTTTGATATAAGTGTTAACGATGAAATCTCAAAATCGCTATTGCAGTTTTAGAAATTACAATTTCAATTTTTCTTTATGCAACTTTTGATTTATTCATAAAAATCGTAAAAGTCATATTTTTGACCAGCCTTCTCTTAAAATGGTCATTTTAAAAAGCAATTCTTATGAGAGTTTTGGAGATCAGTGCATAAAGCATAGTATTGGAAAGTTTTATTTGAATGCGATCAACCATTTTTGAGACATGACGTTCGGAAGTAAGCCAAAATTTAGGCATTTTACTAGTACCCTGTCACAATTATCTCTTCTTTTAATTACAGCAATTACTTCTGAAAGACAATTTGACCATTGTCACTCCACTCAAATAAAATAAAATCAATTTCAATATTAATTATTTATCATCCACTTAACAAAGACAGGATTCCAGTTGATTTCATTTTAGAAACTGTTGTGATCGAACTGCACCGCCCTTTGCTGACAGGAGTGATTACCGCACCAATATTTACAGGCTCTTATATTTCAAACACTGGTCCTCTTACTCGTGCAAGATTAGAATAAATCGAATGATTGATCGCAACAATATATCCATGAGAAAAATGCTATGGCGATACGTATGGTTGTTGCTTACAAAAGGTCCTTAGCAATTTTGAGGTTGGTTGCATAAATAGTTTGTAATTTTACTAGTTTTATGGTCGATACTAATTAATCCTGTTGACACTGTTCTACAACTGAATTGTATACCTATACACCGATAATGACAAGAAGGGGACGAAGAAGTGACACGTGATCTGTACACCACTTCAGTTAGGGAACCATTCGCCGTGTCTTCAACCCAATCACTGCTGGAAGACAATATCCGCAGTGATTTGGGTTGCGGACTCGCACTTGTGAGCAGTGCTGCAGTGGTAAAATTTGAGGTAAGTAGGCGCCCAAAGCCCACCGTATTACCTTGAGCACTGACCGTAACTTACGGTGTGCAGGCGCTACGTTCTAATGCCAAAAGGTGGTTGGCTGCGCCCACGTGCGGCTGGCCCCACTACAGCACTGCTTCTGAGACCCGACTTCGAATCATGTGAGCGGTGGCCCTGTCTGCACACTCCGATTTTTCATATACTATGTCACATATGACTGTCGCATACGACTGTTGTATACGACTGTCGTATACGACTGTCGTATGAGACAAATTTTAGCGAGTAGATTGTTATTCTGACACAACTTGGCAGAATAAAAATCTTGCACGACATTCGGAGTGTGTAAATAATGGTGTAAATCGACTTGTCATTGTCAAAAATCGGGGCATGTAAATAAGGTTATGGATACTACATTGATTAAACACTGTTTCATTCACATCCAACAACTCTGGCTGTATCAATAAAGCCAAACGTTTTTTTGTGTCTTGTTGGATTTATTGACCTTAAAATTCGTTGGACTCTGAAACTGAAAACCACATTTCCCCCAAATGACGTCATCACACAACATCCATTGATTCCACGATGAGCTCCTCACCATTTATCATCATGAAGCACATTCACTAATTTTCTTGCAACTACAACCGGTGTGAAACTTCACAACAAAAAGAGTTTTGCAACGACAAATTGGCCGTTCACTTCTTACAAATGTGAACATTGTCGTATTTCTTGTTCATTCGATATCGATGTCGTCATAAACTGGAACTTCGTTGTTCTCAAGTCTCAATTAGACAATAATCGAAGAGGGAACAATGATAGACAGTTTGACGACACGCTAAGGGACTCTTCTGTAAAACTGGACCCAACTTTACCCAGAATTCAACCCCCTTCTCTCGAAAACCTAGGCCGTGGTGACCACCAACCATTACTTGTGACTATTCGAAAATTGACCAATCGAGTAGCACATTTTCAGCAAATTTTCACGCCATGTCATTGTCTATTTATAAGTCGAGTCTGGAGTAACTGTCCATGGTCGCGGACTGTGGCTGGTGCATGACGTAAACTGGCGACTGCAGAATACGTAACTAGCGATAGCTTTCGTGTTTAACCGGATTTTGTTTTCTTTCTTCAGGAAACTATTGATATGGGTGACAAGGCCATAAAACCCGACCTCGACCTCACCGACATGACATGGTTTGAAAATACAGGAGAGAGGGCACCTTCGTCGGAGAACGCTCGCAACTTGAGTATCCTCATTGCTAACTTAACTCTGGAAGAGAAAAGAGAAATGGGCCACCAGCTTACCGACATGATTCAGGAGTGCGTGTATAGCGGGCGCACGTGCTCCCCTGAGTAAGTCGGAAATCATCCCCTGTGTTGCATGTAGAACAGGGGTGTCGATTGCCATATCTACACACAGTGGAAATAAATCAATACATTTGTCAATGACCGAAAGAGCGCGTCACATTCAAATAGAGTATCGCTTAGTCAAAATAGTTGGAAAAGACTAGTAAAAGTTGCATTACGTTTCATTCACACACTAAATCTGTTGTTGATTCTTCTGCTAGGAATTTTACAACTTTCTACAGTCGAGACTACGGAAACTGCTATACTTTCAATTCTGGAGACATCAATGACATCGCCAATATCAGCAAACCAGGGCCTAAATATGGTAAGTAATCCAAACAGAATTAATCAAGTCTACCAATGGTTTGTTCAATCCAAATAGTAACCACTCAGCACAACTTCAAATATTTTCAACTTTTCTGAATTTTATATAATACTTTTTTATTTTTTATGGAAACCCCGCCCACTAATTAAGAAAGCAAAACTAATAGCAGAATAAGGCAAACACAAAGTTACGAAATGTTTGTATTAGCGAAATATTCCGACTGACAAAACTCGTCCTGTGTTCTAGTTTGATAAATGTAAACGAAAGGAAATCTTAAAATGATTTTCAATGTTATTTTATTTGGTTCTTCCAAATCAAAGAATTTCCAGAACGTAATCAGTTATGAAGCACTCTCACAAATACAAAGGAAATGGCACCAGCTTGGTTTGTTTTAGATCAAGATGTCCGCTTAAAGAAACAACCTTCAGTATGTGCCAAAAATAAAAGCTGAAACTGCCATTTGACGGTGTCCCGTGAAGCCTCCGATTTCCAAACCTTACTAGACACGATACAACTATACTTCAATAGTAAACTACATTTTTGATATTTACCAAAATGAAATTTCATTTTTCTGCCATTTTGTGTTCGGAACTGAAGGAATTGGCTACGAACCATTTGCTTAGATTTAAATGTTATGGTTTAAACAACCAATTGCCTATTCAGTGTTAACGCTTTACAAGCCCTTTTTGACACTTGCTTCTTTACAAAGATATTTTGTGTAAAATGCCACATTGGTCTCGCTTTAGGGCTAAGCCTGACGCTGTTGGTTGAGCAAGACGAATATGTGCCGTCCCTGTCTGCTTCTGCAGGAATGCGCATTCTTGTTCATCGCCAGGACACGCAACCCTTTCCAGAAGAAGACGGAATTGACCTATCACCTGGGCAAAAAACGTCCGTTAGTTTGCGAAGAGTAAGCACTTAAGATGAAATTAAGAAATCATTGCTCTCGGACATGAAGAACAACAGGGGTAACCAATTCCGGAACATTTTAACGACTTAAGTCTCGGTCAAGACAAGGTTACGACCTTCTGCTACGAAAATCGTGCGAAATCACCATGGTGGTTTGATTAACAAAAATCATACTGCATAAGTTGACTGTTTCTAGCTTGCCAGACTAGTCTTACTACTTTTTTCTTTTTTACTTTTCAGGTTTCCGTAAAACGACTTCCGCATCCTTGGGGTAACTGTACAAATGGAACAGAACTAACGCTGTTCTATTCAAAGAACTATTCCATTCCGGTAAGATAATTTGGAAATTATAAACTAGTTTTGAACGTCAAAGCTTGTGCATCTTAATAGCATCTGTTTCCATTATGAACATGCTTTTTGGATTATCCTGTAGCTCACCAGCTGCCACAGAGGGACTGCTCGACGTACCTGTACCAAGACTGATTTGTTTGAAGGTGATATTTCAGTAGTGCCTTCTGTGGACCTATGTCTTTTAATATAATATAGTTTCATAGTTGTGAAGAAATTATGCATTGATGAGTGAAGAGCCAGTACCCTCGAAGATTTCTCACCGCAAGTATTTCGCTAGTGTCTTATGTTACGGAACGTATCCATGATCGATTAGTTTTATTGAAGATACTACTGGACGTACTTGAGACATAAGCAGTCGAGTTGATTACTTTTTGACAGTTTCGACTCCTTCCAGCAGTCATCTTCAGAAGATAATGATCACTAGGTGGTCCGATGATCATGCTATTCCAAACCCTGGATAACTTGTAACTACCTTGATTCTTTTTCTTCCAAAGTCATATTTATTTCTCTGCCAATAGGATGAGCACATCGCTTTGTGACATGATTATAAGCCAGTGTATGGCCGCAAGTCTATTCAAAATACTTTAGGCCATCTTGTATCTGCTCATGTAACTTTACGTTTTAAGAGCTTCCTCACCTACCTATTCAATTTAACTGAAAATTCTCAACCAGCTTCCTCCATTAACCGCAAGGAACCAAAAACTGCCATCAGATAATTAACTCAAGTGGTTTTGGCTCAACTATCTGCAACATTCCAATCTTACGAACAATTCAGTGCATATACAACTGTTTGGACCAAAATCTCATGACCTAGTGCGTCCAAGAGTAGTGATTGAAGGCAGAACGAAGACTTCAAATCCATGATATCGAAGACAGAAACAGCTTCAATAACAACGGCGACGACGATGGTGACAAATTTATGCTTTCAAATGCTTCTAACCGAACTTATTTTAGGCTTGCACCAAGTCGTGTATTCAGAACAAAACTCTTGAAGTCTGTGGCTGCGGTGATCCGAGCTTGCCCTTGAAGAGCGGGGTAACATTCTGTAACACGATCACAGAACGTAAGTTTGTCTTTCGGTTCATGAGTACTCGTCTGTTGATCACAAACAGATGAGCCAAGACCTGTTCAATCTGCAACTTTAAAACGGCATGTTGTTAACGCATTTTATTTTTGATTTTGGACCTGTTTAGACCCGTCCATTCATTTTACAACTCCAAACGGTGAAAAATGTCACCAGTCTTGTTTGCGTGAAGTGTTTTTTTTAACAATTCAACCACTACGAGTTCGGTAAACTATTTTCTTACACTAGCCTTGGTTAGTGGGATACTATTTGTACTGAATGCATTTTTTATGATACATACACAAAACGTACCTCGATTGGCGTACATAAAGTAATACCCCACGAGACATTATCCCGCGTATCGACCTCGGCCGAAGTTCGAAGTCGATACGCTGAATATTGTCGAGTGGCATATTACTTCATCTACGCCAATCGAGGTACATGTACGTTTTGTATTTATCCCATGCGCTTCGAATTCCTAAGTTTCTTTCATTTTTTCGCCAGATTTTTAAAATAATTCACTCAGACTGTTCACGTGGCGGATCACATCCTATATGTATGAACTTGCGCGTTAGGTAACAAGTTTTCTGCAGTAAAAGAATCAGTTTTAAATGTAACGATTTATTACTTGAAAAGAGATAACAAAGATGAAAACAACGGGAACAGTGCATTGAACTTGCAATATCTCCTGAAAATAGTTAAGTAACAACATTATTTGATATTGTAGTTACTGAGAAATCGGCGCCTCAATTGCAGACGATATAATATTCACCAATTAAAAACCGAGACAGAAGTGTCAAATAATTAATATTTTTGTACCAGATATTACGTTTAGGGCCTGATTGCGTGACGAGTGTTATGTACATTGCTGCAACTGTATTACCTTAAACTATATATTAGTGATGTTTGATAATCGAACCGTCTAACGTTGTGGAGTCCACATTCACCTACTTTTTGAACTTCCCATGTCAGAGGTCACAGATGAAGTAGCGCGGGAGGTGAATACGGAAAACATTATTACATGGCCGTGTTGCACTCTACAGATACAACGCGTTGGTCTATGGGATAAAAAAGCTTCTCTTGTAATTTTAAGGGTCATGTGTATAACAATTATCATGACTATTTGTTGAATACTTTGGTTCCCTAAAATCTCCAATCAATCAACAAATGTCAGGGGAATTCTTGTCCAAGGAGGGTCTAAAATTAAGTCGTCGACCTTAACCAAAGTTTCTGAATATGAAGGCAGTTATGCGTGGCCGTAGTCTATGAGTAAAATGGGCACATGACATGCTTATTCTTTGGATATTCATAGGTGTGACGTCATCTTCGGCCTCCTGATCATTAGTCTACGAGTAAATAACTGAAGGTGAATTGTTACCGCTCAACAAACAACACGAATGTTTGCAATGCGCTCAACATGGGAACTCGGCAAGAAAATGCTGAATATTGTGAAAGTGTTTTGACAGTGGAATTTTTCAGTTTATATACAAATTAATAGACTTATGTGCTTGGGCTCAAATTAACTGAAAAGCTAATTCTAATGTCTCGTTGAAATGATAATCCCTCCCTTCACATGCGCGCACCCAGCCTAAAACTGGGGGGCTCGAATTTTTAAGAATGTCGACCTCCTTCTAAGATTCACGAGGTACGCTCAAAGCTATGAATTGTGCACTCGCCGAATTTTGGTAGTTCTTGCCTTTGTAGTGGACTTTTGTCTCGTAGTCTACTTTTTTCGCAGTTTTTGTTTCTCTGAGGCAAACCTTATTGCCCACTTCGCGAANGGGGGTTCAGGGAGTTTAAACCCCCCCCCCCCCACCCAATTACACCCCACACGTTTGTAACTCGAATTCGACTGGTGTATAGTAAAGTTGTCTTGCGCAATATCATGCAGTGTACATGTACATGTAATGTTTTTGAAAGAAAAATCGTTTTCCGAGGAATTGCTATTGTGGCGGGCGCCGTGGTCTGGTCGCGAGTCCGTTTGAAGATGCACTCTAGCAAGTTATGTCTATACAAGGAATGACCAAGGGGCACTCACATTGACAAAGTGACCGCATTCGCGAACAGTGTACAATACCAGAAATTGCGGGGAGGCTGTATTTTCACAACAAAGTCTTGCGGGACTCGTGCGATGTTCAATAGGCCTCCTAAGGAGCCCTAGTGCCGACCTCAACACCTACCGTCTTTCTACCTGCAATAAGCACCACTGCCGTTTTCTATACTGGGAATTTCCGCAGAAAGGCCCATCCAACGAAACTTCCATGCCCATGGGCATTTATTTGATGTTAGCACTTCGGGTTTCAAGCGTTCAGACATTGGGACGTTTATTTCGAAAATTGCAAGAGATGCAAATGCGTCATGGGATACATCGTCAAGGTTTGAAGTAGTCCATGATGAACGGATCAAATTTTGTTGCGCATGCTGTATTTGAATGGACTTGGTAACCTCAGGGGATTTAGTGCCAACTGAGCTGCGAAACGAGATGCTGACATCGTAGAGGCGTACAAGCTCATTGACACAGCAGTTGACGAAGTGCAAGTGTTGGGAACAAACGTCGCAGATGTCTGGGTAGAATGGTTCCCAAAGGAGCAAACCATTGGATCCGATGTACAGATTCCTCGGCAGTCTGGACAACAGAAAGATAAGGCCAACGTTCCTGGAGAAACACCCAGGTAATGAATTATAATTTTACACAGTTTGTAATAATGTCGGTTTTTTATGCTTGTGTACAATGAAAACGAAATAGAAATTATTTTTGGACATGTCAAATTTACCCAGTACAACAGAGGGTCTACGAGAACACAGAAACTGATTCTGGTTTGTATTTCCACTTGATTCTGTCTGCTTCATATCCAAAATCTATTTCACGTAGTGCGTAGTTAAATCTGTACTCAATACTTGTTTCGTTTCTTCCAGTGAGTACTACAGAACGGTGCGAAAACCCTTCCTAGACAACCTCTCGCATCAGTTGACCACCAGATGTGTAAACTACACGTATGAGCAACCACTGGGGATTAAAAAGTGTCTAGAGAGAAGTTTTCAATTCAAAATGTTTTTCTTTTGCAAAGTACGCTTTAGGTCTCGTGACCGACCAAGCCAGCTTGATTTGTTTAGATATCGAGTTTCAGTGTCTGACTTCTGGTCCCTCGGCGAACTATAGTCTTGTGGTGTTTTTTACCAAAGTGTGCTTTGTAAAACTATTTATCACAACCAGTAATGTTTGGTCCCGCGACAGATCGACTATTTTTATAGGAATAATAAGCACAGGTGTACTTTTGGTCTCGTGACGGACTAGGCCAGAGATTTTGTGTACTCTCAGTGTACATCTGGTCCCTCTGCGAACTGCTCCTGTATACTGATCTTTTCACCACGGTGTACAGAATGTTTTGGTTTCGTGAAACTGTTTTCAGATGATTTGTTTCCGGATACATTTGACGTTTTGCAATTGTAATAAAGTGATACTTAATTGTTTATTGTCACTTTTAATAATAGACTATGAGCTGAGAGCACCATCGTTCGCCAGACAGAACACATGTTTATTTCCGGACTAACAGTACAGGTGTTCGTTCTTAAACAGCTTGCGGCTGTTGCGATCATCTAATATTCAAGTTTTTACGCCCCGTCGGTGCTCCTTATGCTCTTGAATATTTGGTAGTTGTCTAAGCCCCTGTGTACACACCACACTTTTTCGTATACGATTTTTCGTATGCTAAAAAGGTGTGTGTAAACAGATGTTCCAACACAAATTTTTGCTGGTGGCGTAACTCATACCCAGATGTGCACAAATATGGTTTCACGAAACTTATGAGCCAAGTTCATGTGACGAAATCGAGAAGGTTTTTCATTATCTTAAGAAAAACTCCAGGGACAAGTTAAGTGCCAGAAACGTACCAGGATGCATGGAAATTTCACTGTTTGGCTGGAAAAACAAAAAGTTGTTTACCCCCTCCCAACCTCTCCCCCCCCCCCCGCTTGGCGCCACGCGCCTCGGATTCGACCTTTGCGGGAATCCTACCCCCCCCCCCTTACTGAAAACGTAGATCCGCCACTGGACTCATTAACTACTGACCAACCACAGCTTCAGATTCAATAAGTCACACAAAAACTTAATGAGATGTCCTTATTTGGAAAGTGATAACGAACTGATGTTTACTCGATGGGCAAATTTCAGGAGGTTGAAAATGAGGCCAAGTCGATGAATTGTCGGCAATTTTAAAAAGTATCAGAACCTGTCGCGTGCGCTTGGTGCTTCGCGACTTATTCTTTGAATTATTCATTGGAAACCATGTCGGGCATGAAACGTCGATCAAAGAGTCACATAGTAACTGGTAGATCAGAGATTTATGGGAATCCAAGGGCAGATCCAGGATTTTCAAAAAGGGGGGTCAAAGTCAACAATTTGAAAATTCTAGATTTGATAGCAACAAAATCAAGGATAAGGGGTGTCTGGACCCCCTTGACCCCTCTGGATCCGTCTATGGAATCCATAAGCCGTACGTCCTCTGTGAAGGACTATCTAATTACAGAGGTCGGGAAAAATGTCACAGTATCTTCCCTACCGTTCATTACATACTAATTTCATTGTAGTTGATTGCTTGGATCGTGTAGAGGACGACTATCTCCTGGACAAATTTAAGTGCCCATGTTGGCAGTCTTGTTGGGATGACATCTACCAGAAGACAATATCCAGCTCAGAATGGCCGTCGGACTCTTTCAAGGTGAAGACGAACAGCCGAAAAAAATCGGTGGTGACGTGCTTAAATAGTGGCGCCGTCGAGTCCGGCGCACAAAAAAATAGAAAGATTTATCAAACGTGTTGAAATTACTATTTCATCACTTTTAGACAATTTGCAAAATTTGTTAAGCCAGAGGAAAATTTTGATTTTTGCCTCTAAAAACAAGCATTTGCCTTGATTTCTGAAGTATAATCAGCCCTCGACGGTTCTACTTTCGCCAAGTCGCTATGTGCGACTAGCGCGGCAAATCACGACCCAGAATGCATTCTAGAATACGACGTCGCCTTATGGCAAATTTCAACTCGTCAAGTCGCCACTAAAAACGTACTTGATTCTAGACTTTCACCTGCTTTACGTACTTATTTTTGTCCCGATGGCGAACAGATACACAAGCAGGCACAAATATTGATTTAAAGCATTTAAACACTTAACCGCAGTATTGCCGATTGTGATTTAAAATTGGAAAATTCATAAAATTGCAAGGACTCTTGCTCCTGACCTATTGGTCAGAGCGTCCATGCTCCTCCATTACGACACCACGCTTACTACTTCAACACCATGCTAAGAGACATGATTGTTTATGGTCCACAGCGTTAGCGCGAGAACCTGCTTCTTTCCGTAGTGTTTATTACACGGTTTATATTTTGTGCAGAGTTCGTAGCAAAAGTTGATGTACTTTTAAGCGCTTGCTTTGCAAATCGTCTTAATTTTAATGTTGGACATAGGGAGAATTATGAGTTTCTGAGTGATTCACTGCGACTTCGATTAAAATTTACATGTTGCCAGCGGTTTCTGTTTCTTCATCGTTTCCGAGCTTCCATTTTCTTTGAAAAAATAAAGTTATTTTCTTCATTGCACAGTGGAGCAGACGACGAAAAAGAAGTTGTAGTACACAGCGCCACTACCGGTCGCCTGGGATAGCACGCACATACTAACGGAGAGCGACATTGCTTTGCCATAATTGCCGTAACGATTGATCCAGTTGTCTCAATTGGACCCATGAAATCGGGTTTGAGCCCACCCCCAGCACGCACACACAAACTAAAACTACATAAATGTCAAATCTTATTTCGGCCGTATAATGTTAATTACGGGGTTAACAAGGTACACTATTTTGCTGTTTATACTGTTTTATTTTATTGCGACCTCCAGGGAGAGGGGCGGCCCCCTGGGGCTATAAATCCGCCTATGAGGTACAGAACGTAGCTAAGCACATGCAGGTGAGGTGAAAGAAAACTTTGCTTGAGCATAGCTGGAATGGGTCGACTGTAGACATAAATAAAACTCCTATTGATTGCAATTTTATCTTTGAATTATGTCAATGTAGACATCTTGCTCATTTCAGCCAACTATCATGGAACAGTACGCCCAGAGATCTCATCGACTGGCGAAACTGCTGAATAACCAAGAAGGGCCAAAGTAAGAGTGTTCATATAATGTATGCAACTCTGTTTAACACCGGTGCCTGGATGTGCGGTTCAACCTATAAACGTTTTGGTATCACTTGGTTCCCAAGGAATAGCAAAACTACGATACAGATCTCTACCAAACTTTCAGAGTATGACCCCGCTTAAACATCACAAGACTATTCATTTCTGTTGAACTCGGTTCGAATATTTCTCTGAAGGACATTTCCTCTCTACTTAAATACCTAAGCAACATGTGCACCATGATGTGGACATAACTCGATTACCTGAGCGGACAGGTCTGATCGAACCCGACTGAAGCTATTTTTTCTCAGGTTGGATGAGCGTGCATACTTGCCAGTTTCTGAGTGTGTTATCGCTTGTTTCAGTTCGATTGTAACCTGCAGGCTGGTCTTCAAATATTTAGTCTTAAAGAGAGAATCAACATCTACAGAAATTGCGTTGGACCTTTGCGTGTTTCAATGGGTAGCTCATTTTTTCCCAGTTTTGTTTTTGTTATAAGAAACGATCCAAATTCTAAAATAAGTGAGTTTCGCTTCTGTGCTACTCGTTTGTCCGGAGTTGAGTGCGTGGGCGCATGCGCAGTCTCACTTAAAGCGACAACAAACCCACGCTCCGTCGAAGAAATTAACATTTGATTTAAACCACATACAGCTAGATAACTGGTCTCAAATTGATTCGTTATTGCTGGAGACCATGTTCGATGAATAAAATGAAACCCTGTGACGAGGCATATTGCACAGTCTCTTTTGAAGCAAAAATGAACTATTAGCTATTTTCAAGCCTTAAAATCACGTCTATTTAAATTAAGGAAAAATTTGCGATGAAACTAAGACGTGTAGACCATAAGTTGTTTTTTGCGACGGGTTTTTAGTCGTTTAAGGGGTTCGACACAATTATACGTTATTGTTGATTTATTTGAAAATTATTATATTTTGTATTTTGGTCTTTTCTGTATTTTGAGTATCTCGAGTTTTAGAATTTTGATCTCTACGCAAAAACTTCAATCGGTAACATTTTCTTTATGTTTCATTTTGACGCCCATAGTGTTATCCATCTAATAAAAATAAATATAGGGATCGCCTACTTTTGCGCTATTTCATCTCAAGCTACGTCACTAAGAATACACAATTTGACCTCTCGAAAGCGCGGCAAATTCAAGTTCATGATTACTCCGCAGAATTCCAATAGATAGCGATTTTATTATGTTGCTAAGGTATTGCGAAATCAGTTTGATTGATGGGAATAATCTACGACGAGAAGATTCTTGTTTAATAAATTCATATTTGCTGCTAAAGTACATGTGCGTACCCAGCCTAAAATATGGGGGGCTCGAATTTTTGAGAATGTGGAACTTTTCCTCAAAAAACGGGGTACGTTCAGAGCCCCCCGCGCACTCCCTTTGCGCGCGCATGAAGTCACACCTAATCATGTTTTCACTTGAGTTCGCCTAATGTTTAATATGACGTCATCACGTGTGAAATGTGATGTTGCGTGCCAAAATATCGAATACACAACGCAAACTCAAATTAAATAACCCCTAATTTCAAATAAAAACACTAATTAGTTATTTTTGAAATTCGTGAATGTCGTCAAATAACGACTTCTTTGCGGCTTTTTGACAAACTGTATCGAGCCCCCTCTGATTTTCCCGGCTTGGTGTATTACTGAAGTACGTTTTCGAATCATCGAAATCCGGCAGCACACCCCACGTAGGGATTGCTAAAGCCCTGCCTGACTAAAATCGTTCTCAGAATGTTCGGGCCAGTCCTAAAATCTTAGTGTAACGGACTGGCGACGGATGGAAACGGGTAACGTTGGCATTGACTGTGCAACCGTCCATCGGTCCTCAGGCAAATTGTCACAAGTATTTTCAACGTTTATTCGGTTCCTACTTAGTTTTCGCCGGTTGTGTCAATTCAGTGTTTGGAACGTGGTAAGGACACCCGGGCCATTTGTGTGACGTACGCGACCCTTAACAGAACAGTAGCATGAGTTTACATCTTCGAGCCTCCGTGGCATATCGGAACCCCCTTAATTGTTCGACTGAATAGACATGACCGCTTGCGTTTCAGAAAACATCTTCTCAAAGTGGAGATATTCTTTGAAGAACTGAGCTACACGAGATTGGAGGAAGAGCCAGACTATCCGGTAAGTAGCGTGTACACAGAAATCTGATTTAACGAATATAAAACACTCATGACACTGAGACACAGTCTCAAGTTTCACACAAGGTGGATCACGTACTCCGAAGTGGACTCTTTTTCTTACAACTGTGGATTAACTCAACTCAACGTACGTGTTAGTAACGCTTATCGATACGAGTTTACAAATCTGTTCCAAACTTTTTGACGAGGTTAACAGAACATGAATTAAGTGACCCAGTTAATATCTGATAATAAGTCAAAACAGAGGTTATTGTCCTCAAAAGTCTTAGTCTGAATTATTTGTAACATATGCATGTTGAAACTGAGAAACCAGTGCCTATTGTATGTTTACGTGATGACCGGCAGCTGTCGAATGTACAGATGATTTATATGTTAGGATGATTGTAATTGTACTTCATTTTCAGATGGTCAGAACCATCGGTAAATTTTTCTTAAATGCGAAAAATTTTCCAATAATTTGCACAAGTTCACAATTATGCGATTGAAATCAGTTTTAATGTAGTTGATTCTTCAGACTTACATTGTAAGTCAAAGAGCCACTCTGTAATATTGTTTCCCTCAACGAATCAGAATTTGCGACACAATGTCTCGACATTGGCTTCATTTCGAGGTTCTGTTGATCACAAAAATATGGGTTTTATAAATATTAAATCGCCATTGTCATAATTTTAGCCGGAAAAACTTCTGGGAGATATGGGCGGACAGCTAGGCTTGTGGTTGGGAATGTCAGTGATCACTATCACAGAGGTTTTGGAGCTCGCTGCTTATCTACTAAAGGCTATCTTGTGTCGCCGTCGAACTGTGGGCCACAAGTCGAAGTTGGTGGATGCTTTCAACATGCCCAGAACGACACAAGTGGAGCGCATGACGCCAGTCGCATGGTCTTAAACAAGACCCTGGCATCACAACATTGTCTGACAGTTATTTAATCAAGATGGAATAATTCTATTTCGTGTTGTTCAGATAATTTATTATCTTTTCTATGAGTTGTATAGTCGAGCTATCGCGGCACAATAACTGCAGTAATAGGGGTAATGTCGACCTCCTAGTCGTGGAATATCATTTTTCATTCATGCCGGCCAGACGTCAGATGTTGGTATTCGCGATCTGACCAATGAGACTGATGAACTCATAACACGTTCCTTCTCAACGTCTTCATGTGATGACAAAGGCGCTGCAAATCTCAACGCCATGACACCGCGAGCCCACGATAGACTAGTACTCAGCAGTGATTGTTGTGCCTCATAATTTGACGTCGAGTAACTTGGCAACAAAGGCTGGCCCTCCGAGCAATGACACAGATTGATTCTCTCATCACAATAATTGTCTTTTGATTATATTCGGTGTCCGCTGGGTAACGGCAACGCATCCTATAACTTCATTTTCTGCGCCTTATACTCAGTGCACTGGAGTTAGTCCATAGTATACTGTATGTGCAGCACTGGTGCGACACCTATAGGGTCGTCAACTCACTTGACTTTCCCAATAAAAAAGCCAATCAAGTCAGCTACATGATTGTATTTTTCGTTTGAAGAAGCCGACTGCGCGCTGAATGATGTAACGAGGGTTAGAGTCCACGGTTTGGTTCACCATCTTGAATATAAAATTGGCTAGAGTAAACAAACCAATTCACTTGCGTTCCTCGTGTAAGTGGACGGAAAAATTAAAGACGTATTTTTTAGATCAATATTTCAAAAAGATGTTGACTGGATTCTAAAAGATTGCAGTTATGCTATTCCCAGCATACTTATGATTGACACAAAGTCATCTTTCTGCCTGAGAACTTGGCTATGCTCAAGGTCCACAGTCTGCCACGTCTTCACCCACTCCAGGATTACAAGTATATTCGCCAAGTAATTAATGGAATTAAGAGGCTATGTTTGTGCTTTTGATCTCATGTCGGTGACACGTTCGATCAGCCAGATGCCAGTTTTGCGCCAAAATGTAGTGGACTCGAAGATTTTAACTTTAGAATCTTCCTGGAAATGCTTGGAATAGATAATGGAAGAATCGATTGTATTTTGGGAAAGACGGCATGCAACGGCTGTTTTATGCAAAACAACACAGACGCCCTGTGGTTATAACAAAGCAATCACAAGCTGTGTGTAAGCACGCTGAGTGCATACGCGTAAATGACGTGACAGTGCTTGATGCATTTATGCATGCTTCATATTTCACAGTTTTGAAAACAAATGTGACGTCAGTTTCCTGAAGAAATAAAAGGCTAAAGATTTTGATGACGTGCTGGTAGCGCAGTAGCAAAATCGAGATTTTGAAATAACTGGGAGAAAGGAACAGTCGATTATGTCATGTTTTCGAGTGATACAAAGGTCTTTTTATGTAGCCAAACGTAATTTGTTACACAAGTGCGATAGCAAGGTGCGTCTGAGCAAGCTCAGAGTGCCCGTGTGAGCAATCTCAGAGTGCACACCTTTAGTCGGTGAACATTTTTGCCTTTGAATACAATGGTGTGGTGGTGGGAGTGATGCCTTGTTTGATTCTCGATGAAATAATTGCAACTGAAAAGCGTGCGAAACAAAATTTGACGTTATAATGATAGCAAATTATTTACTACAAAATACTAGTTTGTATCTCCTAACCCGTCCAAATCACGCAATTATATTTTTCGCTTACCTGTGAACCATCAGTTGCCGCTGTCTTACGATGAGGTCGAAGCAAGTCACATAAAAAACACCACTCAAGCTGTATACCCCTGCTTTCTGATTGGGGACTCCACTGAGTCTTAAACAACTACATGTACTTACCTTTCCCATTCATTGCCGACATCAGAGTTACAGTTAGTTCTCTGGATAGAATACCTGATGCGTATTCGAATCATACTCTCGCACTAATGTATTCGAGATTAATAAATGTCTCCTGCCATTTGCTTATGGACAGTATTATTCTGTCACATTTCTGTGCCCCTTTGCTTGAACCAGTCCCAAATAAGTTCCCTTAACTAATTGCGTGTTATTGTCTTTTTTACTCACAATCGTTACGTTTTTCTGTCATTTCGTTTTCATTGTTAGCTCCTCTTCGACTACATGCTATAAACATTCCCACTAAATAAGATTGGTCCAAACCCCGTCTGTCAGGGTAAACTGTGGGGTTTGGAAAATTGAACTAGACCGTATTTATCCACCTTGGCTGAGTCGCGCTCGGCTCACGATCAAAGGGATGCCGCCAAGCTGCTCTAGTCATCGAGTCACGAGCGAGGATAATTGGCTTCGCTCATGCGGATATGATCAGCTGATTACAATCTAGCCTTGCAGACTGTACTTTTTATGGAGAGAGTTTTACGTAGTTTTTACTGTAATAATTGAAAAGAGGAGCGAAAACAAATATGAGTACAACTTTGAATTTTTCAAATCGGTCCAGGATAAGAGATTTTGCAACACAGCAACACTCACTATTACTTTCGTTCGGCGCGCACGAATACACAGTAATGACATTTTGTAACAATACAATGTAGATCTAAAAAGTGAGCCCAGAGTTCTATGAAGAAATAGAGACTTAGTCCTTAAATTAAGGGCGGTGCAGAAAAAGATCCCTGATAGTTATTTTCAATGATAGGAGCGTATTGAGAATTCAACCTAGAGTTCACTCTGTAATTGATTCAAATCCAAATATTAACTAGTAAGGAAACTAAAATAGCATAAGAAATGACAATCGGTGTTTTCAAAAGTCCACAAATACGCAGTAGGTTTAGGAAATTTAGCCGGAGTCCCTATTTGGGGGCCTTGTTCTCCGACTTATTTCTTTGCGTGTGACTACTGGGAGCGTGAATGACGAATGTCTCGTTGTCTCGCGTGATTGACATCGCGACCTCTAACCATTGCTCCAGATAAGTAAAGTAATCGTCTCTCACTGCAGCGGGGTGGTGCAACTCCGCACTCAAGGAGTCGCAATGGCTTATTAATCTGGGACTTAGGTTAACTAAACTCATAGAGCGGAGCTCCGCAAAACAGTGGAGTTGCTGTGCTGGTGATTAAGCGACATTTGGCGGCATGCGGGTTTTCAAAGACAAATCTGTTCAATCTTGGTCAGTGGCAAAACGAGGCTCAGCCTTTTTGTGTCATTTCAATAAAGAATAAGGAACTGAAGCCCCTTTATTTCCCAGAATAAAATCTGGACATACATATCTTTACACGATAATAGTTTTCAACGTGTACAGTAGGCTTACTGCCATAGGAAAAGGAATATAACAGACAATTAAACCGTTATTGGAAATACATTTGGAAAACATGTTTCGCTTATATTATTACTGAATGTAAATCAGCGAGCTGTAATCTTTCACTGTGCAAATAACATCCACAATCTAGGTACATTTATATGGCGTCTCCTGTTGTCAGCATGGAAGTGCACCAACGATACTGTCTAAGACTGCTAACTTTGGGTAATTACTTTACAAGGTGGCAAGTAGTTGGTTCGCATGGGAGCAAGCGATCTCGTTGTCGGATTCTGCATGATACTGCATGCACAATACAAAAGTATGTGCAAAAAGTCAAACCATGCAACGTATTTTCGCGCGGAAACCCTGTATTGGAATAATCTGAGCTGACTGTTTGGGTGTAGGGCCTACTCGCCTAATCATGGATACTGAATTTTCAGTTCTTTCATTCGCAATACGTCTTTTAAAATTCGTTGACTTTGTATTCGTCAAGTGATTTGACCGATAGAGAAACGGACATCAAAGAACAGGAAAAATGGCCACTAGGTGGCGCAGAATACGTCGAATCCACCCAAACAAGAAGGAGGCGTCGTCTCCTAGTTGCCAAATATGAAAATCCGTCAAAGAACTTGAAAGGTACAAAGGCAAATGTAAAATGCTAAAATTGCTACTAAGGGGCACACCGGTAGTCAAATTCGTCAAAAATTCGTCCATGCCATGATAGAAGCACGTATTTAAATTTTCCCAAATGTTCACTGAGGCGTTTTAGATATTCACCAACGGGCGCCGGACGGACAAACGGGATGATGACATCATGCAACACCCACATATACATGTATAGGCCTATAGGTGTGTTTGGGTGCATAAAAATTATTATTCACGTGAACTACGCATATAACAAGTTTACACAGTGATTGAAACAATTTCCAACCATGAGAATAAGGTTGTTAAAACACAAATATTTGTCCAAACAAAAACATAGCTTATTCTGGTCTGCACGCCTGCTCATATTGAAACCTGCGCTTCATAAACTTTATTTAAGGTTTCAAACTCCTTCTTTCAAAATCATAAACGGACTAAAGCTAGGTTTCAAACGAGCGGCTTTCCAAGTCAAGATGACCCATTGCGTCCATACCGACCGGCAAGAGCACAAGAAACTGCACCACTAAGCTGACCACGAAAACTGGTTTGAGCTGAGTGAAGTGAAGACAAGAAAAATCCATCTATTGGGGATTTTTTTGCAAAAGTAGAGAGTGAAAAGGAATACCGCCCCATAGCCTCAACGAACAAAAGCAGACCAGAGTCGGCTATATTTTTAGTCTAACAATGTATCAGTCTATTCTATCGTTTTTCAATAAAAACAGGCTAAAATCAGCAACTAAAAGTCATAGGTATAAGCACAACTGTTGCCTTATGAGAGATGTTCATATGTTTGGGTTTAATTTCTCGATCGTCATCTTTTAATCAGCCGCAGGCACATCGTCTTCCGTGAAGTTGATTACTTGAAGAGGCGCAAGTTCATCAGAGCCTAGGCGAGCCGTATCCCCAAATAGTAGTGTGTGACCATCATGAGCACTGCTTTGTACAGATCGACAATTTAAAATCGGGTGTGCAACTTTTGATTCAGATCACTTAATATTACAATACCGGTTTCAATTTGTTTCTCACTCAGATAAAACAATTTCTGTATTTGGGAAGAGCTGACAGTATCGATAGGTTCTTTAGGCCCGGCCGATGGGTAATTTTATGGATCAAGCACTCCCGCAAGCCGATAACGTGTTGCCAAATCTCACCACGCGTATAAATCACTTCTCGAATGTGTAAGGTCCAACTTAAGCGGAGATCTGTCCGCCTCAAGTGAACGACAGCTGAGCAGGCAGATCACGCCAAGGTGAGAAAACACAATATTGAATGACCAAATCGGTAGCTTATTTGTTCTCGCCTTGTCGTTGGTTGTCAGCTCAGCTGCAGACCCTTCCAGTCTCTACGTAAACAAATAACTGCCTCGCCATCTAACGTTTAGGTGGGGAACCAGGCTCAGCTCTAGTTCACTCCAAAGAGGCAGTTCAGCTCTGTGGTGGTCATAAGAAACAAACTGTAACAAGTTTGACATTAATAAAAAGTCTGAATCAACAATTATTTTTATCACGAGACAAGTTTGAAGTCACATTGAACTTCCACCTAAAATATCCACCAACAGCGGGATATTTAAAATACAAACGGAATAAGAAACGTAACCTGAACACAAAGGCAACACTAAGAAAAAATCTCGGAAAGAAAGCACAGACCTAACAGAAATGCGATATATTGCAAAACGGTTGAAAGGGCCTGTTGCAGGTCATCAACAGTCATTACTTAGTTTGCTAAAAAATTTCAGAAGTCAAGTATGGGTGATGACTAGAAGCCAAACACTGATGTGAGAAACGCCTGAAGCTGTTTTGCGCTCTTTCCATTTCCGCGTGATCAGCTAAAACAGTAGAAACTTGACCTACTCTAGGAAGTATTTCACACCAGGCGATGCACAGGAAATGCTGAGTACGCGTGCTTCTGATAACGTCAAACACGTGGTGGCGAATATTTACTGTGCGGTGGCTGCTTCACCCGCGCTTCTCCACTCTTGAAAACTCCAAAATGTGCCGAAGGCATACAGAATCATGTTTATAAAACCAAAAACCTGAAATTCAAACCAAAGTAGATACAGAGTTGTAACAGATGAGAGAGGGATTTTTCAACAAAACTAGTTTTAGCACGCGTGTATATCTTAGCCGTGTGGTGACAATCATTTTATGAACTAACAATCACTTTTACGACTGCAAGATGTTACTCATGATGTGGGCATTAACTGTGTCTCAATAAATGAAGCCACGAACTGTCTTATTCATGGTTACATGTACTAGCAAAGATACAAAGAAATATTTTAAGTGGATCTAAATCGCATTATTTTTGTTCCCGAGCGCTTTCAAATTCCATTTTCTCACTCAATCATGAAAAAATTAAGGACATTCAAAACGGTGTAAAGCCTAAGAGAATTCTAACTCCTCTAGACAAAATAACTGTGGTGAAATCGTTCACGCTTTCTAAAATTTGAACATTTATTTATTTCCTTGCTTTCACCTCCCAAAAACTCTTCATAAGGGTGACTTTACCTTAATTTTATCTGGAGTGGTAAAATGATAAAATAATTCTCTATCGCAAGACCTCTGTCTTGGCGGTTGTATGACTCGTGAATTTTTGTCGACCTATGGCAAAATATTCTATCCTTGAGTATTCCCATCAATAACACGGTATTCCTGTGCAGTTTTACGAAATCTGGTCCAATAATCTTTTCTGGAAAGAAATACATAGTGGCGCCAGTAAATTTCCCAGAACTTTCCCTGAGAATCATGAGAAGTTAGCATGTGAACCACTGTGGTTCAATTCCACTTTTTTGTAGGCAATACATTTATTGTAATATGGAAGGTGGAATAAACATAAAATTGTGTAAGCGTATGTCTTTTTAGACTCGCAGGAAGACTTGGTGACTATGACGTACGATCAATTCTTTAAAGCACACTACTTTGCTCCACGTTTCACAGAACTTTACGGCTTGAGGACATCACTACGCGAATATCTTAAAGTCGGAAAAAAGATTAATCTATTTTGCCAAACATCCCGCAAAATACTTTCTCGTATCTTACATTCTCCGCGAACAGGAAACTTTGTTTATAAATCATAAATCCTTGGTTAACCAATTGTACAAAAAGACACAACAAATTTGAAACAAAATGGGGAACATCTTTAAGCATTTCTTTCTGACGAGTCATCGGGTACTGTTGACTGTTTCTCTTGAAAATTGTAAGTAGCCGCTTCGCATAATTATGTGTCGTTATTGTGGGGAAGAGCCGGTTGGGAGAAAATTATGGTAATTCAGTATATAATCTTTTAGCAAATTCACAGGACCAAAAATTTTGAACGTAATAATAACCTCAAATAAGTATCTCAAATAAGCTCACTGCCAGTGGTTAATGAAATGCTTGCCATGTTTCAATTTATTAAAAGCAGAAATATTTCAATATTACAAAATTGAGAAATTTACGTTCCAAAAATGACAATTGCAAGTTTCCATCAGTCGATGGACACCTATGGTTCACCTGTTTACAGGAGACTGGATATTGTATGACCCAGGGTGAACGTGAGTGACTTGAAAAACGGGTAATACCAACTTATTGTTCGTAATCATCCAGTTTTACTGCTGGTACATTGTCTGTAAGTATGGCTGGATAAATGGTTCATTGAAATTATTGGCTTTCTCTGTCGTTTATTAAAACTAATAATTATTAGTCTTCTTACTGGTTTATTATGTTTATCAGACACCATCATGTAGTGAGCAGATGTCATGTCCGACCTCCGTAAAAATAAATGACTTCAAAATAGCATGCAATCAATATTGGGTGCCAAGGGCGAGCCAGTGATGTATCAAGATAGAACGCTGCCTAAGGTTTTCTAATTACAGTCAAAACAATTACATGGCAGGTTTGTATGAAAGGATGTGTGGGGTATGCATATTCGCCTAAGCCAAACCCACCGCTTTTTCGTCACCATTTTCACAACCCGGCCCTTTACGAAGCATGCGAGTCAATATTCCTATGAACAGTTGTAAAAATACCAAATGCTCGTAGAAGTGTTTAGTTTGGTTTGGGTGTCACGTGTTGAACAGTAATAAAACGATATTAACCCAATGTCAGACATTGTGAATCTTTTTGAGCACACAGAGGCACAAAACGACAGCGTGGCAGAAGCTATACTCCGAGGAGGGGAACTGGCAGGAGAAGAACGATATTGCTTTCGTCATTGATTGTCGCACCAACTCTGATCAAATCAACGAGACCAGGACCCAGAGTTTAGGCTTCTAACTCAGATTCGACTCTGACTCAGACTTGGACCATAAACATTCACACAAAATTTTTAGTACACATTTTGTAAACTCACTGGAGGCGTAACCTGCACGGCAATTAGTCAAATTTTCCGGTACAATAGACCCGGGGCTTAAGTCTAAGAAACTACCTATCTAACGCCGGAAATCACTTCTTTAACAAAAACCAACCAGGACAGTGACATGGTGACTTAAAATTCAAAACTTAATTCATGTTTGATATAAAGACTTGCAAGAAATGAAAACGGTCCTTAGTATCTTAATAGCCAAGCAGTTACAATACTTTTAGTTTTTACAGTTCAGCACTATTCAATTCCAAGTTTTCATGTGCAATACTAGTAGAAAATTAAACATTGTCTTGTACAATGCGTAATTGTAACTCAGTGTAGTATTATATTCGGATATGTCACTTACCACGCCAGCAATTTGTTCTGAAAAACCATAAGTGTAAACAGCCAAAGTGATGGAAGCTATCAAATAAAGTAGAACGGCTCCGATACCATAAGCCATTTCCTAGAAAACAAAACAAAACAAAACAAAATAAAACAATCGCTTTACAAGAAGTTCTAAAACACTTTAACATAGCATAGTGTCTGCCACCACCAGCGTTTAACAAAAGGAATTTGACCTGCGATTTTAAATTCTAAATCTGTACTGAAAAATGTGACCACATAAACAATTCGATTATACAAACAAAAAGTTGCATAACTATGAATAATTTCACGACTGCGTGAATGCCAAAATACAGATTTGAGTCTTTTGCGTCTTCAATATTATTTTTCGTAAATCATACAACGAGAAAATTTTAGGGGTTCGGAATTTTCTGTTGCGCAACAGTTTACAAACCGTGCCCATTTCCCAACCTCCCCCCCTTCTCTTATATCTAAAAATCTAGGTTTTGTCAACTAGTGAAAATATGTTTTTTCTCAAGATCAGTTTTCGAAAACTCGTGTTCCTATGTTCAAATTAAGTAGATTTTCCGAAGCCGAGAAAAAGCCGATTATGTGGCGAGACGTGAAAGTCTCAATGTATTCGGGTAATTATTCGGTGAAAACGTATATTTGGTCAATATAAGCTATGTACCCCTTAGCCTCGTTCATTATTTCAACATTCATGTCATATAAATTTGCGGTACGAAATGAACTTGATTATCAGAAAAAACGTTTGGTCGAATTCCAAGTGGGTCAAACTGGTGCATTGTGGTCCACTTTAAAGTACATGTAGGTCGACAAATCATTGTTAGACACACCACGCGCTAGTAGGAGACTCAATGACGAAAACCAAGAACGAAATGGATAACAGAAATCGAGTCGGTGGTTAAAGTAAAGTCGTGAGCACGACAGTGACCACCGTTCCTAGCTGGCTCAGTAAAAATGGTATAGCTCCTATAGCTTCATCAGCCGGAAGCTATTCAGCGAATTATGCCTCTCACTGATTAAAAAATCAAAGTCAAGTTATAAGTAGCTTTTGCGCATAGAGGGACACCTCTATGCATCTTAAAATATGCCATCCTTTCAACTCTAACAAATAATCTCGTTATCAAACTTTTTCTTCGAGCAGGCTTTCGTTCACTTCCCAAAATCGGAAACTGGCCATTTTTAGCAATGCACGTGGCAGGTGGAATGGTGTTATATCCCCTGGCGTGCGCAGTGGAAAAATGGCCAGTTACCGATTTTGGGAACTGAACGAGGGTCTGCTCCAAGAAAAAGTTTGATTACGGGAATATTTATTCGAGTTTGAGACGGTCTCCTAAGGTGTCCCTCTATGCGCAAAAGGTATTTAGAAGAATGTGACACTGATGTTTTAGTCGGTGTGAGGCATTATTCGGCCAAAAGCTTCCGGCCAGCTAAAAGCTGTTGTCACTGTCTAGTCGTGAGCATGAGATCAAAACAGCGAATTAAGGAATTTGGGAGAGAAATTTTCTCTTTTAACAACTTGTTGGGTTCGTTCTCAACGGTCGTACGCATGCAGACACAAAAACTCCCTCAGGATCAAAACTACGTTTTGTCTTCGTTTTCCCCGGCATCTTTCTAACATATGTACTCGTCGTTGACGCAATGTTGTGGTGGATGAAAGGAATGAGGGTACATACGGGGCTGCTGTGTGCCTGGTGGGAAATTCGATTTGAGTGACTGCCCCGTAACCTTTGACCTCGGATGAGTAGTAAACAAATTTCCACGCGGTTGTGCGGTTCCAAGGTGATTTTGCTAAATCTTTTTTTAATACTTGAAGTACCCGAGAATTAATATGAAATATTTTGCTAGACATATGTGAAATATTGTAAAAATAGCCAATTTTTGTGAATAAGGTTTGAGATATCCTAAATCTACATTCAAAACAGAGCGCGAGGAGATTATGGAAGTTGAATGGGCATCGCACGTTTTATACTTACGATGAATTCCCATGGGAAATTGATCCAATCCACAAGTCCTAGCAAGAAGAGAATGTACAGAAACAGTGTTATGATGAACCCTATCACGGCGACAAAAATGAAGAATCCCTGGGCACCATGTATGAAAGCACTACTACCGACACATCCAAGGCAAACGATGGCGATCACCTGAAACATAATTGATTAATTTACATTTGACGAAACAATTATTTCTCATTGATGAACAGGAGCAACTCGGGGCGTTCATATGCACCAACCGTGCGCATCGTACATGGTGCCGCTCCAGATTTGAACTTTGTTATAAACATTCCCACTAAACGTAGCGGTGCTACTAAATAGCATCTGCGTGATAGTAACTTATTTGCCAAATTTCACGAGCATTCATCAAGGAACTTGGTAAACGGAAACGTAAAGGAAAACAAGAATTGCCATTAGCCAGCTTTGCAGTTGTCGGGTTTGTCCCAAAATCCACGTCAGTTGTATTTTCCTCAATAGAAACACGCGCCAAATTTCATGACGATCCATCATCTTGTATTGAGAAACAAGTAAAACAATAAAATTCCGCTACAACAGTCGTCATCTCAGCCATGCACTTTTCAAGACAGATTTAGGCGATAGAGAGGCAGACGCCAAAAACCAGTCTCAAAATTAATAAACAAGAGCAACGCGGACCGTTGAAATGCGCCCACGAATATATCGCAAATGGTGTGCTTTTAGGGTTATTTGTATCATAAAAATGGCCACTAGATGGCGCAAAAACGTACAATCCATCCAAAAACGGGCACATGCCATATTTCACAAAAATCTGTCAAGAAACTTCAGAGAAACAAAGGAAAACAGAACAAAATGAAATTGCCACTTGTGGGCACAGCGGACACCGGACGGACGGACGCCGGACGGACGGACCGACGGAGATGACGGCATAATGCAATGGCGCATTTAGAGGGGGCCATGGCCNGTTCGGGGGTGTGAATGTCTGACGGCCAAAATCCTGGCTAATAATCTGTCCTGACCCCCCCCCTAACTTAAAATCCTGGATCCGCCCCTGTAATACGTCCACATATAAATATGTTGGAGCATAAAAATGGCCACTAGCTTACATAAAATACGTCGAGTCCAACCGAAAACGGGAAGTTGTTATTGTCTTTTTAATACACACCAATTTGCCCTATTTCATGATTATCCATAAACGAAATCCGAAGATACAGAGGAAAACTTAAAAAAAGGAAATTGGCATCCGTTGTCACGTGCTTAAGAATACAGAACAAATTTAATTAAGACCCTGCAAGAAGTTGAAGAGATAAAATCGCGGACGAGAAAATTCTGCAACAAGGGGATGTCACAGTAGTCGGAACCGTTCGAAAATTATTGTCAGCTATGCCTTTCCTAGTATAAAAACGTAGTGATCCATCAAGGAACTTTAAACATGCAAGGGAAAACTTAATAAAACAGTGAAATTGTCACTAAGGGGCCAAAAAGTCGTCACCATCCGTTGTTATTTTATTACAAATATACTTATAAAATTTAACATTGTTCCCGAAACTGGTTTCAACGATACAGCCGCAGACGCACAAACTCCATTAGGAGGGAGTCAAAGTAGTCGAAGCCGTCCGAAAGTTATCGCGAGCCGTCCTCTTCTCAGTGGGAACACAATATAAAATTTCATCAAAAACAGTAGGAAAGACCGCTAAGTGGCGCAGAATACGTTGAGAAGGCAACGTCGACACCTTAACTTGTACCTATTTGTCAAATTTCATGAAAATTCGTCAAGAAGCTCTGAAGATACAGAAGCAAACACAAAAACTAAAATTGCCTTTTAAAAGGGGGCACACTAATAGCCGGATCCGTCCGAAAATTCTCATGCCGTTCCATTCATTATCGTCTCACACGCGCTTTGGGTACCTTGCGTCGCTTTCCGAAGGATGACACACTTCGCCGTACTTGGCTAGATCGTTCATGTGAAGAACGCAGTGCTACTCGTCTACGCAACGTACGAAGCAGTGGGTTACCGAGCGTGTGGCTAGCATTTTCTGCCGTCAGATTACGACAGAGATATGTACGCTGAATTGAAGAAGGTCCCTGCGAAACAACGCTTGAAGAAGGGTACCATACCGTCGTTGATGTCCTGCAGTGCCCCGCCGCCAACCCCGAGAAGTGCTTTTTTGAAGCGAGAAGCCTCGCGAGCTGTGGCCACTATGTACAGTGACTGGAGGCACTTCATCTTCTGTCACCCGTGCCTCCGAACGTACCCCATTGCGTGCAATTCCGGGAACGAGCAGTGATTCGCCCTGTGCTGTTGTCTCTAGCCCAGAGCCTGTAAGCAGCCCTGCAGCGATGTTGAGTAGTGGGAGTGAATACAGGCCCAGTTCGACACCCAGTGAAGAGGACAGTTCGTCATCCAATGAACAGATCGGTGAGCCTAAGTTTGATAAGTTTATTGTGGACTTGTATTGGAGCTATTTAGAAGGTGCCAGGTGTGTGGCGAGGGAGTCACACGGCGGGATGAAAGCAGTTTGGGTGCTCAGATCACCCCCCAGTGGGAGTGTGTCACGGGACACTCGGGCAAGTGGGACAGTTCTTCATCTGTACGTGAGACGATAATGAGAACACCCCAGTACGCAGCAACAGCGTGGCATGTTGACTGACTCGTAAGCAAAAGCAAACGACGACCGAACTTATCACAACCGAGGTAGAACAATGACTGACTCGACTGCTCTCACAGTGAGACTATATGAAAAGAAATTGGCGCGAAATTATTTTCTCCCAAAACGTTACTTCCAGAGTAAATGACGAGTAATTAATTGAATTACGAAAAGCAGTAAATAAGTGAAAAATTTGTCTGGGATAATCAGCGAACCTTATTTTTGCTAAAAATGACATGAAAAAGGTTGCCTTCGCCTTTAAACCGATTGTTATTGTTTATGTGGATCGTATATTGCAGGTCCGTGAGTCGTGTTCATGCGTCCGTGCCCGCGTTTATGAGTCCGTTGACCTTTTAGTTTAGGAACCTTGATATTTGGGGATAGAATTTAATTTCTATCAAGGTTTGTGGAAAGGTTTGAGACAACTTTGTGGAGGAATTTGCTGTGCGTGAAATTGAAATTCTGCTTTATATCAACACTGTGCATGCGTGAACTTAGAACTGAATATTCATTAGGGCAATCGGGTGAAAATCTTTTGTTCAGTGTACAAAATTTTTGTAATTATTGGCCTTTACGATCACCTATTTTCTCCTTTACCGTGTGTCAAAGAATCAGTGGAATACGTGAAGGGGTTAAATCAAATATTGTATGGTGAATAAGATCGACAATAGTTGAAAAACGGTTTGTTGGAACTTGAATTAGAGCAGTGCATTTTTTTTTTTCAACGTGAACGTAATTACTTAAGTGAAAATTTCCAAGTTTCCTCTTGTATTCCAAGTTCACGCATACGTGATCTTGAGATTAAGCAGGATTCCAAGTTTATGCTTAACAGAGTAACCTTGTTTGCATTTTAGCTGCAACAGATATAAGGGATTTTTTAAACACGAGAAGTATGCCAACTAAAACTGGACAAAATGCCACGAAAGCACCAGTCTCAGCATCCTATTGAAATTAAGGTTATTAACCTGGGATTGAACACAGAATCAGTTTCTGAAGCGTTCAGCTTGTAAAGTGCAATGAATGTTTTTTGTTTGTCAACAATGAGGAAAATTCAAAAGGCAACGTAAGTGGGATTTACGTTTATGCGTCTAATCAGTAAACGCAGTTTGAAAGAGATCAGTTGGTACAACAGTATGAAATGTACATGTAAACGTCTTGTGAGGGAGAAGCTTTTGGTTTGAATGAACCACACGGCGAGGTTACAAGTTGAACAATTGGTAATCCATAGACTAGGGCAATAGGATTACGTAACGTGATTTGTCTGGAGCTGGCATCGATTGTCAGTATACATTGAGGTGAGTACTACGGTTGAGTAAAGGTTTAAAATGTACTGCACAAATTCTAACTCTGCATGGCCGTGATATTCCGGAATACTTCGAAAATTCCGATAGTTGATAAAATTTACAAGCAAATCTTTCAGACGAGAAATGATTCAAACCTCACATAGTTTCATATCATCTCCACGCAAGTTCCATTGCGTGACCAATTTTTGTTCCGCCGAACGGTTGTACACGCTCATTCAAATAAAACCCAGGTGTACATTGTGACCTAGTTACAGGTAAATGAAGTTGACCTTGTCACAACAAATAGCAATGATCGCCTGATTATGACGACGATGTCTGTAGCGCAGATGGACAGATAACAAAGATGACACCACTCACCAATTCTGCTACTTTAATTAGCGCAGGTAGCGTGATTACGTAACCCTTATCGAGTTTTATAGGTCCTCTTGGAGGGGGCTGGTTGACACTACGTGTACTGCTTGCCGGTGCCGGTGTCGGTTCGCTAGCAGGAGCTTGTTCAGGGCCCTTCTCAGCGTCTTCACTCATGGCCTCTCCCTCCAGTCGTTCTTGTAGGTGAGAGGTTTGTAAGAGTTCTGGATACGACACTACCAATAGTACTTCTACTCTACACAACTACAGCAAACCTCAGGTGACTAAATCAGGCAACCTCTATCTTTGGCCATTCACCCGTAAAGTCTCCTTTAGGTGGCGCGTATTTGCGAGATTGGGCGCGCTTTTGTATGGATGCTTATTGAATAAAGCGGGGATTGCTTCTTTAGAACACTGACGACGATATCGCAAATCACCGGTCTTAAGTTCTCAGCCACGGGCTTCAATCCACTTTGACAATGCAATATAACCCACAGTTCGCTTCCTCGTAGGTTTCTACTCATAAGGGCCAGAAGTGTCAATGTTCATTAGGGTCACAGACAGATTCGACCTTTGCCGAGACTCTCCCATAGTCGATAGGTCGCCAAGTTCGGAACGTTTTTCGCACCCACCGGCGATCGCCCCAACTTTGCAAATTCCTCTTCCCCAACACTCGATCTCTGCGTTTCCGAGTCGACGTTACCAATCCCACCCCCACCCCGAAGTCTAGCTCGGTAACTTAATTGTAACGAGGTAAAATCAGATAGATGGTGACTGAATATCATCAACTACACCGATACGCCAATTTATTTCAGAATGATGTACTCAACCTGCATAAAGAATTAATCAAAACCAATTTCTTAGAATGCTTAGTGCACTAAATGTACGATTGCAATTCAGAAACCACGTGAACTCCATGGTACTATTTTTTGTGAACATTTTAATCGAGGCACCTATTTGTCCCTACCCACGGCGGCTGGCCTGACGCGCACATTATCCCATGTACCGCGACTGGCACTTAGT
This sequence comes from Phoronis australis, assembly GCA_002633005.1. Classification (NCBI taxonomy): domain Eukaryota; kingdom Metazoa; phylum Phoronida; family Phoronidae; genus Phoronis; species Phoronis australis. The sequence continues at coordinate 370,994 of NMRA01000394.1, read as the reverse complement.
TCTATAGCTTCGCACACCGTTCCCTTGTAGTGGATCGACACTTCCCATAACTTAAATCCCGACGAAGAAATCAAATGTGAATGAAAGTCTCTACTTGTGAACACATTTCTACTATTCGTTTTAAACAGAACCATTTCACAAGTACTGCCTTAAGCTATGAAAAAGAAAAAAAACAAAAACAAATGCTGATATATTGATAATGTTTGTTAATAATGAGCGGCAGCGGGTTTTGTCCGTCCGCGAGCAAAGAAATGTGACCAGATACGGGGAAAGTTATCCTGGAGCGGGACGGCGAGATGAACGTGCTACAATCTCACTTGCAACAGTTTGGTCAGCACAGGGTGATTTATCGCTTTCCTTATAACTGTTTTCAGAACAAATACTTTCGGATTTAACATCCACGTTTTTGACATTCAAATACCGTGACACCTGTATCTCATTCCATCACTAATACATGTAGTAGTCGTCGTCAATTTTCCAAAATTTAATCCTTCCGATTAGGAAAAAGCCTATTTGTTGTTTTCAAAACAGTATCACATAAATTTTTTGGCCGCTTGCATGGCATATGTCTTGATTCTGCGGTTTTTTGGCCGAACATTTACTAGGTGATTTTCTTGTCAGTGGCAATGCCCGCCGTGTGATAAATTGATGCACGAACCTTATTTAATCTCAGTTTACCTCTGCATATACATGTTCATATTATCAGAATACATTTCTGGTAACATCCATTTATACAGAGTTTGCGATGTCTCTCGTTCACCAATATGGGATCAGCTGTCCCATCTAGTCCGCCTATGGCAGTCACAACCAAGTTTTCGCTTAATTTACAGTTTGGGGGTAACTTTGCCATTTTTGTTGGGGAGTCTCATTTATTATTTTTTTGTAATTTGTGTCTTCTGCACGCACTTGGATTTACCTAGCTTTTCGAAAGTTAGAGAAAACTTGATATTCACAATTATTTCAATGAAATTCCAAAAGACACATTTCCTGTAGAAAATGCTTTCTCGGCGTAAATGCGAGCCTTAAGGGCAAAGAAAAAAAAACAGTAGGTATGAAGTAAATCCAAAGAGAACGATTCCCTAGTTACTTGATACATTATATAAAATATGTCCAACTCGTACCATGGTATTATATTCGCTAGCATTATAACGTATACGTGTATGCTTTGAAGTTTGAATGCTAAGTGCTTCATAAAAGTTGACCACTCTTTCTCCTCTTTAGAAAAACAATTGGCCATAACCTAAATTTAAACTGAGTCATCTATAAAATTTATTCTTCGTTGCTAATTTCGAAAATGGAAAAGTGTAGTTATAGTGTCCCCGTCATATATCAAAGCAGTCTGTTGAGACAGAATAACTGAAACAAGTCAACGTTTTATGATAAATACGGTAAATTACAATGGTTTTCAAAATGGCAGCTATAGAGAAACACAAAGACGCAAATAAAATTCCTGTAAGGCAGAGGCCCCGTTCCTTTCGCAATCGCTCTCTGGTAAAGGAGTTGATTGCTTTACCGTTTTTAAATATTTATTGTTCCGTCACGGACGGGAACTTGATGATAGCGTCAGTATTGTTGTCTTTTTTCTTATTTTCCAAACGATACCCTTTCATATCAAAGTCCCTTTAGTGCCAGGGGAATCTAAGACGGTGGCCTCCGATGGTGACTTCATCCGTCAAACTATTAATCGTATTATTTTACTCTCCTCTCAAGGGGAACGCTCTCGGAGGGTGGCGTTTGATGAAGTAGGCTACTGCCATTGATATCCTGTTCATGTGAAAGTATACATCTTTCCCTGTCTCAAGTGTCCCGGCCTTTTGGAAGACCCTCATAATAAATTTGCACTATGTACTTGACAGTTCATGAAGCTGAGGGGGCGCTACACCCGCCAGGGGGCTTAACAGAAACGTATGGGACACGGGCGGGACAACGACCGCGAAGGAACAGCCGCCATTGGATGCTGGACTAACAGTTTGGTCTCAGACATTTTTACTTTCTTAGGGTGTTCCCATTTTTGCAGTATGCGGGTTGTTTTAATGCTCACTTAAACTGTACATCTTTTCACACCTACTTTGTAACAGCCCAAGACAACTTGTTATGTAAAGATGTTTCACAGCAAACTCGATATGACAATTTTTAGGAGATGATATACAAAGATATATCTTTATGGCAAAGGATACTGGAGTAATTTGTCACCATATCTTTTCCCGTTCATGTCTGAAATCGTCTGATAAGAATCCGAGCATCTGGATTGGTTCCCTGTCAATGGTGGCATCCGTGGCTCTCCCGTTTCTCATTTTTCTTATTTAAGCCTTTTTCTTATAGGGTCACTCACGGAGAAACCGGACTCAATTGCCTCTCGCCTCCTAATTTTGCGATAGCATAAAACCACTAACGTTAAAAAGTGACCTGACGATGATGTAATAATCGGGTACCAGTTTTTCAATTTTGATAAATGTTATAAGCTTATGATTATTGGGCAGCAAAAGTGATGGCTTATAATTAAAGAAGAAAAATTATTAAATTGGTCATGAAACCAACAAAAAATGTTTGTGTGCCGTAGCACATTGAGACATGCGGCCCAAACACTGAATCAAAACCGTGAGACTGTACTAAACAAAAGCCTGAAACCCTAAAAACGATTATCGGTAGCCGCCGGGAAATAACGGACTTGAAGGTCTGACTTTCCCAATCGTAAACAAGTCAACATCTTTTTGAAAATAGTCCTGGTACGGGAATTAAGTATAGTTAGGCCTGTAAAATATCTTAAACCCAGCCGCATAGCAGTACAGCCGCGCACCGTACCAGTGACTGCTGGAAAGTCACCGGCGACACACCTGTAACATCCATCGCCTCAGAGATAATAACTCTTGGACTGTGTCTAGCTGTCGAGTCCATTCATTCTTGTTTAGGAAAAAAAAGAAAAAAGAATTCTGCGATTATTGCAGCCGTTTTACCTTCGAGGACACGTGTGTCACGGTGGATTCCTTCGGAAATTGTGCAGGTAGAGGTAAAAAAGATCTCGGCTGCATGGGAAGAAAGCAGGCGCGGCTCGTCGATCTAGGCCTACTGTCCTCAACTCAGTGAAGTTGCGGTTCGCTGAGGCTTGACCGGGGTAATTTTCTTGGGATTTTTTAATTGTCTCATAACCACCTATTTGTAGCAATCTAAACCTAAATAAAAAGACGAATGAAGAAAAAACACTAAGTTTTGCAATACCCATGTCGTTTGACATAAACGTTCTTTGACCCTTGACGAAGAGTTATAGACACTGAGTGCATCGAACCTGCTCAAGCGGCATTTCCCGTTTACCAAAGCGAGGTGAGGGAATCCTTCAGGTCACGTGATAGGAAAATGGTTGTCTATCCGGCGTTCATGTGGGTCAAATTTGCTCAATCTGTTGCTAATTTGCAGCTGTTTTCAGCTAAGTTAGCATTTTATTTGCGCTGAACCACAGCCTCTTCATATTGAGACTTGCTAATGACCAGTGCGTTAAAGGTAAGTTAGTATTCAATGCAGTTTCGAGTCCCGCGGCCAGTCGCCAGGCTCACTGTCACAGGTCAGATCCTATCCAGTATCCAGGTCGACCAAAACCCAAGTCAACACGTACCCTAGTAGGTCTGTAAACCGATTTAAATTTGATCTCGACTACACACTTGTTGAGATAGGTTTTAAAGTGTCAAATGTGTTTGCTGTAGCCTATATGGTAGGCCTAAACCTAGCCTTGGTATTATAAATATTGTAGTGATTCTTCAAAGGTGTCTTACCTTACATCTTAGTTGTCCGTGGTCGAGCTCAATAGTTCTGCTTTGGTGTGTGGTCTGGGTATCGAATGCCACTCTGCATCCAAACATGTGTATCGGCCGCAGGGCCGCTTAATTAATATTCATGATGCGCCCTCATTGGCCATTACCGGCATATGGGCCGGACAGCCAACGTCGGCAGTCTCCAAGACGAACAGCAGTCGTCTCTCGATGCCGACAGAGGGCGCGCGCGGCAGAAGGCCAGCGCAGCAGTGAGACAGGTCAAGTGACGTCTCACTACAATATACAGCTAGCTGTATTTTGACGACAGTCATCATACAGTTAGCTGGCTGGCTAGCCTAAACCAAGTACCAACCCTTATGCCTAAGTAATGAAAGCGCTCGAAGGAGTGACACTTGGCGAAATTAACTGGCAAGACCTCATTGCCAATCAGGGCTCGACGCTATTAAAATCGCCAGGTCGCAATTTGCGATCTAGCCAATATCCCAGTTCGCATTTTCAAAATCCAGCTCGCATTCATAAATGCCAGGTCGCAAAATTTTCTCGCCATTTTTACGCGCCAAAATTGACTTTTTAGATAATCGAGAAATGTTAAGATTAATTATATGCTCTTACCTAAGGCGTTAAACACTCACAATAAAGCAGATCGCAAAATTGGGTTCGTTCATGCAGGTACGGCGTTACTGTTCTTCATGACCACCATTGAAAGGCTCTAGAGCACACGGCAAGTTGTCTATGTGAAAGTTTAATCAGAGCTCTCTCACTGAAACGTGCACTCCAGTGTGAAAATGGAGAAAATGCCCGTTGAAAAAGTATCCACGATTTTGTTAGTTCTCACCTGCTACTGGGTGTCATCGAAGTCGTTAGGAGTGCTAATTCCCTCCACTTTTTGTTCGCAGCCCAAATTTTACTACTTAACTAGACGTTTGAAAAACATTTGTCAAAAAAAATCCGTGAAACGGTGCCCTAACCGAATGACGTATTTGGATGCGTGGGAACAATTCAGTGCAAATTTCAAAAATATGACACTTATGCTGTTTGCGTACTCAACAATTTTTTTTCCATGAAATGAATAGCTTCAAAATAATTCCCGACTCCGTGCGGGTTTCCATCGGTTAACTCGAGTTTGCTCCTCAGTACCTTCCAAGTGCGGGAAAAATGGGTCAGTCACAAAACGACACGCATGTCACTAGTTTTAACTTTCTTTCCGAGGTATGAAACAAAGCCGGGATTTGGTTTTTACTTATTGAGAAAAGACGTTTTTTGAATTTGTTGTGTAAAATGAGACCGACACTCTATACAAGCTGCATGTCAATTTTAAACTACGCGCGGTCATTTGTAGTACGCTGTGATGGCCTGAACTTTGGGCGCTTAATTGGAAATTTTCAAAAGTTGAGGGGGAACGCTTAGTAGGTCAGTGAGTGCTTATTATGTAACACTTCAAAGGTAGAGAGTAGACTTGTGCGTGAGCATAGTCGTTAGCCTCTAGTACCCGGTTAGTTGCAATAGCTGGCTACGGGCATAGAATATAGGCAACATCGACCTCGGGAAGCATCGCATGAGCGCACCCAGGGGGGGGGGTTCGGGTGGCTTGAATGAGCCCCCCATTTGGCGAAGTGGGCAAAAAGGTCCGCCTGTGAGAAACAAAAAGTCCAAGAAAATGAGACAAAAGTCCGCTAAACAAGTACAAACGCGCAATTCAGAGTGGTGCGTCCGCCTTTTTTTAGTCCACCGGCTGTTTTGTTACCAAAAGGTCCACAACGTTAACAATACGAGCCCCCCCATATTGAAGGCTGGGTGCGCGCATGCATCATCACAGGAAAATATCAGTTCTGGGTTATATCGGTCCTGGAGAATATTGTAAAGCATCGGATCTTTTATAACCGCCGGGAATCTACGAGCTCATTATTCAAATAAACCACTGGCACGTACCCGGGTGCTTAACAGAGCCAAGCCGGTATACCCTTTCATTTAGGACTGTCACTGTTCTCTTTTGATGTGCAGCTTTGAAGTGGTGCGCACGCGCAAGTTCACGCACTTGAATCGCTAGAGTAGGCCTACACTTTACGTTGGCAACAACGTGTGAATGACAAATCATATTTTGCGCACGTAGTCCAAGAAACAAGTAAGGGTTAGAGAATTTCTAAGCAACTGAAAGTGAACACGTGGCCGTCGTTTGGCGATTAATAGAGTTGTCATTTTCACTTTGGCTGTCTTATGCGATAAAAAGACGAGACGCACATCTCTAAGTCACGACCAGTGCCGCTGTGCGATATCAGGGATATTGTCGTGGATATTTGGTACATGTTATAAGGACATCTTACGCGAAAAACAAACTTATTTCTCCATCACAAAGTTTGGTAAGTTGATCACTTAAGAATAGAAACACTGCTGTTTTCTCACGTGTTATGCTGTGGCCCGAAACTTTCTTCGGCGAATCCAGAAATTTACAAAAGTAGCCGAAAATGTTAGCCAATGAAACGCGTCAAAGATCGATTCTGCATATCCCATGTTCACGCGACTTGTTTACAAGTCATCGGGAGGGTTGTTCTCGCTTAGTGTTCTTTTGAACTTGGATTTGGCAACAACCAAATAACGGTTGGATTCACAAGAGTTGGTTTATATTTGCCAGGTATCTGTTGAGAAGTGTAAAAACTCAGCTCGCATACACTGAAAATTCCAGGTCGCATTTTGCGAGTCGATACGAGCTGACAAAAATCTCAGCTCGCATTTCCAAATTTCAGGTCGCAAATGCGACCTGCAGCTCATTATGTCGAGCCCTGCCAATGGAGATAATAATGTTGACGACGACGATGATGATGGTGGTGGCGATGATGAACATTCATATGACGAACGAAGATGTCTGAAATGAGTAAGAACTATAGTCCCATTCAATATAAGGTAAACCAACAAAAGTGCAGCAAAATCAGTCAACAAAGGAACACCGTAATCCGAAAATTTCAAATAATTAAAAAAATAGGTGTCCTAGAAAAAAATGGAAAAATTTTGTGAAAGCCCGTTCAAAACTCTATCTAAAACTTTAATTTCACAGAATTCCATAAAATTTTTGAAAATTTTAAAATTTTTGGCATTTTTTTTAAATTGAAAGTCAGTTAACTCAAAAATGGTAAGTATGCGAAAAAAGTGTTACAGGTCATTCGAAAGAGTATACATCAGAGAATCCACATGCAAAATTTCATGTCATGGCACCCAGCACGATTGAAAATGGATGAAAATGTGTCATATCCGCCATCTTGAAAGCAACTTCCAGTTAAACAGCACTTGATAATAGCTATAGCTAAAGAAAACTAACACATAAAAAATTTCGAAGCAGTTGGTCCTACAATGCACCCTCAACTGGACAAAACGTTTTCGTCCCAAAATTGAGGTCGTATGCACAATGACCAATATTTCCGCCATCTTTGACCAGAAGCATTTAGGAGTTTTGGAACTCATCAAAAGTACTATAATTGTACCGATTTTCAGCCGTGTACGTCAAAAATTGCAGCCTCTATGAGCATTTGAATCTGAATTTGAAAACAAAATGGCTTCTATGTCTGCCATTTTGAATCTGATCATGACCAAAATAATATAGGCTTCCAGCTCTTTCGGAGATACCGGTTGTGTGCAGATGTCATGCGAATCGGTAAAAAAATGCGGTCTGTAGAGTGCGAACAAAAAAAAGGAATGAAAGCGCTCAGAAGAGCAACATTTGGCGAAATTATCTGAAGAGATGACGATGGAAATGATGACGACAATGATGATTATGGTGGCGATGATGAACATGATGATCACATTCATACGACCAACTAGGGTGTCAGAAGTCAGTAAGCAATAGGCTACAATCTTGTTCAATAGAAGGTAAACCAACAACAGTGCAACAAAATCAGTCAAAAAAGAAATGTAGCGTTTTCAGAAAATCTTCTATAACTCAAAAAGTAGGCATCCTAGTGAAAAATGAAAATCACTTTCTGAAAGCACTTTCAAAACTCTATAGATGTAATGATTTAGTTTTATAAAATTCATAAACTTTTTCGAAAACTTTCAAATTTTGCATTTTTTGAAATTGAAAGTCAAATAATTCAATTACGGTAAGTCTGAGAATTGTTGCAGAACATTTGATAGAGTATACCCTTTAAAAGAATCCACATGCAAAAAATTCACATCATTTGCTCTTCTCGTTCAAAATGACACTGTAGAAGGATTGAAAATGAGTGAAAATGCGCCAGATCTGGCATCTTGAAAACGACTTCCGGTTAAACAGCATTTGATAATTGCCAATCACAAGAAACTAATACATGACAAATTTCGGAGTGTTTGGTTTGAATCATTGAATCTTTTATAAACCCCTCCTCCAATTGCTCATTTTGAAAATGTCCTGACAGATTTTGACACTTCAAGACAAATGCCCAGGACCTAGAGAACATAGCAAAATCTCTGAAGTCCGCGGGTATGTTTTGTTTATTGAGGTACTGTATGTGTGCACCGTGGCCTTCATGTTGCATACATCCTGGTCTTCCATGTGGACACCCTAGCACTAATCTGGACACCCTGGCAAGGCGCCCAATGTATCATTTGGACACCCAGTGTCAATCAGAATGTCGTAAGTTTTGACACCCACATTGTAAGGGGAATTTCAAATGATTACTAGGAAGTCCAGTTATTGAAAGAGGCACATCTGATTGGTTGGTTGAGTGATAGTTTAAGCGAGAATACACTCGAAGAGTTGATAGTGCTGGCTCTTGCAATATATAATGTTGCAATGTTCAAATTTTGTTCAAAGTATTGAGAATCGAAGATCAGTCAAGCATTGGCACGTCTTTGGTTTGCCACAAGAACATGCCTATTTAAAAATGTTGAGTTTGTTCTTGTTTCATGCTTTTCAACATATATTTTGAAGTTTCAATATGGAACACGTGTGACACTTGTTGCCAAAATGTAAACCACACATCATTTGTGCATTTCTCTTTGTTGGTAACTGGAGCTGTGATGTCTCATTGTACAGAATATAAAAGCTAGTTAAGGTGATAGGATAAAATTCATAACAACAATTTGACTTGATATCACCAGAAACATAATGCACTCATCTTTCAACCAGTATCACTAATATTTGTTTTGTAAGTTACTTGGCTGTTTTCATAGTTTAGACGTTAAAGTTTTTTAGTAAAAAGCTCACTACATTGGGCAATTTTTGTAAACGATGTAAAAGCCTTGGTCTACACATTTTTTTGTAAAAAGCCTCACTGTGTGTGGGGGGGGGGGAGGATTGCTGGTGAACGTTGGTGGGGGTGGGAGTTACGCGTTGTCGGAATCATGGATGCCCTGGAATACTGGGAACCTCTTTTTGGAGCCTGTCTTGGAAAACCTGTATGAAGCCCTGGGTGGATGTGCCCATTTTTCAATGGAATTTCCCATTGATGTGAAGTCATGAAATTGGGAAAATCAAGTTGTGCAATTATGATATAAGAATGGGAAGAAAGAGACACAAAAATGAACATGCATGAAAATCATAAAGGTTGATTTTTGAAAGCCCTTCATGCAAAATCATGGAACAAGTGTTTTGGAGAACAAAGAGCAAAAAACATACCCGCGGACTTCAGAGATTTTGCTATGTTCTCTAGGTCCTGCGCATTTGTCTTGAAGTGTCAAAATCTGTCAGGACATTTTCAAAATGAGCCAGACATAATTTGCAATTGGAGGAGGGGTTTATAAAGGATACCATGATTCAGACCAAACACTCCGAAATTTGTCATGTATTAGTTTCTTGTGATTGGCAATTATCAAATGCTGTTTAACCAGAAGTCGTTTTCAAGATGGCAGATCTGGCGCATTTTCACTCATTTTCAATGATTCTACAGTGTCATTTTGAACGAGAAGAGCAAATGATGTGAATTTTTGCATGTGGATTCTTTTAAAGGGTATACTCTATCAAATGAAGAAACATAACAGTCATGGTTAAGCGCTCATGAACAAGTAGAACTTTGTGTGCTATGTTGTAGCATTCTCCATTTTCTGTTTTGCTACACGCTCTCTACATGTAAGTTTTTGATACGGAGTGAATACTGATCAGTTACATTTTGAGTGTTCGAATGCTCATGAAAGTAACCAACGAAATCAGATGATTGAATTATGTGCTGTTGTGAAATTTTGATTTTAATTGACAAGTGAAAAGTACCATTGTATCCCATAGATTCTCAATCAAAAAGTGATGTTTTTCAGTTCAGCCAGGGCTCTAATTCACTGCCAAAATAAAAATAAAGTAGAATCTGAAATTTACGTATTTAGGTCCTGTCCTGGTATTCGTAAGTTACGCTATGGCAGACATAACAGGTAATAAACTAGGAATGCCTGAGTGTCCCATGGCAGTTCTAGGATTTCGCAAGGAGGCAAAACATCATTTAACTTAAGCCCTAAAAATGGCATGCCGGCAGGATTTTTTTCTAGGCCATGTTCCGAGAAAGAGGAGGATTGGTCCTTCGGGATGGTGCTTAGGATTTTTTATGTTTGGTAGAGAATAAATGTGCCATTACCATGTGAAGAGGAAGTAATCCTGTTATTTTTTCTTCTAAAAGTTTATCGGGACAAATTTTTTGTGTTGGACCTGGTATTCTGAATTCCAACAAATTTGCCAGGACTATTAGCAGGAAATATATTCATGAGTTACCACAATTTGTTTATTCAATGAACTTTCCGATCATATGTGCAATAAAACAGTATAACTGCCGTTGATTCCTATACAGTATCTAGGTCCTTCTCCAATGCCACCAATAGTAGCAACACAAATACCAATATTCTGACAGTCAGCAAGAATACTTGGGGACAGACCACTGTTTGTGGAATTAATGATTAAATCCTGTTACGTTTTCCTGAAATATTTTTGGCATTGCGAAATACATGATGTTCAGGCTCGTAGGAAGGCCGTAACCATGGTAATGTTGATGCGTTATTATTCACACCTTGGCCCCATTCAGTGCTCACCTACGCCTAATTAAGAGTAAATCTTTAGATTCTAAATTAACTGAAAGCTTCTGTTTTGTGCTAAGTTCCTGAAATTATTGATTTCTTGTCATGATCTACATTTCACATTATCATGACATGTGTTTGCGAGAGTAGGATCAATGGCACTATTTGTGTAAGTTAAGCACAGATTTTTTCCTAATCCAAGACATTCTTCTTTGGATCAGAAGTTAAAACTACTTGGCTTTTCTGTCATATATATCAACCTACATCCAACCATTTGTTTTCTTTGTGCTTACGGTAAGTAATTGCTGTAGAGTGTGGATGTGATTGTAGTTGGCCCTTGAAGGGCATTGGTTTATTATGGAAATACACAATGTAGATTGTAGACTAAGAATATGTAGAAACCTAGAATAATTCCAAATTTCGCTAACTTTGGAACATCAAATATCAAACAGCTGATCAGATTTGTATGAAACTTTTGAAGATTGTGCTTTATGCGCCGTTTCCCAAAGACTTGTTAGGAATTGTTTTTCACACGCTCCGCTTTTTCTAAATTAGGAGGTATGGGTTTTAACCCAAAACACAAAAGTTGCATAAAGTGAAAACAAACTGATAACTAAGAACAGTGTAACAGTGGTTGTGAGATCTTGCCTTGAAAATGGCAATCAAATGACATTGGGTCATGTTATTGACACCACTGTTTTGCTTAATGAATACACCCTTCTTTTTACAAAATTTTACTTAAAAAAAGACATGGTGAAGCAGTTATATCACAGTGGTATTAAGTCACAAGTTAAAATTTCCAGTCTCTCTACTTTCAGAAAATAAATACTTTTACAGAAGTGCAGTTTTGTAGATATTTGGCTAAATATGCATACTTGTACATAAGGTCCTACCTAATCATAATATTACTTACACGTGATGTTGTGTCTTGAATCAATTTGGCCAGTTTCCAATTTTAACATAAGAATTAGTTTTTTTTCTGACACATTGGTCATTCCTCAATTTTGATCATAACAATCATCAGTTTTAGTTTTCAAGCGCCACAGATCACGCGGCAATTTAAAATACCAAGTATTGTCCAGTTACAGGTTTATGGCATGTGGGGTCCTAGTAAACTGTACAAATTCGGGTAACTTTGGAACATAGTATCTCAGAAATGGCTGATTGTGTCCGTATGAGACTTTCAGATATCGCCTTTTATACATGATTCTTCAATACGCTATTTGGATGTTTTTAAAATTTTCCACTTTTACTTGGGGGTTATAGAGAGGATTTTTATGATTTTCATGAAAAAATAAAGTTGGATAAAACAAAAGCAAAATGATATTTTAGGAAACTGTAACAGCGCTTTGACATCTTGAAATCAAATAGAATTTGATCATGTTGATGTTGTTACTAAAATACATTAATGTTTGCTAATTTTACTAAAAAGACATACCGGTAGTCCTGTGGTCCAGTTAGTGGCAGATTGGTTTCAAAATTGTATTCTACAAGCTTTCTACTTTAAGAAATGGCGTTAAAATCAATAGTTTTCTAGGTATTTGTCTAAATGGATAGACTTGTCAACAAGGTCTTATATTCCTTAAGAATAACCTTTGTACGCTTTTCTTACAAGAAATATCAGACTGAATCCCACTTGTTTGTCATTGGTGCATGCTAAATTGAAAAGCATTTCTCAGGTACCTTGACTGTTTTCAAGTTGCCTTCTGGGGTGCGTTTAACTTACAATAAAAAATTTGTCTTAGTTGAGACCGAATGTCAGACTAAGTGAAGACCAAAGATGAACATTCAGAAAAGACTGTTTCATGAACTCAATGTCTGTTTTTGCTCTTCAGTCTTCAATAATAACCTTGGCCTTGAAACACTAAGGGGGGATTTATTGATAGCATTTTGGATACAATATTAGGATGTCCTTTATGTGCAGTGACCATAGTGGCCTGGGCTGGTATGGCAAGTAAGTCACATTGTCTCTACGGTGTCTGGGCTACTTTGCCGGTTCTTGAATCAAAAGTAGACAATCTTCAGTGTGACATTGTTTAGAGATATTACTAGCAGATTGTGAAAAAAATCCATGAAATTTGTTCCTCATTTCTTACACTGGTGATAGTTGTAATTTTTGGTCCAATTTTAAGCCTACTCTTAGCAGGCTAACTTCCTCTCTTAGCTTAGAATGATTTCGGTCTTAATTTTGGTCTTGAAAAAATTTCCTGTAACCGGGCTAAGATGTTTTGGTCTTAAGTTATCCGGATTTCTGTCAGAGAAAAAACAGAAAAGGTTTCATAAAATGGGCCCCTAGGATGCATTTGGAAAACCTGATTAAGACAGTTGTGAGAAAAAGTAGCGTGATCACATGTTTGTAATGTATGTTGACATCTCGTGAAGACTTGTGTTATCTTGGGTTTTTACAATTTTCTTACAGAATGCAGGCATGGTCTTCATAAAAGTATCAATGAATTAGATTTTAACAATGTGGTAAAATGACTCCAATTTAGGAGGAAACATGACGGACAAATTTCATGAAATAAATGCTTTTACAACTTTTAAGTTCTATAACAAAGCTGCCATCAGTCATTGTTTTGAGAATATGTGGGCAATAGGAAGGACGGTTTTTAAAGAAAAGTGTAAAATGACCAATTTTGGTAATTGTCTCAAATAAATGAGATTTTACTTGTTATCTTGTTTAAAATTAGGTTAATGTGTTGGATTTGGTTGCTCATGGTCAGTCTTGTGTTGAGTCATCACAAGAAAGCCCAACTCACACCATCTGTAAGAGAGTTATCTAGAATCTTGAATTGAGCTGAGCATGACCTCTGGTTGTCATCTCACAGCGCTAGTAAAAGGTGGTTCTACTTCCTGTCGATTTATCCAGTTCTTCTCCATTTTCTAGGCTTTCCATGTTTGAGCATGCGGGTGATACGATGGCGGAAATCAAAGGTTATCAAGCTAACCATTGCCGCTGTTGCCATCATCATCTTGCTGGTTGGTGCATTTGTCCTGCAGAACCAACAGGGGGCGACCAGGTGCTCGAATGAAGAAAGCAGGGCCATGCTTAAGGATGTTGTGCGTATTGATACTTTTTTCTTTGAACAGTAGGGAGGTAACAAGGGTTGGTAGAGGAATTGTATAGTCTGTCCCATTTGAATTTAGAAAAAGTGGATATCATATTCATCTCACAATTACTATATTTGGATAAAAGCTGCCAACTTCACTATGATAATTTGTTTTGAAATTCCTTAATTCTGGACAGGAAAATTTGTTTAATTCTCATGCCAAGTTAGGAATGAGACAAATAGTACTAGCCAACAAAAAGACTAAATCAATGTTGTGATGTTGAATTTATGGAAATGCTTCATGCGGAAGACCATGTTCTAACAGTGTTGAAATTTTCCTCTGTGTTAGAAAATGCTCAGGTTAACAAATAGTTGATTGTTGTAAGATGTGTTATTGTACTATGGTAAGTAGTTGCTCTCGGTGCTGTATCACGTTGGTTATTCAAAGTTTTGTGTCCTTTTTGAAGTCTCAAAAATTATAACTTTCAGTCTTTGGATCTTGACAACTTTATTTTGTATAGATTGCATTCTGATTGAATGAAACACTGAAGTTATAGATAAATTACAATGCTTAGCATGTCAGTCTAACCTGTAGATCTAGAATAAGGTGAGTCATTGTGATGTCTTTTTTATGTGTTCAATGACAAATGCGTAACAAAATGACATTTTTCCCAATGGGATAATCCCATAGATGGCAGCATCACAAGCACCAACGCATTTGTCAGGGTTATTAATGTTTCAGCAGGTTATTTCGTCTTAACAAGAATACATGAAGTGATACAATTACTGCCCACAAATTGAAAACATTATATGCAGGCTGATTAATAAATATAATTATAAGAAATACAAAAAGGATCATTACAGACATAGATCAAAATTACAAAAAAACAAGATTCTAGAAGTGTTATAATGCCCAGCATGTTCTTAAACACTGAAAAGATGAAAAGCGTTTTGGCTAAGTGTTAAAGAGCCATCTTTCAAAAAAGCTTTTGTTGAACTTTTTAGCTACATGTATAAAATGGTGTAATGTTGTTCCTTCTCTGATTAGAAATTATGATTTCTGATTTTAAGACAAACTGACCATTCATTATTGATCAGGTTTGACCCATTTGGTCAGTCCATGAGCATGATTTCAAGGGCTAACAAGTCACTTCTATCATGAGCAAAGGACATCAAATGTTCTTGTTAGAAAATACATGTAGGTTCATTACACTTCTAAAAATGTATTCATTTCAAAATTGTTACATAGCTGCACGACTGATGAAAGGAGGTTGTATGTATTAGTGGTTGCCAGGTGCCGATATTTAAAGTGAAAAATTAGTTGCTGGATTGCAAGTTGAACATACGCGGTAGCCATTGAACTGGACAAGTATAGTGTATGAAGTAAATTTCCTTGTCTTGTGCAAAAATTGTGATGTCTGTGGGACTTTCAGATTAAGTTATGTGGCCTAATTTTTGTGTGCACAGACAGTTGCCTGCAAATCAATGACTCAATAAGCTTAGTTTTACCATGTCTTCCCTTGTTTCAGTGTACTCTCTACTCTCAGGGCTCAGTATGGCATGTTTTCCCTTGTTTCAGTGTACTCTCTACTCTCAGGGCTCAGTATGGCATGTTTTCCCTTGTTTCAGTGTACTCTCTACTCTCAGGGCTCAGTAGCAGGAAACCTGTGTCATGATCTGTGCTCAGCTGGACGTCTGCGGTTCAAGAAATGCTTGAACTACCGTGAGGGGAAGAAAATACTTTACATGGACTGGCGTCAGTGGCCAGTCATCTTGAAGTCGGAGAAGGCCTATTTCAAGGACTACTTTCGGAAGCACTACGCAGACTTTGCTGAAAATGTCATAGGGATGAATGGATCGGCGACCCTTGACCAAATGATAAAGAAGACAATTCAGTTTGATTTAGGTTATGGAAAAGATATCGAAAATGCGACAGACATACTGTCAGATATGTGGTCTCTTCATTTTGATGACTATGTTAAAAATTCCGGCATTAAGAATAGCCTGACGACTGCAATAAACAGTTTGTGGAGTCTCATGCAACAAGAAGAGTATGTGACTATGAAGTTTTATCCCGATTACGAGCACTTTCCAAGAATCTACGGCAGCTGTGGCCACTTTTATGCCATGGAGTATGCTCCTCCAGGTGAATACTTGGGCACCTCAATATCCCAAAATCTAGTGAGCGGAGTTCACTGGAATGAGCGTGCCAAAATAGCGCTGGGTATCTTGGACCTAGTTCGCTCATTTGAAATGGATCTCCATCAGCCCCTTCATATGTGCGACCTGAAGGGCGAAAACTTTGGATTGAATCCCGAGCTGGTGGTGAAAGCCATCGATACCGACATGGTGTTCTTTGAACCAAAGTTGTTCATTGAGTTTAAACACACGAACTGTACGAAGAACAGTGACTGCGATTTCTTTGATTGTAGAGGATGGTGCTTTGTGGACACAGGCCAGTGTGCTCCTAGGAGGACTAATAACAATCTTCAGGTATAGTAGGGTGATATTTGTTCATTAGAAACTTGGCCTGTAAGGCGACCGTGAGTACTTTGTCAGTGGATTTGTACTCAGATTACAGTATACAGAATCCTTTGATACATGTATAAGGAAAGCTGTTCTAGCTTCTTTTGTGTGGAGCAAGGCAATTACCTCATTAGCCAATAAAATACTGTTTGAGTTGCATTCACCTAGAACTGGTGATTTTTCGATATGTTTGAGTTCTGAAATGGATATACTCGTGAAAAGTTATGTTGGATTTGTTTTTTCAAAGAAATATGATAAATATATAGAGCTTAAAAACGATTTCGTTATGTACTTTTGACACTCGTTGATGAAAGTAGTCCCACTTGGCTTTGGAAACCACAGTACATATGGTTTATGACTTGTGAACTTTAACAGAAGATTGTAAAACCGCTTCACAGTATTAATTTTTTGTCTGTTTCTCATTTGGTTTGATTTTTCACCCTGCAGTTATGTGTGCACTGCATGTAAGCATACAACTTCCTTGCAGTTTCGTCTACATGCTCTAGTAGGTTTTACTGGCTAGACAAATATCAGTGGTAATCTACCTTTTTAGTATGATCATTTTCTAATATATGGCGGTCTATTTACACTGGCACGGCATTGTTCTTAGAATGAACATGGGTATGTGAACAGTGCTTTGACCACCGTGAGTATTCCACATGTCTGTGCTTATTCTTATGGACACTAGTACCTGACGTAGGCCAGAGAAATGACTGACGGAAACGTATGTTGAACAGCTAGAGGTTGGTGTAATAGACCAAGAGATTTTAGAAACGATGTTACCACAACAACACCACCTCAAAGTGGTTTTGGAAGTTACTTTTTTACGAATAGTCAAAAAATCTAAATTCGCATGCCCAAAGTGAATTAGCGAATTTGTTGGAAGAAAACAGCAGTGAATCACCACTAGTTAAATTTGTCTGTGTTATTGATAGTAAGCGTATGCTGTACTGGATATTTTCCCCCATTTTTCTCTTTTTGTGGATGACTATTTTATGCTATAAAACAATGTTCACCATAAATAAACTTGGAAACTGTGTTTATTTGAAGCATTCATAACCTTTTAGGACATGAGGCATGGTTGGAAGAATATGCCAAATAACCACATGCTGTATGACACGTACATTAAAAATCATAAGCTCCGTTTAAGTAACATGACTTTACCTTGTGTCATCCAATTTCACGTGATGGCGAGTATGGGAGCTAGGCGCTGATAATGTTTTGAGATCCTCATATAACTTGAGTCCTGAAATATGGCGAGTTAACATTTCTTGTTTTTTATGGTTATGTTGTGGTCAGAATAGAGATCCTAGGTGGTAGATGTGCACTGGCTTAATAAACCACTATATATTTAGTTAAAATTTTTACTTTGTAGCTGGCCTTTTGTTGTGCTCAATATTTCTTTTATAGTTAATGTCCTTGTTTTACCATTTGAGATTATGGTTCGTGGAAATTTCAGACAGCTTAGATTCCTGTCTTTAGAAATGCAATGTGTCGTGGCATCTGATCAGACGTTTAGTATGACATCCCTGTCTGTCTAACAGCCCTGTCATTCTAACAGTCCTGTCAGTCTGACAGTCCTGTCAGTCTGACAGTCCTGTCAATCTAACAGCCCTGTCAGTCTAAACAGCCCTGTCAGTCTAACAGCCCTGCCAGTCTGACCTTCCTGTCAGTCCAGCAACTTTGTCAATCTAACAAGTTGTCAGTCTAACAGCCCTGTCAGTATGACCTCCCTGTCAGTCCAGCAACTCTGTTAATCTAACAGCCCTGTCAGTCTATCAGCCCTGTAAGTCTAACAGCCCAGTGCAGTGTAACACCCCTATATGCAGTCTATTAATTGTGACATCCCTGTCTGCCTAACACCCCCATGCAGTCTGTTTAGTACGACATCCTTGTCAGTCTAGCCCCATGCAGTCTGTTAAGTATGACATTCCCATCAGTCCAACAGCGCCATGCAGTCTATTTAGCGGTATGACATCCTCGTCAGTCTAACAGCCCTGTCTGTCTAAGAGCACCATGCAGTATGTGTCTCTTGGGAAATATTGGGAACTAATTCTTTTCGTGAAAGCCGTTTTATATGTGCCATCTTTTACTTTCTTGAGTGATTGATGGAGATATTACAGAGCTGTTAGTAGCAGGCTGTGGGTGATACATCACAAGTACTTTGCTGATTAAAATCTTCTTATCTAAAATTAATGTGTCAGAGAAGCCATGAAAGATTAAGTTATGCACACATTTTAGCCAAACTTAGAAAAGATTAAGTTATGCACACATTTTGGCAAAACTTAGAAAAGATTAAGTTATGCACACATTTTAGCAAAACTTAGAAAAGATTAAGTTATGCACACATTTTAGCAAAACTTAGAAAAGATTAAGTATGCACACATTTTAGCAAAACTTAGAAAATAGGATAGCAAGTGCAGAGATTTTTATGTTGAAGTTGATACATTTATTAGGATTTGTCACAACTTAACCTCGAAAGTAGGAAGCAAGTTTTTTTTGCACAGACAGTTGTTACCCTAGTTGTTTTAGTCACTTGTCGTCAGTAGTATCATTTTCTGATTCACCTCAGTTAGTGCCTTGGTACACCATTGTTTCCAATGAGCTTTGACAGTAGCACTACCTGAGTTATAACTTTTGCAACTGATTGCCATGTTCACACTAAGTTACAAGGGTTATCGCCTCAAGCTATACCACCCTCACAGAGGTTATGTACATGATACCTTTTAAAACCGATTGTAAAGTATTTGTTAAGGTATTACCCTTAAACCAGTTTCAAAAGTGGTGTGACCAGGTTATATGACTACATAATATCATGGTTCATCAAGCCACACCAACTCCAAACTTTAGATCAGCTGTGGGCACATACAGCTGTATGGTATTGTAGCTTAAGATGTGGTGTCATGTGTACTGCTTTCCAGGGTCTCTGGGGGTATAAGTGCACTGATTCCTACATTCAAATAAATGTGCAAAAGGTATAACTGAAGAATTTCACTAATGCTGTACAAATATGTAGTTTCCAACCCTTAAGTATACCCGTTTCCTTCTTTTTAGACTAATAACACCATGGTTTAATCTAAAATAAATGTGTTCACTTCTACTAAACCAGGCAAAATCATTACTGTAACCAAAGAGATATAGCTCATTGCTTTAACATTGGTTTCATCTCATTATTTGACAAGTGATAACAATTCCAAATCGAGGCTCAATGCAGATGTCAGTCTAGTCTATTATATTTAGCATTTCTTGCACTGTGTTGTCTTGAATCATGAATTGCTAGCCAATTATCTCCCATGTTTCTTCAAAGAACTAATAATTCAATTGGAGCAAAACTTTGATCAGCATGTGCTTCTAAAGGATTTTTAATTTGAGGTCTACTTTTGCAGGTTGTGTGTGAGCAGATATTCTTGCCTTATAACAGTAACAGTTGGCTGGGCCTGCTGAGAGCACCACCGAAACTCATCAAAGAGAGACTGTTTAGGTTTCTGAACATGTGCGCCCACCCACAGAATACCTTCATACCAGAAGAGCAGAACAAAGCATCAGAAACCAGTTTTTGGAGAATTCATACCTTGCTCAAGCAATCTATCGATTTTGAAATAGATCATGAAGACATTTAGGTGGTTTTGGTGTATTAGTAACTAACGTAGCATATTAAATGGTGTCATCATATTTTAAGACCAAGAAACCACCCATGTTTTTATGCCTTGGATACTGGTTCACTTCTATTATTTGTCGTACAAGTGAAATTTACTGATTTGTAAAAAGCATTTGTCAGAGCTGACCCACCTGAGCATTTCAACCAACATAAATTTTGATGCCATCCACACAAGTTAAGCTAGAACAAGTTATGGTAAAATTTCACCACTTTTGAGCTAAAGTAATCGTCAAAAGTGTTGTTTTCATTTTTCAAGTCCTTTCAAACATTGTTGCGTATGTCCATCAACTTATCTTGTAGCTGTGAAACTAAGAGTTTGAACATGGAAAAACGTCCAAATGAATAAATTTTACTTGTCCGCCCAATTGTTTCCTAAATTGGTGAAATTTTGCTGCACTCTGAGAATGAAGTGTTTCTTGGTTTGTAAAAGTGTGGATAGTTCTTGTGCTAGGCCAAATTTACACACTTGTGACATATTACCCCATGTCATCAAGGTAGGCTAACTTGGTCTAGGGTAACTTGTCCCAGTCCAAGTTGTTGTGTGGACACAATAGTGTGTAATTACCAACTTTGAGCCTGTGCGTTTACACAGTGTACGTACTGGTGTAATCTTATAGTGCCGTATTTGTTGCAAGGATATTGGATGTCCTGTGGATGATCCGCTGCACTGGGGGAAGATGGTCTGGAGTGTTTTTGGGAGGGTCATGGTGTGCTCATGACTTTTGATTGTCCAAGGCTGAGCATTGTGTTCTTCAGGTGGTAGAGTGTATGGAAGATCAAACTACTCTAAAGAGAGTAGAGTGATGTAAATGTGCACTTGTAATGGTGTACTGGGTGCGGGTACAAAAACAGTCTGTGAAATATGTAGGCCCGATTTGTGGGAATTTTGACCCAAGACCACCAGACTGTACTTTATATGGAGAACAGACTTGAAAAAAGACCAAACGAATCACAATCCATTAAATTTCAAAGTTAACTTGGAAATGTGCCAGGTAATTGATCTATTTTTGGATCGTCGTACTTTTTGGTCTCAGGACAATTGATAATCTCCTTCATGACGTAAATTTGAACAAATTAAAAGCAGACTTTTTCCATGAATTTTAATTTTAATACTTTAAAAGTATACATTTTTAAGATATTATTATATCACTCAGATTTACAGACATGAGAATTTTAATCAATGGCTTCTGCTAAATGTTTTACTAATTGAATGGTTGAAAGTGGTATTCAAAGGATTTGTTTTTATTGTATGGTAGAATCTCTTGCAGACAAATAAAAATTATTTTGCTCGTGTAGCCCCAAGTTCATGCTTTACCATGAAATTGAATAAATGCCAAGTGGGTAACAAGGCAGGTAAATGTGTGTTACGGAGAACGTTGTTTGTTGGCATTTGCATACCTCTGACAAGGTTGGGTTTTCAGTTGTTGAGAACATGTTCTATGTCATTATTACCTTCCAATGATATTTTTAAAAATTAGACATTCACAGCCATGTTAGAAGCCTTTGGTAAGAAAAGGCAACCATTTTTGTCCAAAATTGGTGTTACATTTTTTTAGCTCGTTTAAGGCTATTCAACAGTTATTTTCACTAGTCAGCGGTCAACAGGAGTTCCAATGCACCATCTGGTGTTCAGTCACAGAACCACCCTCCTTCCTGTCTTACTGCTTATTGTTATCAAATAACGTGTGCTCAACAATTGTTCAAGTTTGTCCAAAGATGAGACATAATGTGAGGGTACAGTACGAGCTTTTCTGAAAATCACCAAAAAGGCAGGTTCATTCATTGGTACTTAAATAAATTACACATATGAGCCACTTGGCTAATCTGCTTGCAGTCAGAAATTTTCTTGTTTTTAAGAGCCCCTGTAGTATCTAATGATTACAGAAACTCAGGAACAAAAAGTTCCATTTTATTAGGTCAGTGCAGATATCATACTTGTCCACATTAATGCCCGGGTGCTTAAACTGAAAAAACTTAAATAATCAGAAAGCACACTTAACGCTGAGCATGGGCATTTGAAAAGGAAGTTTTTGAGAAGTCGCGGGTGATCATTTACCTGAGTGATGTCTATTTGCTCACGAAAATGCCTTCATAATTCTTTGCAGAAAAAAATAATCAATATTAGAATTTTCTCAAGCTAAGAGAACCATTTCACGTCTCCTTCAGTAAAAAGTTTAATACCCCACCTGAAAATGGCATGGTGCTGCAGAGTACGACTACAATGTGTTATACAAATGGAAGCATTATAGTGGTGCGCTGAAGGTCTCACAAAACAAGCACTTCCAAAACATTGGATGTCTAGTCCATGTAAACTTGGGTGGAGGTTGAGCTGAGCATGGGAGTTCTAAAGTTGAAATTTGGAAATTTTGAGGACGTGAATTAAGCCGGATATAGGTGTTAACCCAGACGGGTGCAGGAGGTATAACTTCTTTCTTACTATAGTTGCATGTTAATTGGTCAGACAGTGTATAACTTAACTTGTTGTTAACTTAACAATTAACTTAATTGTCACCACCTTAAATTATGAAGTGTGAATACATCACTACATTTAATGACAAAAAATGTTTCATCATTCCACAACTAGCTTTTTTTTGCTCACGTCAGTGCTGATCAATACACAATTACATTGAGTCTTCCAGGAAGTGTAGTATATTACAAAATGATGCAGCCTTTTTAGCATTACGCCACCTGGTGCTAAAACTACAGGCCAGATTCTGGAAAAAGAAGTCGGCATGTATTGCAAATTTTAAAGAACCAAGGACTGAATTTGACTTCACGATTACACTAATTACCATTAGTTATGGACCAACAGAAGTGTTTCTGCTTCTATTGTTTAGCTTCATTTAAAGTCTGGCTTAATGTTTTATTTTTACTAAAAACATTGTAAAAGAAGGAGCTACTGTGCCAGCAAGTTTAAAATCCTGTAAAGGTCTGTCCACACTGGCAAACTGTATGAAACTTTCGTTTGCATTTTGGCAGCCAGTCCATACTAGCAAGCTGTGCCGGACTTTTGTTTACAAACTCAACCAACATCGGTGTTTGGAGATGCTTGGACGAGTTTACAGTAGCAGACTGTCAAACTTCCCCTTCAAGGGGTGCCATTTTCGAACACTGAAAATCACGTTTGTCAACTGCCTGCTGATTGGTTATTAGTCACCAAACTTCAGTAAACTAATTTGATTGTGTGTGTTGGCGAACTTTTGAGTTTTGAAACTTGACGAAACTAGTTTGGTTGAGTTTGCAAACAAAAAGTTTGCCAATGCCTGATGTGGATGGGCCTTGATGGGCGACATGTCGGAGGAAAATTAGAGTGAAAGTGGTTTAGGCTCTCTGGAAGAAATTATTTTGGGAGACTCTTGGACAAATGTGTAACAAGGTTCAGGTGACACCCCCTGACACATACTGAGCCTGCAATCTTCCATAAAGTGTTAAAACTTCCACCATCTTTTTCATCCAATCAAACACATAGGGGTAGTGTAAGAATGCAACATGATTTGCAGCCATAAATTCTCCCAGTAAACCTGCCTACAATTTCTGTGCGGTCATAACTTGGACTGTACAGTTCTATTGCATCAGAGGAATTGCGGTCATCACTTAGTCCACCCACAATATAAATCTGTCCGTCACTTACGCAAGAGCCCGCCCCTCGAATGTTAATAACAGACCTGCAAATAGTGCATTGGTCTGTGTCCACATTGTAACGCTCGACAGATGTAATATTGACAGGAGCTCCGCCTGCATAAGTTGAATTTCCGCCAATGATGTACAAGGCGTTTGCAACACACTCCATTATGTGATTTGCCCTAGGCTGAATCATTTGGGCTTTTTCAATGTACACATCACCAACTGGGTCATATCTAATTAACTTCTGAGAATACCCCTGGGCCAGGCGCCCACCAGAACAGTAAATGTAGTTTCCACAGACAGCACCTGCTGCATTATACCTTGGAATGTCAGAACCTAAAAATGTGTTTGTGAAGTCCCATTCATTGTTAGTGATGGAGTAGCATTCTATAGTGGATGACAATGTTGTCTCATCTCGACCACCAATGGCAAATAGTTGCTTGTCAAAAGCCAACAGCACAAAATCTTTCCTGGCCTCCTCCATGGCATCTGTTTCAAACCACGTATCAAAGCGGGGATCGTATCGAAAGCACCGCATCGTTGCAATCTCACTGGTGTCAGCCATATCATACTTCCCTCCACATACGTACATAAAATTATCAACAACACAGACACGTGGATCATATACTGGCACAATGACATCCTTTAACAAATACAATCTCTTGTCTTTTAAGTTGTAGGCATCGGCACTCTCGGAAAAGCAGGTGACCAAACTTTTTGTTTCTGAGCGAACGCGTGTTCTACTGGTCTGAAGCATGGGTCTTTTGCTGGTTACAATGTGATAGTCCTTGGCCTCATTGAGCAAATTAAAACATGCCTTGTTTGTGATCATGATGTCCACGCTGCTCACATTCTCAACGAGTTCCTCACCAGACAATAGAGGGAGTCGAACATGCTGCATGAGTGACTGTGCAAGCTGCTCCCGGGATGCCCTGTCATAGTCTATCCATTTTAACACTAGTTGAAACAAAGTGTACTCAGACGAAACCTTCAGGCCGTTACTCTGAAGTAAGTCCTCCATCTGTTCCAAAGTCAGCTGGAAAAACTGATCGTACCTGGCGATTGCCTCAAAGTTGTCGAGGATGTATGTTCTGATGCTGTCTTCAGGCAGCGAGTACAAGTTTGTCAAGTTCAGTATATCCACACAATTATCGGCTGACAATGCAGTGTGCAGGAACCGGCAGCAAAGATCGACGGCTTCTGGCATCTGCAGATGAACAGCGGCGGCCAAGATGCACTCAACATTGTCGTTGTTAAGTGCCATGTTGCCAGAATAGGCAAAGTCGATGACGGACATCAGACCAGTCGAAGAGACACCCTGGAATTACATTCATATAATGGTTAACTGTCTGAAAGTTTGTACTACCCACTGAGTTTGGCACAGCTCCCGTGGTTTCAATAAGAAGGGCACCAACTTTTAGTAGCAAGAGCATTGAAATGCGCCCACGAATGCATTGCAAACAGTGTGCTTTTAGGGTTGTTTATTTCTGTCATAAAAATAGCCACAAACGTACAATCCATTTGAAAATGGGAACATGTCATAGTTTCTTTAATAGAAAGCTAGCCACCAAAATTCATAGAAATCTGACACAGAACTTCAGAAAAACAAAGAAAAACAGAATATAAAATGAAATTGCCAAAAGGGGGCACAGTGTTCATTGGATCTGCCTGAAAGTCATAATTGTCTGTTGTTAGCTTCATATCAATACACTTACTAAATTTAATAATGATCCAGCAGTGGGTTTAGGAGATACAGCTATGGGCGCAAAACAAAACAAAGCTACCATTGGAGACGCCACAGTAGTAAAAGTCGTTATCGTCAACCAGACAACCACCCTCTTCACACAGAGAAAATAAACGCCAATTTTCCAAATCATCCTTAGAATGCTTTGGTTGATGGAGGGGAATACACCACAAAACAGACTAGAAAACAGCCAACAATGGCCACTAGGAGGCGCAAAATACTTAGATTCCATCCAAAAACGGGGGGATAGCGTCATCTCACCAAAAGATGCCTGCGTTCAAAATTTTATGAAAATCCGTTGAGGACCCTTGAAGATACAGACTGAGGTAAACGTAAAATCTAAAATTGCCACCAGGGGCACACCAGTAGTCAAATCCGTCCAAAAGTTGTCGTTGTTCTTTGTCAACATCATACATTATCCTGAAAGCGATTTGGTTGATAGAGGGGTGAACGCCAAAAAGCAGACTTGAAAACGGTAAAAATGGCCACTAGGTGGCACAAACTAAGTCGAATCCATCTGAAAACAGGAAGATAATGTCACCGCACTAACAGAAGCCTATAGGCCAATTTTTTTGAAAATACGTTGAGGACCTTTGAAGATACAGAGGTTAACGTAAAAATGAAAGCGCTCCGAGACGCGAAACTTGACAAAATTAACCAAAAAAAACATGTTAGAGATGACCAGAAAAGACGATGACAGAGACGACGAAGATTACACTTATGACGACGATGGTGGCGATGATGGACAATGCAAATTATGACATCATTCCTATGACGAACGTAGAGATCAGAAATCACTAAGAAATAGGCTACAGTCTTGAGCGACACTTGGCGAAATTAACTGAAGAAAAGACGACGTCAGAGATGATGACGAACATGATGATGGTGACGATGATGAACAACATCATAACATTCATATGACGAACTTAATGTCATAAATCAATAATAGGCTACAGTGTAGTTCAATAGAAGCTATACCAACATCAAAGCAGCAGGAGCGCTCAACAAAGGAACAGAGTTATCAGAAAATCTCAAAATAACTCAAAAAGTATACGTCCTAGCGAAAAATGGAAAACATCTTCTGAAAGCAAGTTCAAAGTCTATCTAAAGTGATAGTTTCACACAATTCCGTACATTTTTTGAAAAAAATGAAAAATTGTTTTTTTTAAAGAAATTCAAATTCAAATAACTCGAAAACAGTAAGTCTGAGAAAAAAAATTGTTACAGGTCATTTGAAAGGATACTTAAAGAATCCACATGTAAAAATTCACGTCATTCTCTCTTCCCGTTTAAAATGGCACTCCAGCACGACTGAAAATGGGTCAGCATGCGCCAGTTCTGCCATCTTGAAAGCAACTTCTTTTTTTTGCTCTGTATAATAGCATGTCATAAAAAAGTAACACCTGTAAAAATTCGAAGGAAATGGCCCTATAATGTGCCCTCTACAGGAGAAAACGTTTTTAGGCCAAAATCGAGGTGCGCATGCGCGATCACTGATATTTCCGCCATATTTACCTAGAAGTAAACAATTTCCGGTATACTTGTAGCACATTTCCGGTCCAATAACTGTGCTGATTCTCAGCGCTGTACGTAAAAAATTGTAGCCTCCAAAAGCATTTGAACCTTTAAATGAAAACAAAATGGCCGCCACATCAGCCATCTTGGGTCCGATTATGACAAAAAACAACAGGCTTCGAGTACTTCCGGAGATACAAGTTGTGTATAAACTTTGTGAAAATCGGTCAAAAAATGCGACCTGTAGAGTGCAAACAAAAAAAAAAAACTTGATGGAAGAGCAACATACTTGGAGAACTTTATTTCGTGAAGTAAAAATAAAATTGCCATCAGGGGGTACACCAGTAGTCAGATCCGTCCGAAAGTAGTCGTTGTCTTTTGCCAACATTATATAAATGCGCTTACTAAATTTAGTAAAGATCCTGCAGACGGTTTAGGAGACACAGCCACAGGTGCAAAAAAAAACAAAGCTGCCACTAGGAGGCGTCACAGTCATCGAAATAGTCTGAAAATCATCGTTAGCCATCCTCTTCATTGTAAGAACATACATGCCGATTTCCACAATCATCCTTAGAGTGGTTTGGTTGATAGAGGGGTGGACGTTTAAAAACAGACTCGAAAACACTAAAAATGGCCACTAGGTTGTGCAAATTACGTCGAATCTATTCAAAAACGAGAGGACAGTGTCATCTCACTAGTAGACGCTTACATGCCAAATTTTATGAAAATATGCTGAAGACCTTTGAAGATATAGAGGTACGAGTAAAGAACTAAAATTGTCACTAGGGGGCACACCAGCAGTCGGATCCGTCCGCATAAAAACGATTTTAAAATATTTTTCACAGGGTAATGGGGTCAACATGCAGCCAGGCATGGAAGGCCTTGACCACTACCTAGTGACTGCATGGCTGTGTTATTGTACATGGTATTTTCAAATTAGGTGAATGTACATTAATAAGAGCTAATCAATGACTATAATGGGGTTCAAAATTTATTAAAATAACTAAGCCTACCATTTTAAGGCATAAAATAGAGGTCAATAAGCGTACAAATCTAGGGTTTTCAAAAATAGTGCTGCGAGGGGCCTTAAATATATAGCCATTATGACCTTCAGAGCATAACTTTCCTATTGTGACAAATTAGTTATTCAGGATTAATTTAGTAGGCTAAAAACATTGTCTTTCCAGGGATATTCCTGGACCACGCCTTTGCACCACTAGTGCATAAAAAATAACAAGAGCAGCGCGGAGCATTGAAATGCACCCACAAATGCATCGCTAACAGTGTCCATCTGGGTCGTATACCTGTATCATAACCACTACATGGCACAAAATACATCGAATCCATTCGAAAACACGAACACACCATCATTTGTTTAATAAAAAGCTAATTTAGCAAATTTCATAAAAATCTGTCAATGAACTTCAGAGAAACAAAGGAAAACAGAAAAACAACGAAATTGCCACTAGTAGGCACAGCGTTCGCCGGATTCATCTGAAAGTCGTCAGTTGTCAACTTCATATAAATACACTCTTGCTAAATTAAAGGTTTAGGTTTAGGAGATACAGCTACATTGTATGAGCGTAAAAAACTGCTAGGAGGCTTCACAGCAGTCAAAGTCGTCGGAAAATCATCACCAACCGTCCTCTTCACACTAAGAACATACATGTATATGCTAATTTTCACAATCATCCTGAGAATAGTTTGGTTGATAGAGCAAAAATAAAATGGCAAAAATGGCCACTGGCACTAGGTGGTGCAAAATAACTCAATTCCATCCGAAAACGGGAGGATAGAGTCATCTCACCAATAGATGCCTATATTAAAAATTTTATGAAAATCCATTGAGTACCTTTGATGATACAGAGGTAAATGTAAAAAACTAAAATTGCAACTAGGGGGCACACCAGAAGTCAGGTCCATCCAAAACTTCATGTAATTACACTTTCCAATTTTAGTAAAGATCCTGCATAGTTTTGAAGAGAAACAGGCATAGGCGCGAAAAAAATTGGCACTAGAAGGCGCCACAGTAGTTGAAGTCATTGGAAAATCGTCGTCATCCATCCTCTTCATAGTAAGAACATAGCTGCCAATTTTCACACTCATTCTTCAGGGCTTGGAATGACCCATGACAAAAAAAAGCCGAAATTTTTACGGCCCTAAACATGCGCGCACCCAGTCTTGAAAATGGGGGGGGGGCTTGAATTTTTGTGACCTTTTGCCGACAAAACATCGGGAGGACTAAAAAATAAAAAAGGTACCACCTTAAGTTCAGAAGCGTGTGTCTGCGTCTTTTTAGATCATCTGTCCACTCCCACCTCCACACATTTTTGGCTGCAGAGTCGTAGTATTTGTCACCGCGATTTACAATCTCACGAGACGCCACTGAAAAGAACCACGCTATCCCAGATGCCCCGGCAATGATGACAATTTACGTTCCTCCGAAATGTAAAGAGCAACTCCCGCTTTTCGAGGTGAAAGTCGTCGCCAACGTCGCGGTGAGAAAGAAATTTGCTGCCAAAATTCTATGTCAAATCTGATTTTTTTTACACGGAAATATATTAAAATACGCGGACAGAACATTTGAAAAAAGCGGAAATCCGTGTTTCCGCAGAGAATTCCAAGCCCTGATTCTTAGAGTGGTTGGGTTGATAGAGGGGCGGACCCCAAACAAAAACTCGAAAACAGTAACAAGAGCAACGCGGAGCGTTGAAATGCGCCCACGAATGCATTGCAAATGGTGTGCTTTTAGGGTTATTTATTTGTATCATAAAAATGGCCAATAGATGGCGCAAAAACATACAATCCATCCAAAAGCAGGAACTTGCCATCGTTCATAAAAATCTGTCAAGGAACTTCAGAGAAGCAAAGGGAAACAGAATAAAATGAAATGGCTTCTAGTGGGCACAGTGTCCGTCGTCTGTTGTTATCTTCATATAAAGATCCTGCACTGGGTTTAAGAGATACAACTGTGGGCGCAAAACAAAACTACCACTAGGAGGCACTACAGTAGTCAGTCACCATCATCAAAGGTCGTCTTCACATTGAGAACATATATGCCAATTTTCAAATGATTTGGTTGATACAGGGGTGGACACCAAAAACAAGATTTGAAAACAGCAAAAATGGCCACTAGGTGGTGCAAAATACCTCGATTCCATCCAAAAACAGGAAGATAGCGTCATCACACCAATAGATGCCTGCCTATATTTAAAATTTTATAAAAATCTGTTGAGGACCTTTGAAGATACTTAGTTAAACGTAAAAAACTAAAATTGCAAATAGGGGGCACAGCAGTCAGATCTGTCCGAAAGTCGTCGTCATCCGTAGTTAACATCATATAAATTCACTTGCTAAATTAAGTAAAGATCCTGCGAACGGTTTAGGAGATATAGCCATAGGGGCAAGAAAAACAAAACCGCCACTAAGTGGCGCCACAGTAGTCGAAACAGTCGGAAAATCATCGTCAACCGTTCTCTTCATAGCAAGCACATACATGCCAATTTTCACAATCATCCTGTGAGAGGTTTGGTTAATAGAGGGCTGGACACAAAAAAAACGGACCCAACAACAGTAAAAATGGCCACTAGGTGGCACAAACTGCGTCAAATCCATCCGAAAACGGGAGGATAGCGTCATCTCACTAATAGGTGCTTGCATACCAAATTTCAGGAAAATCTGTGCAGGACTTTTGAAAATACAAAGGTAAGCGGTACTTGGATCCGTCCCAAAGTTCGCTCATGCCATCCCATTCATGAATGGAACATAAGTGCCAAATTTCATGACTGTATATCAAAGGGTTTTGGAGATAGAGCAGCGGATGCCGGACGGACGCCGGACAGAAGGATGGACAGAGATGACGGCATAATGCGTCCACATATAAATATGTGGACGCAAAAAATGGCCACCAGGCGATGTAAAATACCTCGAATCTGCCCGAAAACAAGAGGATAGCTTCATCTCACAAATAGATGCCTATATGCCAAATTTTACGAAAATCTATTAAAGACCTTTGAAGACACAGAGGTAAACGCAAAATACTAAAATTGCCACTAGGGGGCACACCGGTAGTTGGATCCATCCAATAGTTTTGGACATAGAGCAGCTGATGCAGGACAGATGGATCGATGGACAGAGATGACGGCATAATGTGTCCACATATAAATATGTCAGCGCATAAAAAGGCGCAAGTACACTGCAGCAATGCGTCCCTCGGAACGTCTTTTAAAACTCAACATTTTTCCAAAAATGCAAAATGCAAGTTAACTTACAGCTGGTCCGCTTTTTGATTTGGCATTTCAGATATTACATAACATGTGTTCTTATTCTACTACAGCTGCACAGTCTGCTTTTGCCAGATTGCCTTTTAGTATGGAATTTTTAAATAAATATGCAAGTAATACACAAACATGACTTTGTTCTTAGTTCAATTGCCCTTGTGGTTTCTGTTTCATATGTTACCACTTTAATTACACTGCTGGGCATCATCAGGTTCACCCAAAGGTCATAGGTTCAAACCTGGTCAGGAATATCCCTGCCTTTCTTTTAAACAAGTCTCATTAAACACACAATCACAATATCCAGTTATCCTGCAGTTGCTTTTGGTCAAGTCTGTGCAGTTTTACAATCAGGACTGTACCTGGAGATGAACCTTATCTTCTTTGCTTTCTTTCATGCTGCCAGTCATCATTACACGGAAGTAGTCACTACAGGCAGCCATGACAACTCTGTGAACTTTGACCTCTAAGCCTTCTGCAGCCAAAGTGTAGTCACAGAGAAGACCATCCTGTTGCAAGGTTTTCAGACCTCCCAATACCTAAAAAGACGAACAGTAAATTTTGTGTAAATCGTCTTAAAACAAAGATCGACCGATTACACAATCAATTTTAATAAAAAACAGGAATCAATCAGCATGTGCATTTAAGCGTAAATTTTAACTAAAAATAACGAACTGCATTTGTATACAAGAATATTGAGCAAACTTCAGAATAGTTACACTTACAAAAGTTTGAAGAAAGCTATATAAAGAAACACAGCATTTACTGCATTATACATATTGTTACACAAGTTGCTGAATTGCTATTCTATGTTTCTATATTAACTTAATTGTGACACTTCCCCTTTCCATTGCTAGAAAGAATTTTGTATTGAGCTATTTGATGCCTCGCGAGTGTGAGGAAGTTTTCGAAAGGTCCACAGTCACAGTATACTCTTGAAGTTATGGCCAAGGGCTTACAGCAACACTGTACAAAGCATTGCCACTATTATCCAATGTCTAACCTCACAGCCTTGAAGGGCATATTTTGGAACATGGCTTAGTATAAGCATAGCTAGGGAAAGTGATGGATGTCCATATTGCAGAATGTATGACTTTATAGGTCAAGTTTTTTCAATGAGTTCTCAAAAAAAAAACCAAAAAAGAGAGGGAAAACAAAGATGACACAAAAATATACAATCAAATCTCAGACCTTTGAGCTGAAATTAGCTGATGACAAATTAATGGAATGTGAACCAAACTCAGCTGACATTGTAGAGCTTTCCTGGTACATCTTCACACGCTTCAGTGGCAGCATTTTGACCTGAAAAACCATAAAGTAGTTGAATGAACCTCTGAAAAGTATAAGACAACCATGAATAAACATCCATATACGTACAAATCTCACACAAACTGCCAGCCTGAATACTTGCCACTAAAATTTGTTTTTTGAGTTTTCTTTATAGTTGGAATCAACCCCAGTTCTATTACCCGCATACTTTTCTCAGCCACAATCAAAACATTTAGTGATTGACATGTTACCTCTAGCATGACTCATAACTAGAAACACTCAGCATGACTGATAAGTGTACTTTCAAGTAATTCATATCGAGGTCTTCAGACACTGGTGTCTGAATCAAGCATCCAAACTGATTGGTTAATAGTAATTTTGGCAAGAGATATATATCAATTTATTTCGGCAATAAAGGCCATAGGCCCACTGTACAAAAGCACAACATTTAACAATATGTAGCGACTTAGAGCACAACATAACACAACACAACCAGAAGTCACATCATACAACACTCTTTGCCCATCCGCGGAACAGACGTGAATCACGTGACCCCTGGCTACAGATCTGAGCAGAACTCTAGGAATCTACGAATCTCTTTGTGTCCTGAACTTTGTCCTCAGCGACACTCTCCCTGCGTTAAGGATCCACAGAAGCAGAAGTTATTAAGCAGAAATGGTCACTCCAGCTTTTGATGAGCAACAATACAAGATAATGTCATGCACAGTCGTCTGAAAATACCGACGTCGCATTCCCTAGTGTGAGCAACTGTAAAAATGGCCAGTTGCCAATTTGGGTAAATTTACAAAGGAGTGGTGGTTGATAAGTTTTGATTGTTGTGGCGGCCGGGGAGTAATGTTCGAGTTAGAAAGAGTTAAAGACATCAACGGCTTCCCAAGGTGTTCCTCTATGCACAAAGGGTTCTTATAACAGCGACAACATAACTTTGATCTTTTAATCAGTGCCAGGCATAATTCGCCGACAAGCTTCCAAAGGACAGTTGTCGAGACGGTCACTGACTTGGCGTCTTCACATTTACATTGTCATTCGATTGAGCTCCGCCTGCTTTTTTCCGCCTACGAGCAACATTGTCTGGAGTTCTGAACCAGAAGAGAACTAAATAATTCCGTCTAGATCATAAAAATGTGCAAAATGCATAAACTTACCGTGCATTTGAATAACAGGACGAAGTTAAACCGAAGAAAACGAAAATCAACTATTGTCTAAACAGATCTGTGTACATTCTACTGTTTTTAGGTGTGGCCGCTAGGAGACTTCCGTTACACTCACTCCCCGGTAGATGGTGATGCAAAATCAACAAAAAGCTTCAGATACTGAAGTGCTGCCCTCGGTCGGCTACTCCAAATTGCGACTCCGGCTGCCGGGTCGGACTTGGATTGCTTTTTTAAGTGGCACAGCACAACCATTGATCTCTGTTGATTATACCTCTTCTCCAAACACATGCATTAATTGGCTACCAAGGTCCCTCAAGAGATACAAATTACACAAAGCTTATGCTCTGACACAGAACACAGAAGGAATGGGCTCGGTATTTTCCAACTAACATCTAAAAGTAAAAGTATAGACAACAAGCCTAGGCTAAACAGATATACTAGATTTATAGCTTATAATGATAAATAAATACACTGTATAGATATGGAGGAAAATATACATGTATTGATAGGAACAGTACCCTTAACCGTATACTTTTTGTTTTTTTCAAAAGATTAGAAAAATGAGTTGTGGTTTTTGCCTCAACTGAACAAGGCACAGCCTCTAATTTATACACTGCGCTTGACAGTTTGAATATATACATTTTGAGTAAATTTATCTCAAACAACATTCTTTCCCAGAATCCGAAACTAGTGCCTCGACCGCGTGTCTAAATCTCAGTAACTTGAGGTGTGCCTTTTGTGGGATTTCGTAAACAGCATCCATAATAGCTGAAAATTAATTAAAAGTGTGGGAAAGCAAGATGTTTTTCATTAATGCTTTGCTGTCTAGATAGCAATAAATTGGAGAAAGTTGATATTTATTTAATTTCAGAGGTGACCACTACAAAATGAAATTAGTTACCACTGAAATTAGTTAGTCAAATAACAACCACATACAATGTAGGCCTACAATTCTGTAGTATCAAACAAAAATAAATCACTCTGATAGATGTGATATCGGTATTTCGTTTTGTTAAACGAACCGTCCTCCCATTCGTCGGGAAAATCGTCAGGCGCCAATTCGCTAAAGTGAGAGCACCTGCTTCATGAACCCGGTGTAGGAGTTAACACACCGTAGAATGACTGAAGTAGTTTGCTTTGACCCGCCAGACTAGAAGTTCAAAGCAACACTATTGTGTTTTTGTGACTTTATTACAAATCGCCAATTTTTGCAGCGATCTTATGTCAAACATTGAACGCTCAAAATCGGTGACTCACGGTCCGTTAGTACTAAGCCTAAATACGGCTATGCCACCTGCTGTTAACCAAGAGGGATTTAACTCCGCCAGGAGCTAGTTGTTAGAGGCAGCGGTGACCGGCGGTGGTAGGTTGTTGAGGCTGACCTTTTATCGTCAATGATGTCCTTTATATTAAGTACTTCATGTCATACGATATTTCGTACCTTCAGTTACACAACGCCAAGGAAAATACGGGCAAACGCAGCCATTCAGTAACCCCAAAATAATTTGACCACAGGTGGCCTATACCCCGAGAAACGAGAACTGTGGCTACAAAGTGTTCAAACTGAGGAGTAAATTAGAAAAAAAATTCGAATATATAGGCCCACTAGCCATGTTTTGGCCCCAATGGTAAATTCCCGTATGATGGTTAAGCGTTTATATACGTTTAATAAATAAGCATAAAATATTTATCCACAGGGAATTAATTTCAACCCGTAAAGGGCCGAAAGCATGCATTGTGGTCGTGAAGCATTCAACAAGTTACAGTTACAATTTTCACCATTTTTGAACCTGCTGCCGACATATGTTGAAGTTTTGTGCGAGTGGACACCAAGACAAATTATCGAAACGCGGCCATAGTGCCTTAAACAAAACTAAAGAAGTCTTTAGTACCGCGTCTTTGAATACACTGATCCAACTTCACCACAGAATATTGAGCAACCGGCCAATCTCCTCTTATGAAGTACAAAATGAAAGATTGCGTCAAATAGGTAGTGTCTACCTAGTGGCTGTTGGGCCCGATTACTTAATATTTTCGAACACTCATCTGATCAATATATGATTCAAGACCTCAATTTAGCTTTAAAGTTCATTACTGTAAGTTAATTCGATATAAGTTCTTTTTGTGATTCTACGTACATTGGCATAGCAGCATAATAAGTAATTACTGTGTGAACTTTTGTCTTGCTTGTCTAGTTCTCCCATTATATTTGAAGTCATTACTGTGAGATACATAATTCAGTTCGTTAATAGTAATTACTGATGTCAAAAGAGCATTCACCCATTTGGAAAGCGACAGATTGACTGACGTAAATGCCTGAATAGGCCGTATAAAACATCACATTTTCAGTGAAGGAACAAACAAAACTTAATACGGCGTGCTGTAAGTAGGCCTACCGTTGTTAACGGTAGGGTAAGGTGGTACGGGGAGTTGAACGTCACACACAAAATGAATCCATTTATTTTTTAACAAAAATGAAAACATCGCACAAGGAACTTCTGTTAAATTCAGTACTACATGTAGTTTTTGTTGAGGTGTATTCGGTGTTTGTGCGTACTGTTAATAAGGTAGGCCTATTTATGGGTATAATACTTTTGATTATGCAGCAATGGTGAACGCCAGGTGACTGCAATATTTAGTAACGACCGGAAAGGTGAAAAACTGGTGATTACACCTCCGAGACACTGGTTAATTGTAAGTTTTGATGGCGAACTTCATGTACAACTTAAATTAGACATGGTCAGTGTCCCGAAACCCGATCGTTTGAGCTCGGTCTACACATTGTGACTTCATACACGAGTGCAATCAAAAACATGCTATGAACATTCCCACTAAATNGAGGTGTATTCGGTGTTTGTGCGTACTGTTAATAAGGTAGGCCTATTTATGGGTATAATACTTTTGATTATGCAGCAATGGTGAACGCCAGGTGACTGCAATATTTAGTAACGACCGGAAAGGTGAAAAACTGGTGATTACACCTCCGAGACACTGGTTAATTGTAAGTTTTGATGGCGAACTTCATGTACAACTTAAATTAGACATGGTCAGTGTCCCGAAACCCGATCGTTTGAGCTCGGTCTACACATTGTGACTTCATACACGAGTGCAATATGTGACTAATCGGAGTGTGCAGATAAGTGTTCCCACACAGATTTCGAGCTAAAGTGTCTCATTCGAAGCGGTCACGACAATCGGAGTTCTTAGGCAGAGACCCAAAAGTGGTATCCAAAAATCGGGCTGTGTACGTACTAAACCAGGTACAGCATTGGAAACTAGTAAAACACTTTCCTGTTGAATACAGAGTCGATCTCTTGAACTCGCGTCTGAACTGAGAACAACTTTTATAAGAAAATCTGCCCTTCACATTTGCTTCGTATAGATCTCACACGACAGGCAGCAATTCTTCTTAACTCTTCTTTAACTGCCCAAATAGTAAACTTTTGACCAACTTTCATTTTATAACAACAGATGTGAAGCTGTGGAACAGCCTAGTAACATACCAAATGACTAATACGAGAAACACATCCCTCGAACTAGTTATTAACCGATTCTCAAGAAACAGTTCGATGTTTTCCGTCGACAACAATGCCGTCCTTCTCCAACCACTTCATAACATGAACCCCTTGCAAATTACGTCAGTGGACACGATTTGGCTGCCGGAACCTGTTGCCGACATGTCAGGTCAAGGCGCACTCGGCGACATTTAAAACTACACTGTACCTGCTGCTTATTTTTAAGAGGCACCCACAATTAAAGTTACTGAATCATTGTTTTTTACCCTTTTGATTGATTTTGAATTGTTTGGAATGACACATTAAACACTGAAACAACGAACATTTTAAGGTTACCGGCATTTGATATACATGTACTGTGACGGAACGTTCAGTGTGATGTCTGTCGGGTATGAGGGACTGAATATGTTTTCCGTTATCCTTCATTTCACTGCGTTTTGCTTTGCATATTGTATGTTAATGATGTGTGAGCGACATTTTCTGCTGGGGGGGGGGTTGTGGACTGGACGCTTATTATTATGCTTATTTAGTCGCTGTTGTTAAGTTATTCTTATACTCTTTGTTGCGTATCAGTGCCCTGCGTAGCATTTGTCACGTGGGCCATGCGAGCGAGACTGTCGACTAACATTTTGATCGCGCGACAGCTAGGCTTCGTTGTTTGCGCCGAACTCGCGTCTGAAAATTTTCAAGTAAAGAGGCCATGAACCCGCGTAGCGTCACGAAAACAAACTTTTGATTGAGACCACACAGCGTTATCAAATTGATCTAAAACTGTTACTTGATCAAAAAAAAGACTGCGTTTGTTAGCTAGGTAAAACTGATCGTCGAGATCGATCTCTACGCAGTGGCGGATTTGGGGGAGGGGGCGCATGGCTCCCCTAAAATTCTCCCAGATAGCATTAGGCAGTTCGGGGTGCGAATTGCTGACTAGCGTATGCGCACACCCAGGGGGCTCGGGGGGCGAATGCACAACACATAAGCCTTGAATAAACCCGATTGCCGTTTTTTTAGAAATAACGTCCGCAAATGAACCCAAAAATTCGAGACCCCTGAAACCCTACATTTCAGGTTGGGCGCGCGCATGTGACAAAATTCTGGTTATTCCTGTGACCTGCCCCCCCCCCCCCAACTCAAAATCCTGGATCCATCCCAGCTACAAACTCATTAGTACGGTCCCGAGCAATAATGATTCGTCGCTTCGTTGAAAGACCAATGAGACCAGTTATACTGCGGTGTGCAGTATAAATTAAAAGTTAGTTTCTAAGACAAAGCACACTGGGCTCAACTGAAACAATCGATTCCTATAATTTGAGACGATGTAAATGTTAGAGGACACGTGAGGTTTCTGAAATACAGGTAAGTTTCATGAAAAAAATAACATAGTACATTGAAAATTCGAAACTGTACTGAATACCTGACTAGATACGCAAAAGCCTTTACCTTTTAAAGACGACGTCTTCTGACTGCTTCTACGGTAGCCTCATTCCTTGCCACCAAGAGAACTTAATCATCTTTTTTATTTCATGCAACTTTTAAATTGTTCAGACACAACCATGAGGTCCTATTTTTAACGATCTTTCCTGAAACGATGGGAACACTAACAGATTCCTAAAAGAGCTTTCAACTGGAGAACGGTGTATAAAGCATGGTATCTGAAAAGGTTGTTTTGCTAAATTTTAGCTAAATTTGAACATTTACAAGGGCCTTGCATAACTTCAAACGTGATCTTTCCTTTACATTGTGCGACAGTCCAACTTATGTGTCCGATTTGCATCAGCTTTATTGTGGTTAAATTAACTATAAACTCGCGTTCCGTCCACGAAGCGAAATTTTGGTTTAGGCTCAGATTTTGGTCGTCACTAACATCGGAAGTGATTTTTGGATTCTCAAAGCAACTATCGGTTCGTTATTCTTCGACACTATGGCCGGTGCATAAAATGACCTGCCGTATCGAGCCAACATGTAAAGCTCAGTTTCGGGGACTAATTTTTGGAAGCCTAGAAATCATCTCTAATTCCGGGGGAATGTGTCAGTTATAGCCACTTTACATGTACATGTAACCATGTGAACACAGAGAAGTACGTAAAACAACGAAATTTATTTTAACATACATACATACATACATACACACACACACATACATACATACATACATACACACATATACATACATACATAGTTAAGTGAGACAATG
This sequence comes from Phoronis australis, assembly GCA_002633005.1. Taxonomy (NCBI): domain Eukaryota; kingdom Metazoa; phylum Phoronida; family Phoronidae; genus Phoronis; species Phoronis australis. Next base: position 331,723 of record NMRA01000394.1, on the reverse strand, counting down.
GATGATTTCAATGCTGCACTAATTAAAAAAAAACTTTACTTTCTAAATTCATAATTTTTTTATTGCGCTCTGCCGTGATAGAAACACTGGCGTACCAAATATTCTCGTCTCACACTGTTTATGTGTTACACAGACACGAGAAAAGTAAATGACCACACATGCCGGCGCATTCTGTGAGTGCGTCGAGTAAAACGTTTTGATGACGATCTGAAACGCGCCAGTTAGTCATTTTAGAGTGACAAATGTCAGTAACCCACAGTATTAACCAATCCAGTGTCGATACCCGCCGACCGAAAATGGACGTTTTTCTGGCGTGGATCTCTTCTTTCCAAACCATTTTGACCCCTTGTTATTTAGTGTGAAGACGAACGGTCGCTTTCCAATCGGAGATCTTGTCAATGGAGCCCATTGTTGGAACAAGTGTCTTTTTGAAGGTGCTGCAGGTTTTACGTATTCAACCTCGTTCTCAATGCTGTATGGTGAATTCTGATAGTTGTCGCGTGCGACAAGAATAGCCGAAACTGGATCATTGTTATCTATGGTGGTGCCACTTGGAACTAAAAATATACATATTGCACAATTTTATAACTTCATTTCATTTCAACGAGTACATCGAGAATAAGGAAATAGACACCCAATACCAAGAAAGACACGAAATAAACTCATAGTTTTAAAGACAACTGCATCACATTTTCAATATTTTTTTGAAAAGCTCTCAAACTCACATCTTTTGAAAGTGAAATTTCGCAATTCAATATTCGAAGTCTAGCTACACGTACAGACAACAGAACCAAATTCCGATCAAAATTAGGAAAATATACGTATGAAGGCACATCAAACAAATGAATTGTCTAAAAATGCGTCTGAACCATTAAACAAATATTAGTCTAACACCCTTTGTTTTTCACATTTCTTGAAACACGATCAATAAAATTTTATTTCTTTTAAGTTTTGACAGTCTACGTGACTTTATATTGCAAATGCTTACCTTCATCCGAGACTACAAAAGACCAACACGATATCAGAACAGCTGTTTTAACTAACAAATTTGACCGCGAATAGAACATGCTGGCGCTTGGTTACGGTTTACCACTTCGGAAAGAAAGCTCGCGTCAACTGAAACTGCTATTGCTCGTCTCCTGTAGACTTCTTATATAATTACGGAGGGCCACATTCACAATCTACAGCGAGCCCAATGACATTTAATTATGAGTATGGTAAGACAGAGTGGACATGATTCCGGAATTTATAGCACCATACATTGTATATACCGGAATTTATAAACTTGATGCGTCGCAAATTGCCGGCTCACTAACCCAGAATGGGCATAATTTCGAATTTATGCATCCATTGCTAATTTATTCTGGCCACTATATTCCGAATTTGTGCCCCAATGGAATCGGCTAATAACAGCCTTCGAATTTCAGTGTAATGGGAGCTAGATTTGATGGCTGATCACGTGGGACCAGTGACCGTTATCGGCACCGGGAGCTACTTTTTCTCCACAGCACGAAGCACAGGGGAACATTTTGACTTCGTGAAACCACGATTTTGCTGCGAGTGTGAGATTAGACATGGCGCTATTCCCGACTAGTAAAATATGCCAAACAACGCTTTGACATCAACAGAAATTCAAATCTTTACGTACAAACCGTAAAAAAGTATCTGGTAAGCAGGTTGACTAGAATTCTGTTTCAGTAGCCGCGCAAAGAACCACTTTGAAAAAGTCCGTTTTTCGCGTTCCAGGCCTTCAATTATTTTCTAGGTCAGGTGTGGTGGCAGTTTCGAGGTAGGCCTAGTACGCTAAGTGAATCTGATTTGCTCGTATTTGTGAACATGACGGGAATGAGAAAATCCACTAGTTCGGCTGTGGATACACTTTTCGTCAAAATGGCGGCACCCCAAAGAATTTTGTTGCATTTCTGCGCAGTGCCTGAGCAATGTGTTGCGATTTCAGATATCCCTCAAACAACCTGAGATTGCGAAAAGCTTAGTTAGATGGCAAAAATTTTGGACAACAATTTTGGAATCTGTACAGATACAGAATTGCATGTTTACTGGCAACAGTAGCAACGTGTTATTTTGACCGACAAAATACAAATTTTTGATTTGATTTTCTTTTCAAATCAAATTTAAAATTGAAAAGGAAGGGAATTAACTTTCATGATCAAGTGCTGGCATATGTCTAGTATTGGCAAGGAAGTGGTAGTACTGGGCTGCGTTTTTGCCACTTTTTGATGTCGATTTCATTTCGGCGGAAGAGGGTCAAACAAAATAAAACAAAAAACAAAGTGTCTGTGGTAATGTGTAGCGGTTTTGATACAAAACGACTCACAACTTTTTATTTAGATCATTGGGTCTTCGACACAGAGGACGACAGGTAGCAGGTACGACGACGTGCGCACTGCTACGCAAAACCCAACGAGAACTGCGCAGTCAATCCTTTACTACCTCAGCATAAGCCAAGCATAAACTGTGTGCAGTGACAGTGTACGCGATTGTGAGATGAGTTGTTTGCTTCTGTCATGAAGTTGTCATCAAATGTTATTCGGAAGATTTCCCAAGTTTTGGTCGGCTGGGCCAAAGCGTGTCCCAAAAAGCGCACAGAATTGATGAATTTTAGAAGGAGCTATAGGGTTTTGGTTCCGAGTTTAGATGGACAGACTATGCTTTGAAACTGTTAATAAACATTAAAAGCCATAGTTTAAAGCCATGACGTACCGTTTTCTGCTGGGTTCTTCATTTTTTAAGTACAAATATTTTCCACTCCAGTGGGACCTTTGCGTATGATTTATTCGATCAATTTTGAGCTCTGCCTATAGGAATGAAATTTTATGTGTGAACATTAATTAATTCGATTTTATACTCCAATTAGTTCCTTGACAAGACTCAATGCATTAATGAAGGTATCAAATCGAATTAAAACCCCATTACAAAATCAGTTCTTAAAGGTCAATTATACGGGCACATACATTAAGAATGAAGGATTAAATTGGAATGGTGGCAACAATCGGAATTGCGTCCACCCTAGGCGAAGCTGGAAATTAGCAGCGCATCAACGTTAGGATTGATGTCGACGTAAAATCAAACTATTCCTGTTGGTGAATTTTCAGGGAGCATCAACTCCGGACTTACGTCGTCCACTGACCTATGCGAGAAGAGCGCTCGTTCAACTGTGAAAAAGAATCCGATACAAATGTTAAAAGGATTGTTTTGATCTGAATGGGGATTATTTGATCATGGCTATTATGTTGGACATTTTGACGCCAAGTGCCTTTGAATGAGTCCTATCGGCCTATGGTTAGAACGATAGAGCGATTGTTCGTAGCATCAGTAGTAGCGAATGGTAATTTTGTTGCCGACGCCTGGCTGTTACTCCTGACACTGAGTCCTCAGGTAGGGCGATATAAGCATTAGGTTGCCGCAAACTCATCGGGTCGACTCCCTGGCGACCACTGGTAAGAAGCCTAGGTTGTTTCAAAGAATGTCTCGTGTGTGAATCGTGGAGATGACTCATGGTCATGCTGTTGCCCATTCATGGCATCCTTAGTCCTTGTAAACTGTTGCGTCCCGTTTCCTTCAGGTGCCCACTCCAAAGGTATTCCCAACAAGTATCTTACAGTAATTGCACCACAACCACTTTAAGTATTCAAAAACAAATGGTCAATATGCTTCGGTGAGATTTCCGGCGACAAAACCCCTTGGATCTAAAATTATATACGGGGAATATCTTCAAGAAAGGCGTCACAATCTTGGGATTTGTGCAATCGTGGAAAACTGCTGTCAAGTTTCAACGTTTTTGTGAAAGTCTGTAGACTTTTCTAAATTTCAATTGCAGTAAGAAAATGTTTATTAAATAAAAAGAGGGTAGCCTTGAGCAAAAGTCACTTGGCCATTATTCCGGCAAAGTGTGTCCGATAAATTACTTTCTCGTTTTGCAAGGGTGAGGAGGCAGGGAATTTCCGGAGATGTCGTGCAAGAAATCAACTTCGATTCTCTGTAATTGCACAAGCAGAGGAAATCTTGATTACTACACGAGATTGCGTGCTCTGTTGTTACGGCGTTGAACAGCGCACAAAGGCACCAATCAAACCAGACATTAATAGGAAACGTTTTAAATGCAACAATTATGAATTGCTTGAATGGAAGCAAAAGGCAGAAGGCTTTGATTATGGCTGAACTCTTATCTTAGAAAATACACGCCAAAAACATATCCTCACGCGAATATGAACAGCGGCAATAATTACGAAGATCGTAAAACTGAATGAGAAATATATTAAGTTGCTCATAAGGTAATGTTACCTTAAATAAGTCTCGAAAACACTTCACAATTTATTGAGGTTGACCAAATGGTGCATAGGCGCATCGTCTGTGACCTAAGTCGCCAGCTCTCGGCAACAATTCAAAATCTAATGAGTTTGGTAATGTTTTTAACCCACAGAGCGATTTTGGTTAAAAAATTAACACTGACAGCTAACAGAGGCGAAAGGTCACAGACAATAAGGCATTAGAAAAGTACGCAAATTTGAAAAAAATTAAAACAAATTCATTCCAAACAAATTTTCAACAGTTGACGGAAACCCTTTGAAATAAAAACATATCTTGGAGATTTGTATGCTACTGTGAGAGAAAATGGTTTTAGGAAACAACAAAACCCCATGCCGAAGTTACAAAATTTATAGCTCAAAGTAGCTCAATTTTCCGAAACAATCTGAAGGTGGCCTTTTGAAATGTGTACCGTATTTAGTCATATTCCCGGCTAATTATCATTGGAATCACTTCAAAATTGTACCAGATATTCTCTCGCCGTATTCGGACTTGGTTTCAACTGCCTAACTACCGACTCAGCACGGCCAAATTCGGACGAGTGCCTCAGTGTCCCCGCTAAAGTAATGGGTTTCGACACTCTTGTCACCTTCTGACGCCCTGAACGATATGCTTGGGGTTGGAATTAAATTTTTACCATGACCTGAACATATTTAAAGAAATGGATGGCGTTGCTCATGATCAGTGACCCGTGTCCGTTATTTGCATTTCAGGTAGTGAGCAAAAAAGGAAATATCCTTTACTGACATAGTTTAAAGATAGCCTTTCCGCATCATTCCCCAGTTTAGAACACGGGATGAGTTGACAGATATCACTAAAATATAAACATTTCGTAACTTTCAGTCCTGATTGTGAAAGGGTTATTTTTTAATCGGGCGGGGTTTCCGCGGAGACCTCATACATGCAGGAGTCAGCTGTCGGTCACTCACATCGACGAGTATGTTACAATAGGTGGAGACGCACCACTAAAATAAACATCTATTAAACTAAAAAATTTACATCAAGTTCATAAATTGTGTTGGATGGGCTTAAGTTTCAACTGAATTAACTTGCGGTAAACTCCGTTTGGTGAGGTATATAACTCACATAGCGGAAACAGCCTCTTGAATCCGCGTTTTCGGCCGAAATACGCATTGTTGGGTTTATTGTTGGATAAGAATAGAATTCTGGAAGCTATTAGCTTTGATTAGAGTTATAAAACAACAAAACCCGTTGTCTTTATCACTTCGTTACAAATCGCCAACTCTCGTCGATATTCGCTGATATAAAGGCCGATGTGTTTACCACTTGACATATGTTAGAACAATACGCATAATCAGACCTCATCAAAGACTTATTGTTGCACATTCAAGCAGTTCCAAAGGATTTTTTTAAAATTTATTTACGATACCTAGAAATGTTTCGTGAAACGAGAAGTAACTGCCACGTCAGACTTTGACATTCTCCCTCACTGTATCAATCGCGATAATCGTCCGTTGTAACTCCACCAGATTTCCCACAACTACAAGGACAACAACCTGTAGGTCTTCAAGTACCCAAAACTGAGTAGTTACAGGAGTGCGTCAAATCTCCTCGGTTATAGTCATGCTGAACTGTCTTCTATTGTGCAGGAATTGTCACCAGGCAACTTGGTCCCAAAAAGCTTTGGTATCAGGCCGTAGCAGGTTTCTAAGTGAAGTTCATGGAAACAGTTAAACAAAATAAAGATAATGAACTATTTGTCACCGATGTTACCATCTTTTGGTGGTCTAGAAAATGAACTACGTCATACACGACGTGGCGTGGTAAGCTCAGGATCAGGGATGCACTGAGTATCGCTGTATCAGGGGTGCATCGAGTATCGCTGTATCAGGGGTGCATTGAGTTACACTAGTGTCTGGCGTGCTTAGCAAAATCATGTCAATGCAACGCAATGCGTCCCGTTTTACATGTATGCTCACGGACTCTTGAAAAAACCCACCACTGAAAGTGATAACATGTTTACGGATGCTAGCATAGGGAAAATAAATCCTGATTTCTAAGCCAATATTTCTCGCTGAAAGTGACTCAACGTTACTGAACCTGGCCCTGGTTCACACTGGTAGTGGTTTGAATGGAGTCTTTGTTTTTAACCGAGTGCCAGCTAGTTCCACGTATTTTCAGTGTGGATACAGAACCTTAGGACGGCTATGGGGTTCCGAGTCACTCACAGTTGCAGGCATTCTACCCATCATGTGCAGTACAAGGGCACGTAGACCAGTAGTATACTGATGACATGTTGATGACGATTCCTGAGTATCACATTAGAACTTCACCTACGACACCCAACATCCAGTTCAGCGTACAGTAGATGACATGCTGATACTCCCTATTCTTTTTTAAAGAAATCAAGTATCAACCAAAGTTTCACAATTGAAAAACATACAAACACTGGTCTAAAAAAATGTTACTGCAGCTTATATATGGCCACTCCTCAACTGATCTCGTGATGTTATTCGGATTTTTTTCTCTGTTCGTTTTCTTTAAGAGTTCTGGGGTCAGACTTAAAAATCACGAGAAGCCCGCAGAGTATGAATGAGGCTCCCAACCACCACTTGAGGGTCAAAACTTCACCGAATAGTAAGTTTCCCAGCAACGCCTGAAACAATAAATCAAGAAAACCATGAAAAAAAGAAATGGTTTTGATGTGGCAATAGTGAGCGAGCAAGGCAAACAGGACTTAAACTAGAGTTTTGGTGACTTCGTCAGAGGTTTGTTAACAAAGTGCATAAATTAAGTGCAAAATGTGTTTGTATCATGGGGGAACTCATTTGCTTTCCTAATGACTTATTCCTTTTATTTTATTAGAACAGATATAAACGCTGTATTTATAATATTGCTCAACATGCTGTGCCAAGTTCAGAATTATGATCCTCAAATTTACAGCTAATTGTCCTACACATTCTTCCAACGGGCATGAGAAGAGAATGACTTACGGTGAAGAAGAAGTTTGCAGCTGTGTTGCAGACAGTGGCTTCCAGAGAGGAGGAACATTTTCGGAGAGCTCGCACAAACAACGTCCACATTAGAGCATTGAAGACGAATACCAAAACGAAGAACAAAATGCGAACAACCAGCTCTATCTGTGGGTAAAAATTTGGTTAGTTGCATGTAGCATTTGCAGTAAAACGTCATATTGGAGATTTCATTTTGTTGAATAGGCTCCAAATTAATCAAGTATCGAAGGGCCCAAATACTATAAACGTGGTATCGAAAAACTTCTTTTACCACTGTTAGAAATCAAGAATACGAGGGAATTGCGTATCTAAGCATTACAGCAGAAGATTGCAACAAGTTTGATAATTCTTTCAAATTAGCAAGTGCCACATCACGCTGTTTTCGAGGAAAGGGAATAGTTACAACGAAAAATACAAAAATGGACAACACATGCAGAAAACACAAAATTTATGCCACAGACGGTTCACACATGTTCAAGGCATGACCTTCAGAGAAGCATCCGGGTAATTACACATGCGAAACAGCTGAGCAAAAACCATTTTAAAAGCTTATTACGGACGGGTCTGGATATGCGCACAAATTGTACAAACGCAAGTCTAGAACAGGCATGTTTTTCTTTACCCCGACAGTGAAAAATGAATTCGCACAATTTGATCAACAATTTCCCATTCTACTATTACTCACTTGTTGACAATAATTCACGTCAGATGACGAACCGAGTAGTATAGCGCAAAGTCTGACAGTCTCTTCTCCAGCCATCGCCAACTTGGCGCATACTGACGCGGCAGCGGCACACAAGCCGGCTATTACGGCAACCGACTGTCCTATCATGACATGCCAACTAAAATTAAAAAAAGAAAACAATGCCACAAACGAGATTGTCGTCAAACCTATGTTCTTATTACAGTCAATGTTCGTTTTGGCGTCTTTCCACTGACACGATGGATATAGATACCGGTGACGATCGCTGGCCCGACTTACTTCAAAATTCCACCTTTACGATGACGGTCAATCCTACTATATTTTCACATGTTTTGGTTGTTTGGGTGGAATGTCTTGACACTGTTGTGCTATGCACGAATGTTCTGTGTTTTTGATGAATTTGGAATATCAGCCTCACTCGTGAATACTTGGCACTGTCGGATTTACATGTATAGAGGGACAAAGGGACATTTACCCGAACTGCACAACAGCAAGAGGGTCCCGTCTGAAATGGAACACCTTCAGATGAAAGGCTAGTAAACATAATTAAGCTTAATTGGAAAAAAGTGACAGTTCATTACACCATCGTGTGGTCACACGACGGTGTAGGAAGTGACCTTCCTCAACATGAAAGTCGGTTGCACAATTTCACAAAAAACAGGAAAATAGAGGTGCCCCGATTCCAACATTGGGCCTTCTCTCATTACTGAAGCGGCCCCTTAAGAATTTGTCAATAAAATCACAAAAAGGGTGGCCACATGTCATCAATGGCCCCTTCAGAGGCCCCTTAAAGCGACAGTTGTCTCCGTTATCCCTTGTCGGAGAGGGTCCTCTGGAAAAATATAGATTCGCATTCGCAAAATTGTCTTGCTGAAATTAAAGCCAGTAAATTAATGCGCTCTGCAAAAGCATATCACAAATCTTCTCCATTTTTCGAAATATACACATGTACGAATGATTGAGTGCACGTATTTAAGCTTCCCGCGTTTAGACGACCTGTGCTGCAAAAAGGGAATGAGTGGGGAGCTATCAGCCCCCCAACCCCCTGGGTGCGGCCAAGCCCATGTACCGTACGTACCGAACAATCAAACGCAAATTTTGTAGATCAACCCGACATCCAACTGAAACCCACCTTGTTGGTTACCGCCAGAAAAATACAGTCTTTTATATGACAGTTTCATAACCACTCTCCCCGTTTTTGTAACAAAGGAAATTTTGTAGCAAACTTGTGATTAGGAGAACAATTTATTGAAGAAACCTTGACTGTCGAAAAATTGGTCAATAGGTGACGCTATTTCACGGCGCTCAACGCCGACCACAAATTTAGTAGCAGAAACTCATACTAGACAACGAGTACAAGCAAAATAACGGCAACTCTTAACAACGGTAAGGTAGTTCCAGCTTTCATTGTAGAAGTCTATCCCGGTGGATTGCTAGCTTTTAGAGACTCCTTCTCCGCGAGCCAGCGAGGCTCGCGGCTTCCCGTACCGGCCGTCACTCCGCGTTACCTGGGCTAGTATAGCTGCTTTGAAGGACGGGACACATGACTGAATGACATCGCTTCATCATGTACACTACGTACCTGGATATCAGCGTTCAGTATCATCCAGTAGTCCTAGTGCTTCTATGTTCTAGTTGGTGGTCTCCAGTCTCCTGATTGAAGTGTCTTGTCCGCGCATTGCTTTGGCTTACACTTAAAATTGACCTATTTATCGCGCTTTCCGCGCCACCTATCTTAGATATAGATAGTTTATTTAGCCATTCATCAGTAATAAAACTTAGCATGGTCATGCATCTACAAAAGTCGTTCCTACTGGCTAAGCGCAACGTAAAGTTACAAGAGTGGGACTTGTAGTAGTCGAAGGTAAACAACTAAGCTAAGGTTTTACTAAGACTATATGTATAATAGTCATTGATAACTTTAGAAATATCACAACAAGGCAAGGAGACTTTAAACTGAGTGACTACTAAGTGCCCGGCCGCTTGCACGATGACTTCATGCACGGCGTTTTCCCGCTGCTCCCAACTCATTTTCGATTCCATAGCCCAACAACAAGTTGGGAAGTTTACCCCTGTCCCTGTAGCCAAAATCTTACACGACTGATTAACTCCATTCTAGCATTGGAGGGCCACTCAGTGGCTCTCTGGCATCATGCTATAAACATTCCCACTAAATAACGAATAATGGTCCTAACCCCAATGCTCAAGGTAAACGGTGGGGTTTGGAAAATTGAACTAGACCGTATTTATCCACCTTGGCTGAGTTGCGCTCGGCTCACTATCAAAGGGATGCCGTCAAGCTGCTCTATTCATCGAGTCACGAGCGAGGATAATTCTTGGCTTCGGCTCATGCGGATATGATCAGCTGATTACAATCTAGCTAGCAGACTGTACTTTTTATGGAGAGAGTTTTACGTAGTTTTTACTGTAATATTTGAAAAGAGGAGCGAAAACAAATATGAGTACGACTTTGAATTTTTCAAATCGGCCCAGGATAAGAGATTTTGCAACACAGCAACACTCACGACTCTTCAGTACTTTCATTTGGCGCGCACGAATACAAAAATATAGGACCCAAGTTATTTAGATTTTGGAACACATGCTAGTGCTGTAGTGGTAAAATTAAAGGTAAGTAGGCGTCCAAAGCCCACCGTATCACCTTGAGCACTGAACGTAACGTACTAGCTAGGCGCCGTAGCGGCTACGCTCAAATGCTAAAAGCTAAAGGTGGTTAGCTGCGCCTACGCCCCCAGCACTGCTGACAACTGTGGGCAAGCTAAGTATAGTGGAGCCTGGTCAGCTACAAATCAGGCCTTTTTGAAACCCGGCGGCTGAAATCACCTAAAATTTGCAATCAATAACCAACGTTCCCCTTAGTGGTCAAATTGGTGTGCGAGTTGCGGAAGGTCGGTTAATTCAAACTAATTTGCCTTTTAATTTAGTTGGTTTTAATTGAAGCCGTTCGGGGTAAAAACGTTTTACCACGGACATCCGATCTTGAATTTTTGCCGAGGAACCGCCAATTCAATAAAGTCAAAGGCAATGCGCCAATTTCGAATTCGCAATAATACAGAGGATCAGTGGCCGATGACCTCAGTGAAGCGTTTTCAAGAGCTCAGTCGCTGAAGGTTTCGATATCGGTGTTGGTAATGGGAAGACAATAGTAATGTGAAGTGATTTTTTGTGACTGATTTGGCATCGATGAACAAAGAATTTTGATTGTGCTCCTACCATATTCATGGGCGGTACAACCCTGAAAAAAGTGGAGGGCTATAGCCCCCCAGCAGTCCCCTGTGGTGCAGCGCGCATAGACCATGGGCGGCGTTGCACTGAAAAATGTGGTGGAGCTATAGCCCCCCCAGCCCCCTATGGTGCGCCGCCCATTCTTATTGACAGGGGTATTGTTTCTGGCACGAAGGAGGGCGTGCCATCCAGGGGATTTATTTAGCTAATTTGCCTACTTATTGACTAAAGGTTTTTCAATCGATGCTTATTGAGAATAAGGATTTCTCGCAGTCACCAAATTCAGTTGACTACATTTGCTGCAGCAATTCAGATTAGAAATGTGAGCAAACCAACTTTTGACATTTGCACTCTCTCAAGAAGTGACACCTTTATAGTATAGATATTTCCATTTTCTTTACAATTATTGTAAAAGAGGAATATTAATCGTTACTACCCACTTCTTTGACGACGATCTACTTCCCCGATTTAGATGTGCACTCGTTTAAATCAGACTGTCATTACTTTGGAGACGCCACGCTCATGTCTTGTAGGTCAGGCTTCATGTTGAATCAATTGAGGGGAAGAGGAGTGCAGGTACGCCGTCTTTTCGCGTTGAAAACCCAACCTCATGGTTGTTGGACTATTCATGTTTGAGATGAAGGAGGGCTGCCGAGGAGGGGGTGGGTTAAGCTTCAAAGCGGGGAGGTCGTAAGATCCTTGACCCTTCCCTAATTGCGCGCATGAAGAGAGTAAAAGGCTCAATTTGATTTTCGTTTTTTTTGACCAGTAAAATAGAGCAAAAAGAAGCTGGTAACTAAATGAAAATGACAGTTTTAAAATAAAATGAACAAGGAGATATTCATGCCCGGCCCTACATGTCCCAATAAGGTATTGCATCCAGTCATTTTATAGTGCCAGCTGTAGGAATTGTTGATTTTGTCAATCAAAATATTATTTTGTTAGCGAAATTTCTCAAATTTAAATAAATAGTTTTCAAAAATGGCTATTGCCCACAATTTCAGTTGAAGCATTGTATTGGTGAAAAGCAACAAGTGGTGTAAAGCTCCATTTTATGAATCTAGTATATTCAATATTCATAAGAAGCATAACAGATTTAGTGTTATTATAATATAATTATTATTAACCTGTTATACACAAGTTTTACTAGTAAATACATGAATTCGTTATTTATATTCACTTCACAGAATGCTTCATTGTTCAGTTTCTGACAGAATGAAGAATGGAGACTGGCTTGAGAGGTGGACCTGAGATAAAATTCATCTTCATTCTACATGTAAGTGTTACACACTTGCATGGTCATCCCAGTCACTCTAAACTGACCTGGCCCGCATGATTCAAACACTATATCTCCTGAGGTGTGGCTAAAACACCATTTCCCCATGGATGTTGTTTGAACACCATTTCTTAATGAAGCCATCATGTGCAAGTTTTGTAGTTCAGGAAATATACTATTCTGATTTTGGCTTAGTCTTGTACTAAGGTTCATGAAATGATACCCAGGGTACATGAGGCAATCAAGAATAGTCCTCATGAGTAAGCTACAATGTATTAGTTTTTGAAAAAGTTGACAAAATGTTTTCTCTACAATGAAAATCAGACGATTTTTGCAGCAAAAAAACTCCATCTGCTTTTGAATTGAGTAAGCAATAGCCAAAGAAATTCTGATGAGATTCAAAGACATTTTGTTTGAAAACCACTGTACCATAATACTTTTCCAAACACTGAGCCATCCAAACCATAGAAGCACGTGGCAGTTTCCATAACACATCTGCCATGTCCGGTTTACACCTTACTAGGATGGTAATCCGGAATCCATTCACCACCACAGCCCGGATGGCAGTTTGCCTTACCAATTCCCTCTACATCCCATGAAAGGTACATGAGTACTGATGTTTGGCATTTATTTCATCCATCATGGCTTAATTAAAGTTGACTCATTAACTTTGATCTATAAATCTGCTCTCTGTCCCATTAGAGGTATGGCTTTGAGCTCTGACTTCAGACAGAGGAATTCACCAGTCACGGTCATCAGCACAATACATATGGTGTTCAATAACCACCACGACAGAGTATTTGGAAAGTAGCCATTATAACACCAGCAAATGACTAAATGGATGAGGTGGGCTGTCAAGCTAAAGTCTAAGCACTGCTTCGTCTTTTTCACTACCCGCCAGAGCCCGCATGAGCTGAAATGAAGTCACATCATTTAGACACTGATGGCACGTGAATACAATTTCTGTAATTAAATCTAGTGGAAACCCATCAAAACATGAACTTTTGACCCAGATCACTCGTTGTTCTACAGTACAAGCCAAAACTATTCACACAAATTGACCTTCAATTTCCCGTTACGACGGCTAGGCGGAAGCTAAATTCATCATCAAAGTAGTCTTTTCACGTGACTGCAACTGAAATAGATTGTAATTAGAATTTGTCCCCCTAACAGTTATTGCCATTGACAGGAAAATGGTTTTTTGTCTGATTACTTTTGTCTTGAACTGCACGTATGTAAGCCATGCACCCATATTCAAAGCTGCGCCTATATATGGAAGTAGGCACATGCACTTAAACACCAACCACTCTTCAAAGTAATGTTCTGCATATAGTGCATTCCATAAGCTTTTGATAGTCCCAGCAATTAAATAAATAGTCTGTTGGGATGTAGTGAAGAATGTCACAAATACTATAGGATCAGGTTTAAACAATTGTGGGCATCTTCACAGGATTTAATGGGAAGGTTATAACTGAATGGTTTAATCCAAAAAATATTCAATATTTATTTGCCACTTTTGTTCAACCTTAACAAATATGAAAAAGAAATATTGAAATCAATTTTGCAGCACTTAGTCACCAAACAGGAGTGTGATACCAGTTAATAATACAAGTTTGAAGTTGCGCGAAATGTTTTGCAGTGGCAAGATTAAGTGCTTTTGTTTCGGACAATGCTTGTGCCTGTCCACATCAAGGCATGGGCCTACACCAAGGACATCCACCTGCACCTGTAAGTGAAACTTAGGTGCATCCATCTAAACACAACACACTTGAATATTAAGCAATTCTTTAAAAGAACACACTACTCCGTATATAGGTGAATGGGACTAAATATGTGGATGTACGGTACGCTCACACATTATTGCATGCATTTTGAGTACCGTTCTGTGGCACAGAGATTGAAAGCATCGCAGCGCATACACGACTGCACCACAATCAGTATGCTTCTAGCCACACACTTCTGTCAAATGCTTCCGAAAGTCAACATGAGCTGCGATATACTAGGAACACACTTGCCAAATTGCAGCGCAAAATCAAACTTTCACTATGGGTATACCAGTAATCAAATCGACTAAATTTCAGACTTGGTGTCCTAAGTTGGAACATGTATGCAAAATTTTACACATCAGTTGTACTCTAGTCATAAAAAACACATGTTCAAAATTTCATAAAGATCCTTCAAGAAGCGTGGTAGAACTAGTCGGTGCAGGCAAAAAATGCCACTAGGGAGCACCACAGGAGTCAGACCCGTTTAAAAATTGTCAACTGTTCTCTTCCCAGAAGAAACACATATGTCAATTTTCTAAATTAAGCCTTGTGTGGTTTAGCCGATGGAGAGGCAAACACTGACAAAGCAGTCTCCAAGGTAATAAAAATGGCCACTAGGTGCTGCTCATTACATGCTGAAAATGGAAAGATGTCTTTGCTTCCTCCGTAGATAGCTATTTGTGACATCTAATAAAGTCTAACAAGGAATTCCGAAGATCCAGAGGAAAACGTGTCAAAAAAGGGGCACAGTCATAGTTGGATCTATCTGAAAGTCGCTGTCATCTGTCGTCATGTTCATAGAAATAAAAGTTGCCACATTTGCCAAAGATCCTGGAAGGGGCTTAGGAGATACAGCTACAGAAGAAAAAAATGCCCTAGGATGTGCTACAATAGTTGGAGATGTCCGAAAATTAACATCATTCCTGCTTTTCTCAGTAAAATCACATCTACCAGCTCGGGGGACAGAGAGGCAGACACCAAAAATACACCTGAAAATGATAAAATAGCCACTAGGTAGTGCAAAACTTATCTTCATTCGAAAACAGGTGGCTGTCGTTTCTCCTTAATAAATATCTACTGAGCAAATTTTAAGAAAATCCGTCAACAAACTCCGAAAAGACATAAACTATAACTGTCACTAGGTGAAAAACAACAGTCAGACTGATCCAAAACAAGTCGTAGTCTGTCATCAGCTTCATTGGAACACATATATGCCAAATCTTATTAAGATTCTATAAGATGCAGCAGTAGATGCAAGACACCTGGACAGAGAAGATGGTAATATGTACCCACATAATTATGTGGGCACATACATGTACAAGAGCAACGCGGAGCGTTGAAATGCGCCCACAATTGCACCACATACGGTATCCTTCTAGGGTTGTTTATTGGTACCATAAAGTGGCCAGTAGAGGGCATACTTTGCAAAATGGAAAGGCATGGTCATTGTCTCCTCAATAGGCTAGGGGCAAAATGTGAGTAATCTTCATAATACAAGCACATCCTATACACCAGTTGCTTAAAGCACCACAGAAACATAGAATTAAAAACAAATTTACCAACATACGAGATTAGCACAGCATTAGAATGCCAGAAACAAATTTCTACTTGGAACTTTTCCTTCACAGTCACGAAGTAACACAAAGTATACACCTGAAGACCTATGAAAATACAGAGGTCAATGTAAAATACTAAAATTGCCACTAGAGGCAAATACTAAAATTGCCACTAGAGGCATACCGGTAATCAGAATCATCCTAAAGTCGTCATCGTCCGTTGTCAACATCACATAAATACACTTGCTAAATTTAGTAAAGATCCTGCAAACGGTTTGGGAGATACAGCCATGGGCGCAAAAAAACAAAACTGCCACTAGGAGGCGCCACAGTAGTCCAAATCGTCTGAAAATCATTGTCAGCTGTCTTCCTTATAGTAAGCACATACACGCCAATTTTCACAATCATCCTTTGAGCGGTTTGGTTGATAGAGGGGTGGACGCAAAAATACAGACTCGAAAACAGTAAAAATGGCCACTAGGTGGCGCAAACTACGTCGAATCCATCTGAAAACAGTAGGATAGCGTCATCTCACTACTAGGTGCCTACATACCAAATTTCATGAAAATCCGTTCAGGACTTTTGAAGATACAAAGGTAAGCGTAAAAAACTAAAATTGCCACTAGGGGGCACACCGGTAGTCGAATCCGTCCGAAAGTTCGCACATGCCGTCCCATTCATGAATGGAACATATGTGCCAAATTTCATGAACGTATGTCAAAGGGTTTTGGAGATAGAGCAGCGGACGCCAGACGCCGGACGGATGCCGCCCGGACGGACGGACGGACGGACAGAGATGACGGCATAATGCGTCCACATATAAATATGTGGGCGCATAAAAAAGGCATAATTATTCACTTATGAGAGATCGTTGTTTAAAGAAAAATCCTATAATTTTGTACATTTAGATGAAGGGCAAAAGAGAAAAATGCAGTTAAAATTTAAGTCGCATATCAATAGTGCCAAATCTATATTTTGAGAATACATACTAGTATTTTTATTTACAGAGAACTAGATTTGAGTTCCTAACTTTACACAAATGCACTGTGGACTGATTGAGGTTACATTCAGTGGTTAGAATCATGTTGGCGATGTGGACCAGAAATCAAATGATAAATGGATTCAGCTTAATAACTTATCCATCATCCAGCTTTCTACACTTACCAGCAAAGAGTATTTAAAACAAAAGCACCCATTATAAGTTTACCAGCCAGCTGTTTAAATAAAATGTTCTGAAAGATAAAAAACATAGTTGAGTTACAGAAACATAAGGAAAAACAGATGCTTTTCAGGAAAATCACAAGGAAACATAATACCAATGTTCAAAATTACAACAAAAGTGTTTAACATAAGCTAATGACATGACCAACATCATACACTTAGTGTATGTTGTGAGAGAGCTTGGGAAAATTGAGACTTCTATAACATTCATGTTGACTCTAACGAAGGCATATTGGAATTATTTCAAACCAAAACATGATGCAGTTAGCACTTCACCTAATCACTGCCTGAGAATTGATGTAAAACAAATCACATGATGGGCAATCCTTACAATGCACACATTTGAACTCAATCGCCAAGCAAAAAGAAAATTTTAAAATCGGGCAAATTTTTAGAACAACTTTGTCATAACATAAGAGTTTTCTTACCTCATATTTAAATACATGACTTAGTGAGGTATGGGTGCCTAGTATACAGCTTATTATGAAAAGCCAAAAGCCTAGAGACACATAGTAAATGCACTGCATTGTGATGATCTGTGAAACTATGAGCACAGGGTCCCACACACTGCTGCGAAAATGACCCATAGTTTCTTTCCACTATCTGTAATCACCTCAAACACCGATGAAGGAAGTCTCTGAAATAAGAATCAGCTTTGTTAACTTTCGTGAACTCTGTTCATATTTCATCACATAACTTTTTAAACGTTAACTTTCAACTCATGAAAGAATACATTTTCTTACGTTATCCTTCCAAATGTAGTACAATCGTATTAAGTCAAATGGCAGCCAATTTTAAGATAAAACTTTAATTTGTCTCATGACCATTTCAAGAAGAAGATCTTAACTTTGACTTAAGTTTTTCTAATTTAACGAAAATGGAAGTATCAAAGTTTGAAAGTTGAGAGAAATGTTTGCATGAATCTACTAAGTACTAAATAGCTGGATGAATTGTAAACCAAGTCTAATTTCCACGGTCACTGAGCTGCGGCGATTAGATATGATAACAATGTCTAGAATAAGATGACAGGAAGACGGGCAGGATGGGATGGATGGAGATAGAGAGAAACGTCAGACTTCAGTCAGTCAAGGAACACAATTAGTCGTTGACATGCTGTCATTTAACTTGGGTAAACAGCCGTAAACTTCCCTAAAAAGAAAGTTTAAAATAAAACCAGGTTCATTTAAAAATTTAACAGTCTGATTTGCATTGTGAGGCGAGACGAATTCTAAAGTTCCTCCCTGACTCGACGACATATACAGTACTCTTAACTTATTTTGCTGAAAAGCATACACACCGTAATGCAGAGTAAAACAAATTAAAGTGTAAAGACCCAATATCTGCTGAGCGTAAATTTCCAGTTCCATGTTGTCAGTATGCGTCACGAACCACTTCCTGATCTCGAGCAAAAATAGGTCAACGAGAAACAGCGAGAGGCCACTTTTACGCCATCTTTGGAAGCGAGTTGTTTGAGGTAAAATTATTTTCCGAGTGCATATGAAATTTCTCACTTTTGTTCATCACAGTGCCTTGTGAAGTGATGCCATCTGGACGTGAAAATCACTTATTAGTAATTTTCATCACTTAAGTTACCTAATTTACTGTGATTTCGTAGAACTTTTGTTTCACCAAGTCACACACTCTTGACTTGTGTTGTGTGCGGTGCAGTGACCGCACCGTCCTAGCCGGTCTACGTGACTTAGATGGCACGGACGAGACGGAAGCTAAAAACGTTGCTGTTGATAAGACATCCTGTGATTGTCATAGCACGATTTTTTTACATGCGACCAAATAAATTGTACTGGTGATAGTAAGTTCCATCAAACCTGAATTTCTGAGCATGCGCTACTTTCAAGTTCAAAAGTTTGTCATCCGATGTAATTGTCTCCCCGATTACAGTAATTTACTAGTTGTAGTATATTGTAAACTGTTTTTAACATTTCCCAATCCCGATCAGTGTTTTTAAGTCCATCCTGAGCCAACGTTCGTATCAGAACTTTTGTTATGTATAAAATTGTAGTGACACATTACCTAGAAGCACTAACCCTCATATTCCCTGCCTAAAAATACTGCTTAGTTAGCCTCGGTGTCACAATTTCTTTGAGAGAATCCGTGAAATTTTTAATTGACCATTGTTAAATGAAGTATCGTTTTTCCACAATACTGAAATGGCTGGGGATAAGATGCAGAAAAGTCCAGCAGTGTAATGCAGATATGAAATCTGTGCAGCCTTGTTATTTTGCTGTTTGTAGACTGTAGAGAGACAAAGTTGTTTCACCCATCATGAGACTTGAAAACAATAACCCCTGATGGTCACAATTTTTAAGCAAACTTTGTTTGACTGTAAACCCTTTTGTTAAGAGAGAATCAATCACCGCAAGTTTGATGACCTCATTTCAAGGCGCAACGTTTTGTTAATGATGATAACATTCTCAACCGAGTGTGCTGCGTGGTATTATTTCCTGAGGTTGACAAGAATTGGAAAGCGAACAAGTTGCTCGTAGCTTGTTCACCAACTTGGCCTGAAATGTTCTATGTCACCAGTAATTTCATCAAGGTCAGTAGGCATAGCAATAAGTGTGCTTTGTTGCTGGGATACTGAATGGCTTGCTCAGCTTGAAATTCAAGTTAGCTTCACTGCAGAGCTTGTTCATATTGTTGCTTGCATTTTTGCATGTTGTTGGTGTAACATTTGACCATTGTTCTTGACAACAAATCCTTGTTTTAGTTCCAGGCACCTAGACAAAAATTTTGATACACTTGGTTACTTGGTAAATTTGTGACGGGGCAAATGTTTCATTTTTTAGTACTCCAGTCACGGAGTACGTGAAATGATAATTTGTTCAAGTGGTAATATTTGGCAGAGTCCGATTTGGGAAGTATCAGCTTGCAAAATGTCTCCTTAGATTGCCGGTGTGTACTTTAGCTGGAACACCAAGTACTGCAAAAATATTAGTTGCTCAACTCACCAACACCTTAAATTTTTCCATAGCTTGCTATATGTTTTCCAGCCGAGTTCACAATTTTGAACTTTTGCATGCTCAATTGGGCACAGAAATATACTGTTTTAAAGTATCTTTGTGAAATAAAGTCACAAAGACTGTGTGTGCCATCAAACTCAGACATAAATATTCGATGCCAGCATTCCCCACAACCCGTTTGAACATCTCACTGCAACCTGTTTGGCAGCACTTGTGATACGTGTGCATGGTGTGCCATCTGTTTGGAAATATAGTGACCAGTTTGGGAATAGACATCTATGTCATTCAATGTTCTCCATAACCTGTTTTGAAAAGTCATGCATTGACTTTCAAAATGATTGCCAAAAGTTCTCTTTTTACTGCTTTTAGATGTGGTAAACATTCGAATGAACACTCTGGGTCCTTAAATTGGCTATACTGGAAATAGGGGTGTGGTTGTTTAATCTGACATATGAAGAAATTGGGTTTGAAACTTAACCTAAACCATTCACCCTGGCCACCCGCCCATGACCTTTGGCATTGGATTACACAAATCCCATTTTCAAAAGATTTGCAGTAAGGTTAGTTGGCCGCACGAAAATTTAATCGCCGCTCTCTAACTGACACATGTATTTGAGTAGCTAAGAACTGAGTACTTGAAATTGTGGAGACATGATGTTGAAGTGTTTCAATATTCTAGGAGTTACCTGCCTGGTGAATGTCATCAAAGTTGTTGAAGATATAAACTACGTAGATAAATCTGAGTGCAAACTCTCATTTCTTTGCGTTATTCATATTTTGCTACTCGAATGGTATGAAAAACTTCCTCTCAAAAAACTTTCACGAGGTGTTGCGTGTCCAGGTCGAAAGGAGTGTTGATCTTTGGGAATGGTGCAGTACAAATTATTGGCATACCTCATGTTGGTTGTGTGAATATTCGAACTTTCTCTAGAGGCCTACCACTTAATCTGTGTACAGGTTAGGATCTGTGCTGAAATTTCAGTGGTATCTTTTGTGACTTAAATCTAGCCAAATGCACCACAGCTTGCAAACCACATTATTGATAAGATCTACTCCATCTCCTAGTTTTGCTGGTAAACAAGACAACATTCACTTAGCCAGGTGACTTGAAAGTGATAAGGCATGTGTTATGTGTACCATAGATCTATACAAGAACTTCCTTAAAACTTGAAATTTCTAAGATATCAGCTAGTATTATGAGTGAACCCTGTGACCATACTCTGTGCATCCTTCTTGAGGGTCTCGTGTCTACGGAAGGCACCCCTTCTATCTGCATTTGAAAGCACCAAACTGTTTAAAAATAAATTCAATTCAATGAAGCAAATTATGTATGATTTAATTCAAGCAGTGTGTGCGTGATTAAAAATTGGTGAAAAGTAGAGGGTGCCGCTCATCTCAGCAGTGAACAGTTTTTGGCATTCACGCCTTGATGACCTGTTAGGATTTTCAGTTGTGGCAACGAATCGGAATAGTTCGAAGTCATGTATGTTATTACTAGCCAATCAAAGCTTCACATATTTGTAGACATCAAAAGGAAACTGAATATGGTAACGAGTAAGAAGTTCATGAGCTGAGCAACATCTTTGCCAGCACCATGAATTCTGGCGATTTTGTTGTTCGTTGTATTTTTGTTAACTGTTGCTTGGCTTCTAGCAATTTAAAGTCTATAGGAATGCTCTTGGTACTTAACTTAAGGATGTCTTTTAAGTACAAGCCTTGCAAGCCTATACCTGATTCAATATTGTGTGGCCACCTTTTAGCAATCTCTGTGAACGAAGCATTTCAATTGATTGCTTGGTGTTGGGAATGAGCATATTGAAACATGGAGTTCATGGTGATCATGACACGCTGTATGAGTTCTCGCAGGATAATTTTTTGAATGTGGAAGCATTAATTGAGCTAGATTAAGACTTGTTTCAGATGTTAGTTTTAAGCCTTTTCAGCTCTCCCACAAATGCTTTTACACGCTTTTCTTTGCGCATTGTACTGTTTGAATAGTTGTTGACAATTGTTTTGATTCGAAGTAGAATGTTCACTATCTGTACAGTCACTCAAGTTCCAAATTTAATCAAAAAAGCAATTCACAAGAAACTTAAAACTTATCACGATCAGTATGCATGTAAAGTTTGAAATGCTAAAGATTTTTTGTCTTAAGTCTTGGGTTTGTGTAGCGTGTAGCGTGTTCATGTTTTGTAGAGTTACTGGACTACATTATGTTTGGTTTCAGATAATGGCGAACAACTTAGTGCGTACAGTGGCTAAAGTGGCTAGAGTCCCCTGTAGGGCACTGTCCACTACAGCCTCTACGCAGCAAGAAATGACCATTGCTGAACGGGAGAAGTTTCATCCGAGAATAGGTAAGTGTGCCCTGTATCGACATAAAAATGGCTCTTGCTGCAGCTCTTATCACGCCACTTAATTTACATGTGGTGTTCATAAAGGCTCTTTAATAATTTCAGTGCCTTCATAAAGCTTGCTTCTTTGCTAGCATGTCAATGTCTTTGGAAAACCTGTACATTTTTGCAAGTGTAGCTGCTTCTGTTTCCAGGATCCAGGGATATTGTTGGTTTTGGTTTCAATGGAACAGCCAGCTACATGGATAGAGTAGAGTTTCCATTTCCTGCCATAAGGTTCAGGGAAAACACAGGCGAGGTTGCTGAATTACGAGAAAAGGAGAAGGGAGACTGGAAAAATCTTTCTATTGAAGAGAAGAGAGTGTGTAAGCTGTTACGTTTATGTTTTTTTTACAACCAGGATTTCACATGCTTTCACAGTTGATTTACAGCAGTATCTTGTTTCCAAACCAAAAAGTTCCCACCTTCTTGAGGGCGATAGACTACTGGAAAAGGTAGTGTGGGGTGGGGGGGGAATTTTCATCTGTCAAATACTGAGGATTCTTATGAAATCTGGCAAACATGCTGTAATATTGAGGAGATCATGTTTTTGGTAGATTTTTAGATGTTGGCCTCAGTGTTGACAAGGGTCTATTGTATCTTCATGAAGCATGACTGATGTATTCCTGTCATTGACTGCATTCGCGCCTTTTCGTAAGACTTTTTAATTTCCACACACACCTGCCACTGTTTTTTAAAGACCATTGTGATTTTTCTGCTTGCAAGGATGCCAGTGTCCCCATGTCTCACGAAATTGCCACTTTCCTGAATTTCACTGGTTCCTCTAATTTTGCAGTATTTACCCACAATGCTGTGTGTCCATAGGGCAGTTGCATCACAATTGTACACTGTTGTAGTGGTAATTGCTGTATTAGAGTAAGATTGCTTTCCCATTTATCCTTCTGATGCCAATTTGTCAAGTTTTACTTTGCAACAAAATTTTGCATTGTGACTTGCAATACAGACCCCGAAGTGTATTTGAGAACCTGTTCCTCACTTTTCTTATTCTGCTCAGAAGCGTGTTGGTCCGCTGACCTTTCAAAGGCATGGTCAATCATTTAGTGTGTTTTTGTACCTGTGCATAAGAGAGGGAGATTTGAATCTGGGATGTGAGAATTCCGACAACATATGTAGGAGTTTTAGTGTTGTATGAAAACAAGAGACCAATATGACTGAACAGAATTGCTTGGTGACCTTGTTCGAGGGAAGATATGTTTTGAAGCTTCATGTTGCTTTAGTTAGCTGGCTAAAAACCAAAAATCAAAATTGAACTAGGCCTTATACTCAATCATAAAATTGGTCCAGCATTCTTTACTGTGCCAGGATTCCATTTCCGTTAACAACTAAAGTTGCAGGCAATGGATACATGTGTTTTTTGATTTTTGATGTTGGCCAACCCTAATTAACTCTGAAGTGTTCTTGAGTTGCCGATGGTTTTGATGTTGGTAACGAAAAGGTAATAACTGTTAGGGACATTAGGAGGAGAATTTCATGACAATAAAAAAGCCAGATTCAATTGTCATTGTTTGCCTGCTAAACCGGGCAAAATGCGGCTTTAAGATGAATTATGATCTGCAAAATAACTGTGATTTAACACTGTACTGCCACCTGTTAAGTAAATTAGGTTTTCAAATTTAGTAAAGGAAAAATAAAATGTCAAGCGTTATAAGTTTAATATCCACTTGATGCTAATTAGGCTAAATGGAAGAAGCACAGTCAAATACTTCAAGCTTGTTTTAGCAGAAACAATGAATGAGCCTCAATTGGTCCAAGATTTTCTTAATATGTGTAGTGAGAATTCATCACCTGTCAAGTTAAAAAGCAGAACAAAAGGTTCTGCACCGAAAATGAAGCAAAACAATCAATTTTAAAGTTGGTGCTGCATTGGTCTTTATGAGACATATTGATAATAAGTTTGGTAAATGTTAAAATAGATATCCCTGTACAGTAGCTTTTTATTTTTAGTATCAATATTATTGCTGAGTAACATTCAATCCTTCTTGCTTGTCCAAACTTAGTATTAATTTTGTTCTTTGACTCCGATCTACCTTACCTATATAGTTCATAACTTAATATTTTTTGATAGTGTACAGAGCAAGCTTCTGCCAGACATTTGCTGAGATGGGAGCACCTTCAGGTGATTGGCGTTTCATCACTGGTGGAGTTATAATTGCTGTGTCGATTGCAGGATGGGTGTGTCTGTTTGTCAAGAAATATGGTAAGCATTTTTCCAGTACCACCAACTTGATTGATATCTGGAATTTCCTTATTGTGCAATACTTTTTATGTGCCCTTATATATATGTGAATGCATTATACCATCACCTCTGTTCTTCGGACAATCTGACATCCATTTTGCATCTGCTGCTGTTACTCCAAAACCTCTTGGGGGGTAGTTGCTCTTTTCATAGGTGCGACGGCATGACAAAATTTTCGGATGGATCCGACAACTGCTATGGCTCCAAGTGGGAACTTTATTTTATTACCTTTGCCTCTTTATGTGCAAAACTCCTCGGATTTTCATGAAATTTGGGAAAATTGTGTACTACGAAGGCGATGTCGCCTTCACGTTTTTGGATGGTTCTGCCATGTTCTGCATAATTTAGTGCACATTTTTGCGATTTTCAAGTCTTGGTTTCATTTCAGTGTTCTTCACAACAGAAAAGTCGACTGGAATTAAAAATTCATGTGCCTGATTGAAAACCCATGTCCATACTGTTGAGAGTTTGTGTGTTAAGTCTTGGAATACTGCATAGAACTCTCTGGTACCAAAAGGCCAGAATATCCTTATCTCCCAAAAGTTTAAACTCGTTGCATCAGTTTTCAAACTCTACACAGAAAGGCCAAACTCGCTGCGGCAAAATTTAAACTTGACGCTGTGACGAGTCAAAACAGGTTGTGGAGAACACTGCATTATAAATTTGACATGAGCTCTTGCTATGCAGAGCACTACTGATAACGATCTGCAGACTACTCTGACTACTGTGGCATCTCTGAGTGGCAGTATTGTTTTTTGAGGATGCAGCTGTAGATCTTTATTAAACTCGTAGTATAATTTTTAATTTGGGAAGTGTATTTCTATGAATGTTGCAATGGATCATGACTTTTAGATGGATCCACCTACCACTGTGCCCCCTAGTGGCATTTATTTTTACGTTTTGCATCTGTATCTTTGGAATTCTCTGATGAATTTTCATGAACTTTGGCCAAAAATTACAAAAATTTGCCCATTTTTGGGATGGATTCGACTTATAGTACACCACCTAATGGCCATTTTTACTGTTTTTGAGTACTTTTTGTCCTCCGCCTCTCATTTAGACTAACTGCTCTATGGACTAATATTTAAATTAGTATGTGTTCCGTCTGGGAAGTGCACAACTGTCGATGATTTTTGGGCGACTTTACTACTGTGGTCACCCTAGCAGATTTTTTTTCACCTCTGTGGCTGTACTAAACCTCTCTCAGAGTCTTTGTTAAATTAGTTACATGGCAGTAGTCTGAATGTGCACTAGTCTGAAGATGTGCATGCTCTGTGCATGAATCAGTAGGTCACTGAATAGATGTGAAAAACAATCTCTGAACTATGCTAATGTATAGCAGGAACTAAACGGCAATGCTGTTTGAAAGGTTTTGGCTGATGAGCACACCGAAGTAGAGCTGAGGCCTTTTCGCACTTCTTATCAAGAGTCTGAAAAAAGCAAAGGGTTTTGTAGCATTCCCAACTCAAAGCACTACTCATGATAACTGAAACTTAATTATGCTACAGATAAGAGGTTAACTCACATTGGAAAAAAATCCCCGACACACAAAAATGTTTCCAAAAAACATCAAATTTGACAGGTTTCTCCCCAAAATCAGCACTTCCCTGCAAGTGCTAGAAAAAACTGACTACATATTCAGAATGCTCGTACTCCCTCGAATTTAAAAATGTGGTCGTAGTATGCCCCTTACCAGCTACTTTTTTGGCAGTTTTGATCTGTTTAACAGACACCTGAAATTGCACCTGGTTTCTCAGACAGCAGGCAACGGGTTGAAAGCAAGTGACAGTCACAGTTTTAAATCAAAAGTAGTTTATGACTATAAAACTTGGCTTTTCTTGTTCAAAAGCATAAGCAAATCAGTTACCTTGAAATGACTTTCAACCCATTCCGCAAAACAGCCGCCAAACCTGACGCCCTTTACATGAATTCTAGGGACTAGAAAATGCCTGTGGCCGCAGCCTAACTATTCAGTGCTACGAACATCATCTTTGCTAAACAAAGTGCAGTTGTATTCATTGACCATTTGTAAATGTGAAAACAAAAACTCCTGTGAATAGGTGACCTTTGCATTTATGAGGTACCTGGGGGCTCACATAGCGGCGTCACGCAGTGTTATTCCTCAACACTACTTCATGATTCTAGATACCGTGATTTACAAGGGATCATTTTCGACACAAAACTCGTTCTTAAAACAACTTGGCAATTGTCAACCTTCTTCATTCACATCATCGCTATATGTTGTGTTTGTATTTAATTTGGCCAAGCAATCTCAGAAATCAGGAATTAGTGTGCAAGTTCCATTTTATCACTTACCAGAAGCACTGGCTATGAAAAAAAACAAAGTGAATAATATGTAATATAATTGCTTATCGGGAATAATAATGACGCATTAAACTTGCAAAAACTTGAGTCAGAAGGGTGATGCACCCTCCACCAAAAATATGAAAACTAGGCATTTTTAGTTCAGTCATTGACTCATTCTTATGATGGTTTTCTGGGCGCAACTGTGAGTTTTGTAGAATACTGACAGAAATTGCACTTCTTCTTGTGGCTTAGTTCCACCTTAATAGACTGTGGGGCTACAGCAACTTCGGAGTTGTGAGCTGTTCCTGTTGAATTTGGGAAGTGTATTCTTTGAACATGTCTCTGGATAGCCATGACTTTTGGACAAATCCGATTTCTGTTGTGAGTTCGACTCCTAGTGGCAGTTTAGCGTTTTACAATTTCTTCTGTATTTTGGAGTTCCATGATGGATTTTCATCTACATGTAAATGGGCAAATAGGTTTGTATTAAAGAGAACATAACACCTTTCCATTTTCGGATGAGTTTAATTTTTTGAATGCCACCTGGTGGCCATTTTCATTATTTTTGAGTCTGGTTTCTGGTGTGTGCCTGATGGCAGTTTTTATTTTTCTTTCCATTTGCCTAGTTGTTTGATGGATGTATGCGGAATTTGGCAAATAAGGTTCTGTCAAGACAGCCCATGCCCTCTCTCTAACGTATTTGGCCCACATCGCGCCCCCTATTGGCCTTTTATTTGTGTCTGGTTGAAGAATCTTGATGAATGGTGGCAGTTTTTTTTCTATTGAGAAGAGCATTGCTGACTTGCTTTGCACCTCCCAGGAGCTAGTTTGCTAGCAATATTCCTTTTAGTGGTAATGTTTAAAATGATGATGATCCCTTGTATTTGCACTTTATGTGATGCACATGGTGTGGGCTCATATCAAGGGTTTGCCTTGTTCTAGAAGATTTCGCAGAATCTCATTTTGGTTTATAATTTAGGGGGTCTAGGTATTGGCTTTTTGCTGACTTATGCACATGCAGACATTTAAGTGCAAAGATGTTATTTTGAACACTGACTGTTTCCTTTCATTGTTTAAACTACTTTCTTCTCGTAAATTGCGGAAATTTCTAAGTAATAATTTCTGGTGCTGTTTTTCGTGGGAGTTTCTTTTCGGTTTTCACCACAACTTAGACAAACCAAAGGAACTTTGATGAAAATCCTCAACTTTTTAAAAACTTCTGTGTTACCTTTTTGTTGTGATGTTGTATACCGCAAGTTATCTTTCATGTTTATCTTTTGTCTTGTAGTGTACAATCCTCTGCCTTCAACTATCACCAAGGAATGGCAACAAGCTGAACTACAGCGGAGAATCATAGAAAAACAAGGTGCCATAGATGGGGGCACTGCCGAGTACTTCAGGAAATAGAGGACATGTCTTCTTTGTAAAGCCTCTACCAGTCTTATTTATAAGTCATGTCATTCTGAATGTACATGTTAAGAACTTACACAATTTTATTCTGCATTGATGGTCGTGATGATGACTGCTTTAGAAAGTAAATTGTAGTGTGATGTTGAGTTACATGTTTTCCCTGATGTGAATTCTGGCACAATGTTTTCAATCTGCCATCTCTTCTGTTCATTTTGGAAAGATCGGCTGTATATTTAAGATATTAGTGACAACTTTACTGACAAATGTGTTCAGAGGATGTTCACTTGTCTTATTGAGAGTGATCGATTATGTGTGCGTGGAATAAAACATGTCCCAAGTTGGTGTTCATTTTTAATTCTTCTTGACTCCCCGAGATCAATGCTAAACGAACTAACCATCTGTTCTTGCGTCAAAGCTAGCTTATGCTTAGACCTTCCATAATTAGAGGTTCTCAGTTAACAGGTTGTGAAAGGTTTGACTTAAGTGACGTGATGAACAGTTGAAACGCAAACCTCGAAAACGAGTGCCTATTCAACAGCTTACTCACGGCACTAAATGTTGCCGTTCGCCCCCTAAATGCATTTTGCGTGGAAAGGTTGGTCGAGTGATACCGCGAATGTCGCATTGCAGCGTAACTCGCCGGGCGTACAATGCGTTGAGTCCCAAATTTTGTGTTGCTTTAGGCACGCGCTGTGTTGGGTCTGCGCACCCGAAATTTGACGTGGGATTTTGCGACGGAAAAGTCCCTTTTAAGTTTGTTCTCAAATTATTTCGAATGTAACTTGAAAACCAGGAAAGGAGCTTCGATACATTGTTTGCAAGTTTAAAATCAACAATCTCATCAAGGTCATTGAAAACTAATAATTTCTTCATCACGTCAATTGGAATGTGAAATGTCTCGATTTTCTCGGCCCCAGTCGTAGATTCTGATCTTCAGCTATATCTAACGGAGTTCTTTTAAATAATTTCCAATTTGATTAAGGAACAATTTGATACCAGTTTCACAACGGGAAGTAGTTGAGCAAAAAATCTCGTAGTCTTGTTTTTTTTTTTAAATGACATTTCTACAAATTGTGCATGTTGTTTTCACATACATGAGAAATTCTTGCAAACAGAATAGGAAGTCAATCTACTGGCTACAGTACGTTGGATATTTCCAAAACTTTTAATTATTAGCCGAAGTCTGAGCTATCCTTTGAAATGAAAACTTAATAAATTTTTCAAGAGATGTTCGTATAGGAATATGCAGATGTTAAAAAAATGTTCACGTGACAATAGTCACTTAGGCGATATTTTAGAGCAAAGAGTGTCATAGGTTTTTTCCCAATATAGTAGGGGCTCTTTCGGAAACCAGGACTGTAAAAGACTCCTCCCTGTTTTTTGGGATCGTTTTGCAGTACTGTAGCTGGTCAAGTGTATGGAAAACGTGGCAAAATAATGTTTTCTTTTAAAAGAGTTGGAATGTTTCAAATAATTTCCTTTAAAACAGTGTTGAAATTTTTCAGATATTTCAATCACTCATCAACGCCGGAGGTGTCGCCGGACTCGGAGTAACCTAACTACTAATTAACAGTGAAACCTCAAGTTGTATAAAAACGAACCACTTCCTCCAAAGCCACCATCAGCGAGTTCAATTTTCTTAATTCCGGTCCCCTACTCCTTAAGACCGAACACTTTGAAACCCACACCTCAATGTGACTAGGGTGTTGTGGGTGGCCACTTGTACACGTTTTTAGTGGTTCCCACTACCCTTTTCGAAAGAACCCCGTGGGTATTTTTGTTTTAGGCAAAGCGATTTTGGAAAAACGGGCTTTTCCGTAAGAGCCACTGACAGAGAGGTTCTTTGGAAGCCGAGGTTCACCGTCCATGTCGAAGGTTGACTTCGACTCCGAGGCCTCGGCTCCTAAGGTATGCGTAATGTATTGTATTTGTGCCCTCTTAGTGAAGACTGGCAAGAACAGGGTAGCCTACTCCAGGTCAATTTCGACAACCCGGTCGTGCACGAGGGGCGTGGTTACGGTGCCGTAAGTGAGCCAGGTTGAGGCGCTGGGGATAAATTTTCTGTCGCGCTGTGAAATGGGGCAACCCGGGCATGAATTTGGTGAATGCGCCGTTGTTGATACATCATTAATATTCTTTTTTCATAATCTATGGAATGCAATTACGGCACTCATTGTTATGTATTCTTGGCACGCTTTGGAGTCCAACTTTGCCATGTCTACATAGCAAATTCGAACTGACAAAGTGCATTACGCAGGCGTTGTTTGCGGTTGACACATTTCGTCGAATAACCGAAAAGTCGTCTTTGTTAAAAAAGAAAAAAAGTTACACTGGAGTACGAAATTTCATATATTTTGGTGTAGTAATTAAATCTTCTAAGAAGTAAAACCTCGGAAGTAGTGAACCTTCGGACTCGTGGGATGACGGTTCCCGATTAGACAACCTGGAGTGTGCAGCAATAGTTCGACAAGTTCATGCTTATTTCTGATTGATTTTATAACAATTTTTCTCAAAGCTTAAAGGCGAAGGCAACCTTTTTCCATGTCATTTTGAGCTCAAATAAGGTTGGTTGGTTATCCTAGACATATTTTCCACTTAATTACAGCTTTTCGTAATTTTATTAATTATTCGTCCGCTACTGCGGAAGTGACGTTTTAGGAGGCAAGCATTTCGCGCCAATTTCTTTTCATATAGTTTGACGGTGAGAGCTGCCGAGTCAGTCATTGTTCTACCTCGGTTGTGTTAAGTTCCGTCGTCGTTTGCTTTCATTTACTAGTCAGTCAACATGCCACACTGTTGCTGAGTACCGAAATGTACTAGTTATCGGCTCACGCGCGCTTTGCGAGTACCTTTGCATGGCTTTCCGATGGATGACACAATTCGCCGTACTTGGCTCGTTCGTGTGAAGAACACAGCGTTACCCGTCCACGCAACGTACAAAGCAGTGGAGAATTACCGTGTGTGTGGCAAGCACTTTCTGCCCTCCGGTTACGAAAGGGATTTGTATGCTGAACTGATGAAGGTCCCTGCGAACGCCTGAAGAAGGATGCCATACCGTCTGTGTTGATTCCCGGCAGTGCCCCGTCGCCACCCCCGAGAAGTGCGATTTTGAGGCGAGAAGCTTTGCGAGCTGTGGCCAGTACAGTGACTGGAGCCAGTGGAGGCACTTCATCTACTGTCACCCGTGCCTCCGAACGTACCCCAGAGCATGCAATTCCTGGAACCAGTAGTGATTCGCCCTGTGCTGTTTTCTGCAGCCCAGAGCCTCTAAGCAGCCCTGCAGCGATATTGAGTAGTGGGAGTAGGTAAACTTTGATAAGTTTATTGTGGACTGGTCTATTTAGAAGGTGCCAGGTGTGTGGCGAGGGAGTCACACGGCACGATGAAAGCAGTTTGGGTGCTCAGGTCACCATCTAGTGGGAGTGTGTCGCGGGAGACTGGCAACTGAGTGCGGGACAGTTGTTCCACTATCCGTGGTATGCCAGAGTTCCACTTCAGTAACCATGTCTAGTAGTGGCTTGGCCTCGTCGAACTCTGAACAGCACAAGCATTCCATTGAGGTAAGCATAACAACGCACACAGTGCATTTGCACCAAGATGTGTCACCACGTCTGTCCTCAGTAGCCGCCTCGTTTCTCTCAACACCTGCATATGCCTGTGCGTACTCTGCCTCGTTACACTCGGGCTCAAACATGTACCCCCACTGAATGTCCGTGAAAAAAATCCTCGTCACCACTGCTGTGAACAAGGTCTCCGTCACTCACACTACTGTCACTGTGATACGGGTCACCGACTCCAGCCATTTACAGCTTACAATACACTAAACATTCCCTAAATCCAACGTAGTTGAGTTCTCTACTAACCTATCTTGCCGCAGAATACTCGCCGATGGAAAGTGGTGGCGACAATTGTTGAAAAACAGCACAAAACAAAAGTAGAATAGAACAGATTCGCACGGTAAAGTCGACGCAAAACCAAGTGGCGGGAAACGCTTGCCTCCTAAAACGTCACTTCCGTAGTAGCGGACGAGTAATTAATAAAATTACGAAAAGCTGTAATTAAGTGGAAAATATGTCTAGGATAACCAACCAACCTTATTTTACCTCAAAATGACATGGAAAAAGGTTGCCTTCGCCTTTAAATCTCGATTTATTAAGTCGGCCTGATGGTTCGACATTAAAATCGTAGTTCAAATCACGCTTTGCTAAATGACCAAATCTGCTTCGAAAGTCCCTTACCATGCTAGTTAGGCAGTTTGTTGTGGTAACCATACTACTGTCAGGCGGCATCCAAAATTAGCTTGTGAGAAACTTGAACGTGGTGACGGTGCCTGAACGACGGTATTTGTGATCAGTAACAGCATGAGAAGCCCTGGACCACTGGCCTCGCCGATTTTTGTGAAAAAGCAAATTAATTGAGGGGTCATTCTAATATGAAAATCGGAGCTTTTCGGAGAATTGTTGAAGTGTGGTCTAGTGAGTGATTCAGTATTGTTGCACTCATTTAATTGTTTATGCTTTATCATGTCGATAGTGATCGAAAAACAAATATGAGACCCTCCGAACAATTGTATTTCTTGTGTAAGGTATTTTTTAGTTTCCAACGCGGAAACGTTCCGCAAGTTCTTCACTTAGACAAACTCTTCCCTTACCATAGGTTAGTCTAGTCATATTTTAGTCACATGTTAAGATCCATTTTAGTCATGACTAAAATATGACTTCACTTTTTAGTCAGCTAGTTCATTAACATAATTGGGACGTGACTAAAACTCTAGTCTTAACTAGGAAACCTGTTATTTTAGTCGAAATGAGACATCACAGAATTACTCCTGCCAGCGAACGAACATAGAACACAGGCGATCGCATTCGTTGCAAATGGAGGCGCGCTTTTCCGATTTTTGCCGAACAGTTCCTACTTTAGTCTCTTTACTTCTTGTAATTTAAGCGCGCGTTTGATGTGTGCAGACTGTCGTGATGACAATTGCACTGATATCACGAAATAAACGGAGTAATTGTGAACCAAAAAGAGGCATGGAACGCGAAAGCTCGTCAAAAATATCTTTTAAACAATTCCTGACGAAGGTACCGTCACTTCCGTTCCAGAAAAAAATCCCAAAATCCACGGTTTTTGAAATACGCGCGAAAGAAAAACTGTGATTACCACAGAGTTTCTAATATTTCTTCCACTTATGATAAATACATGCATACGTTCACAGTCAGTTGCTTGAAGTCGCTTGAGGTCAAAGGTCACATTTTTGAAATAAGGGAAATGTGCTGCATCTATGTCAAATAAGGAGACGTTGCTTTGCCTCGATCATGGGAGAAAAAACAACGAAGTGGCGAGCAGTTGACAGGTCGTTTTTTGAAATTTGAAACTAAACGAAAATGCTTTGATATCAACAGAAATTTACAATTTTTACGTACAAACCCTAAATGCCTGGTGAGCAGGTTGAATTCTGTTTCAGTGGCAGAGAATCACTTTCAACATTGCAATTAAGCCTATTTATCGCGTTCCGGAGAAGTCAACACAAACTTTGACATGAATTTTGGGGGAATTATTGTCTGATTTTGATACTTGCAGTGGCGACTTGATGGCGACTTGGGATTATCCCAGGTCTCCAAACACTATATGTAAGGTCGCATTGGCGACCTGCAGATCGCCAGATCGAGCACTGGTGAACATTTTTTTCCACCAGACCCATGTAACTGAGGCAATTTCAAACTTGCAGTAAATTTCTGATTGGTGGTTCATCAAACTTTCGTCGCAAATTCCCTCCATGTCTCCCACATAAATGTGTCCCTTGGTGAACAAACATTGTACACTGAAAGCGGACGATTGACTGTCTGTATGGTGTTGATGGACTTGGGAAACGGTGCGTCTGTTTTCTTATGATTCCAGGTGTCTGTTTAATGAGAAGAGACATAAGACAACAATTTGGTTTTTCGCCCACAACTATTTCAGAAAAAAGGTTCAATCTTGCTTGAGCAAAAGTGCAAAGCCTCTGAGAATGTACACACGACTGCTAGTTACTTAGCTTGTTTCTAAAATGTTTTTCTAGACTCCGATGTGCTCATAATTACATGTCTGAGCCTTTCTCATGAATTGTGCCTGTCATGAAACGGGCTCCTGTTGGTTTTGAGATCAAAGTTAATTATCTTCAGTTGTATGGCACGGCTAAAAAATATTTTAACATGCTAGATTGCATATGGCTTTTGGCTTGTTCGATCAAGTATCGTGTTCTTTTACTACCACCTCCACTATACGCCTATTCAAAATTTGCCCAGAACATATTTTCGTACTCTGTAACCCTGCAGTCAGGGTTGAGCACATGCGCCTAAATGCAGATTTAGATAGGGGCCGACGAGTTATTTCAACGACGATCAAAAAAGGCTTATTTCTTCAAAAACGAAGCTAAGACATTAAAAACTATACTTTTAGTAACCTATTTTACCGTTTTATTTAACCAAGATGGTCACTGAGGCCACACGCTGTGTGAAATGAAATAGTTCGGTAGTCTATTTCAAAAAGAAAGCAAGGTGCACCTACAATTGGAGCAGCACATGCACCCAATTGCCGAATTTAGGCACATGTACCTGTGTAATTGAGTGGCAAATTACGGAAAACCGCAACTATCTGCGGGGTAATATGATATTGTTTTTTGTGTTTTACGAACATTACGTAATTTCCTTCGAACCACAGGCAATCCATTTTATGCATGATTCAATTGTCTTGTCGCCTTTTATATTCATGGGTGAAAGGGCAATTCTCGCAGATATCCGCTTTTAGTCTCTTTTAACATTTTCTACATCCACAGGTCATGGCTAGCAATCTTGTTCGTATCGCATCTCGGTGTGCTGTTGTGCCAAAGCGCG
Source organism: Phoronis australis (assembly GCA_002633005.1). NCBI lineage: Eukaryota > Metazoa > Phoronida > Phoronidae > Phoronis > Phoronis australis. The sequence continues at coordinate 296,437 of NMRA01000394.1, read as the reverse complement.
CCATTGCCACCACGGTCGTAAAGGGCGGAGAATTAACCTTAGCGGAAAGGGAACTGATTAACCCCAGAATAGGTAAAAATCCTTGTATTTGTTAAGGTAGGTGAGTGGAGTTTCTTGAATCATCTCAAACCGATTCTTCTTGTATCCTTTGCGGTACTAGTCCAAGGTCACACACTTTTCTTTGATTTCAGACTCCTACCTCTTATTTTCTTCATGAATCGTGGGTTAAAATGTGTTCTTAGACTACAGTGCTTGTTTGTAATTCTCGCATCTTCGCTGATTTTAAGTTGAAACTAACGTATTTTCTCCCTTGGCAAACCGTAAACGCCTGAGGAAATGATCTGTGCAACTTGATCGCATATTCACGTATCTCGCGGTCATTTCAGGAGATCGTGACGTCGTAGGCTACGGATTCAATGGAACAGCCAGCTACATGGATCGCCCTGAGTTCCCATTTCCCGCTATCCGCTTCGGAAAGAACACGCCGGAGGTCATGGCACTCAGAGAAAAGGAAAAAGGAGATTGGAAAAACCTGACGATAGAAGAAAAGAAAATGTGTGAGTCTGTCTTTAAAAACGCGTTGGTGATTGGACGAAACAGGTGGCATGACTATATACTCTAGGCAAATTTTGTGCACGGATTTTAGCTTGTGTCCAACATGGTCATTTTTCTTTTTGCCAGGTAACTCAACTTGGTCACGCTTTGCAGTTTCTTGCCCGTTATGCAAGCCAAGCTTTGGGTTTGTTTCATTCTGACTTTTATCTGTTACTCCGGTAATAAAATTGTCACTGCAGAATTTAAGCGAAATTTCTGTTGATTTGGTTCCTAAAAACTAAAAAGCAAAGTTTTAACCATGCTTTCCTGTGGGTTTCTTCAATTTTCATTGCACGTTTTTATTTGAGTATTGGTATTGTTTTGTGTTAACATGTGTAGGGTGAAATCAAAACGTTGACTGTACTTAGCGCTCTAGCCTTGCTGTAGCACAATGTAATGGGCACCTGGAAATAATAGCGTTCTTACCCACCATATGTTGGTCACGTCACACGATCTATCCTGACCAGGGATCACACGGGAAGTTTCTCCAAACCATGAAGACGCCCTTGTAGACTGTGCTATTGGGTCCTACGGTAGATTTCAGGAATCTAGTATAGGACTTCTTGGAAGTGCATGAGCGTGTATACAATTGTGTGGTTATCAATCAGGAAATTCAGGAATTGGGCGCGAACTTAACATGACACTGTTGTGAAAGAGGGGTAGAGGTACGGAGGGAAACGTCTTTGATGCACTCACTCACGCTCGCACTTGCTGGGATGGAATAGCAATGTTTCTAATGACGTTGTACATAGGTTGTCTACTTAAAACTAATTAGTTTTCATTACTCAACTGAGACCAGCACAAGCTATTTGCTGCCTGAAACTGGGTGTTTTGAAGTAATGCTGTCCTCTGTCCTCTCCAGTATATCGTGCAAGCTTCTGTCAGACGTATGCCGAGATAGAGTCCCCGACCGCTGACTGGCGCTTCATTACAGGCGGTGTCCTCATTGGGCTATCCCTAGCTGGGATGGTCTGTGTATTTGTGAAAAGATACGGTAAGTGTGGTGGTGATGTTCTTGTGGTAGTGCTAACGCAGCTGGGGAAGCCAGAGTAGTACCTAACAGACACCACGTGGTTCCATCTATTCTGGCTCATGATTGATTATAAAAATGGCGTCTAGGATTAATTAAGCAAATAATTCTGCCAAAAATCCATTGTGTACAGAATCATGATTATAGGAAAAACAATGGATGTTTTTTTAAACAGGAAGTCACCACACCTATTAGTCTTGCCAACTTGATCAGTTGAGCTTTGATCTAAATACGGAGGTCAATAATTAGGAACGTGGTTGTACTTTTGGGTAACAGAAGGCACCGCCAGTGTGCGTTAGTGGCTGCTGGACTGAGGCAAAAGACAACTGGAACTGTTTTCCACAACTCATTAGGTTAGTTGTTCAGTTTTAATGTTAGTACACTGCACGTGTGGTGCATTGTCAGTCACCAACCAGGATTTTAATTTATGTTTCTTAGCATAAACTAGTCACGGTCTCAAAACAATATTTTGGAGTTACGAAAATGTGAATGAGAGTGTAAGGTGAGATTTGGAGGACCTGGTAATTGGGCAGAGTTGGAATTCTTACCAGCCATCATAGATTCATAGCGAACCAACAGTGGAAGTGGTAGCTTGCTTTCATCGTTAATTATGGCCTGTAGATTTTCAATATCCACGTTTTGTTCTTTAAATATTTTTGGCAGTAGAGATCATCTGAACATTACGTCGTGAGCGGCTTTGGACATTGCTGGAATCGTGTCGTTGAAAATAAACTAGGTTCCGTATTAATTTTTTTGTAGTGTACAACCCCTTACCAAAAACGATAACTAAGGAATGGGCAGAGGCCGACCTACAGCGTCGCGTGGTGGAACGCACGGGAGCTATCGACGGTGCTACGAGGGAATACTTCCAAAAATGAATCAGTTTATTACTTATTTGTGCCTAGGTATTTGAAGTGCTATAATACAGAACATTTATTGGTGAAAATAATGAATGATCAAAAACGTGTAAATTGTATACCAATACATTTAATTCATCACGTTGCAGTATAATTTTCGAAAGAGGAAACTATGAACGTGCGATCGTCTCTTTCGTTTGTCGAGTAAACGAGTTTCTAGTGAACAGTTGTTTTTGAAATTGGTTCGGCAGTTCATATGCGTGTCTGATGTGTTTTTCACCACTCTCAGTGTTGTCCTTTGATGTCATATGAGATTGTGTCTGATAACAAAGTTGGTGATAAAAAAAGATATTTGTTAGTTACTTATATGCTAATTGTTTTAGACGTTCTTTCATGTATGAGTGCCGTTGGTGTAACAACTCGTCTTTTTGTGAGAGTAAGGGTCGTAACTTCCATATGTGATGCTTATGTCTCGTAGCAGGTATGCGTTACCAGCAATGAATAAATTTGGCTGGTGTTTATACTTGGAGTTAGAATTTCGACCCATATCTATAGAAAGAGAACGTAAACTATCATGAACCATATTTATGCATCTGGGCAAGTCTAAACAAATTATACCCTGGCCTCCTGTGTAGCACTTCCCTTTGCATTGTTAGCTGAGAACCCATTGATTTTGAGTTACCCTGCGGCACTCTTGCACTAGGGTAGCTCTCCTTACAGGAATTTTGAGGGACAGGAGTGATCTAATCGAGTGAACTTTGGGGACACTTGCTACAATCTGAGTAAGAATCCCATCTATAGGCGGTGTCCCATTGGAGACCTGTCTTTATTCTGCAACAGTTGCCAGTTTCCCTCACTCCTAGTGCGTTTCTTCAAGAGTATATCACTGACATGCAGAACCTTTCGACAGAGTTGCTTGTGTGTAATTATTTTCTGAACAGGTAGGTCTATTTTGGGATTTGGGAGATGTAAAAAAAATTCAGCGTCAATGTCCTCTCTGCAATCTTCACAGGATCTGCCCATCCCTCGACTGGCGGTCATTTAATTCGCATATAAGATTGTGACAAGTAGTTAGTGTTGCACTCGACACATCTTGTCGGTCGGCGAATATATATGTGGCCTGACGTGCGACAACTATGTGTAATGAACACCGATATGTATTTTTCCCTCCTTTTTGTTGAACGATAGTCTGCTCCTACCTAGGGCCCAGAGAAGTGTAAATATGCCCCAAGCAAGTTGAGCGGGGGGGAGGGGAAAGATCCGGAACTGAATGGTTAGTGGTGATGATAACCACGCCCTTGGGAACACTTGTTTGAGGGAGATTGATTTTGTAAACATTTTAGTGTTAAAACATCGGGTTACTAAGAACGGGTTTTATAACGCTTGGTATCAAACATCACCTCACCTACAAGAGGAGTCCTTCACCGAAGTTTGGATTTGCCTATACTTCACTTTGGCCGACACGTAGTACCGCGTAAACCTACATATACATGGCTCAGGCAATGCAAAGTGTTGCAGATGTACGTTTTTAGGGCGCGTCAATATGTGCAACTGTTGTCACAGTCTGCTGCATGTATCCTCAGTATACACATGCCTGGGAGGTGCAACAGTATCCAGGTATGAATGACGTGTCGACGGTAACAACACAAGTTGTCGCCATTGTCGCCCTTGTTATGCTGCACGTTTGCTCCTGAACCCATGTCCGTTAACTTGCTCNGCATCTGGGCAAGTCTAAACAAATTATACCCTGGCCTCCTGTGTAGCACTTCCCTTTGCATTGTTAGCTGAGAACCCATTGATTTTGAGTTACCCTGCGGCACTCTTGCACCCGGTAGCTCTCCTTACAGGAATTTTGAGGGACAGGAGTGATCTAATCGAGTGAACTTTGGGGACACTTGCTACAATCTGAGTAAGAATCCCATCTATAGGCGGTGTCCCATTGGAGACCTGTCTTTATTCTGCAACAGTTGCCAGTTTCCCTCACTCCTAGTGCGTTTCTTCAAGAGTATATCACTGACATGCAGAACCTTTCGACAGAGTTGCTTGTGTGTAATTATTTTCTGAACAGGTAGGTCTATTTTGGGATTTGAGAGATGTAAAAAAAATTTTCAGCGTCAATGTCCTCTCTGCAATCTTCACAGGATCTGCCCATCCCTCGACTGGCGGTCATTTAATTCGCATATACGATTGTGACTAATAGTTATAGTGTTGCACTCGACACATCTTGTCGGTCGTGCGACAACTATGTGTAATGAACACCGATATGTATTTTTTCCCTCCTTTTTGTTGAACGATAGTCTGCTCCTACCTAGGGCCCAGAGAAGTGTAAATATGCCCCAAGCAAGTTGAGCGGGGGGAGGGGAAAGATCCGGAACTGAATGGTTAGTGGTGATAACCACGCCCTTGGGAACACTTGTTTGAGGGAGATTGATTTTGTAAACATTTTAGTGTTAAAACATCGGGTTACTAAGAACGGGTTTTATAACGCTTGGTATCAAACATCACCTCACCTACAAGAGGAGTCCTTCACCGAAGTTTCGATTTGCCTATACTTCACTTTGGCCGACACGTAGTACCGCGTAAACCTACATATACATGGCTCAGGCAATGCAAAGTGTTGCAGATGTACGCTTTTAGGGCGCGTCAATATGTGCAACTGTTGTCACAGTCTGCTGCATGTATCCTCAGTATACACATGCCTGGGAGGTGCAACAGTATCCAGGTATGAATGACGTGTCGACGGTAACAACAAAAGTTGTCGCCATTGTCGCCCTTGTTATGCTGCACGTTTGCTCCTAAACCCATGTCCGTTAACTTGCTCTTCGCCAAAGTTTTATAAAGAATTTGAAACAAGTTGAAATGTCTTTATTAGCTGATTGTCACTGTGCGTAACTTAAAATCGGAACAAATGAGGGGGCAAACCAACACCCCTCGTCCTCAAGAAGCCTTTGGTTGCCACCATATTCCGGATGTACCTACGGTCGAGTGGTTCAAGTTTTCCAATTACTGCACGGTGGCCTATGATTGACGATGAACGAGTCGGTACAATTTTGGCTCTCTCCTGTAAAGATCGAAATACGTGCGTATTCATAGACACCTATATGTGAAGCTGCGTCTGTATCCGAATTCAGGCGCTTGCCCCTAAAATTTACGAAAGTATTCAGTCAATCCGAAAGGCAGCAGCGTGAGTAAAGCTTCTCTTGTTCACTATTTAAGTGGAATAGACCGATTGTCGCCAGGTTCACGAGCCTCCTTGTCATGGGCGCGATGTTTAGAGACAACTGACTCCGAGGTCGCACCCGCCGGAAATCTTGGTATCTGTGCTTCAACTTTTATGAGAAGTGTCACGTTTTAAGCCCAAAGGCGTTACGATTTCTAGGTATTGGTTTACGTTAGAAACCATGCGCGCACCCAGGTGGGAGAGGGCAAAAAGCTCCGCATCAGTGAAACAAAAACTCCGAAAAAAGTAGAAACGAGACAGAAGTCCACTGAAAAGTTAGGAATTACAAAAAATTCGGCGAATGCACAATTCATAGCTCTGAACGTACTCTCCGAATCATAGTAAAAGGTCCACATTCTCAAAATTCAAGATCACCATTTTTAGGCTGAGTGCGCGCATGGAAACTCCTACCGCGGGCTGAGAATTACGGAAGAATACAGGAATAAATGGCATCACTTTGGGATTCAGTAGGCGAACACCATTTCGAAAACTTCGGTTATAATTTCGTCTATTTCGGAGAGTGCAACTGAGGCCTAAGGTCAAGATTATATTTAATTTATTAAATTCCTGTTTGGGAAAAGTTCATTTTGTTAGCTTGAAGTTCATGCTTTGAAGAAACACTTTGAAAGTATGCTAATCCGGCGTACGTGGTGCATTGACTTTGAGGCTTTTTCAAAATCCCGTGTTGAACATGGTTACCCGGAAATCTGGAGGTTTCCCGAATCAAAATTGATTGAAAGCCAATTTCTTAGACCGTGATTTCATGATTGGAAAAAGTCAAATCTTGAAATTTTTTTTTGTTTAGGGGTAGTATTATAAAATACTTTCCCGAATTTCAGCCTGCATCTAAGTTCTCTTAAGGTTAACTTTTCACTGTTACGAAATGATCCACGGAAATGATCCACGGTCAGTCGATTTACTGAGATAATTAAACTTGTCTTACCTTTTGTAATGGGGGAAATTATGAATTTTGGAAAGGATTTGGAGAAAGTCTATAAGGTCACAACTGCAACCAATCCGCACGTACTACTAGACTACGAACGTCACTTCAAGACCTGAAAAGTTTTCTGTTAGCATCCATTTTATTATTTCAAATTTCCCCCTGTGGCAAGTCTCATTCCCTGTGTTAATAGCCTAAATTTATTTTTGCGTTTACCTCTTCGTGAATGCTGAGCGTGTAGAAGGGGTGCGCTCTGTTCTCTCTGTGCGAGGCGATGTTGTAGCCATGTTGGTATTGAGTGTAATCTATGTCGTACCGGCCACCTTTTGGCTGAAAGAACACCAAGGTTTTTATTGAGTAAATGAAGGACGCAAACGGTGCTGTAAGGCTTCTAGATTCTTTGAATGCCTAGGCAGAAGTATGGAGCCGCTCTTCCCCCTAAGGACACGACAAAAATAGGCCTTGCGGACGGCTTTTAAGGAAATTAAAATTTCCTTTTGACAACTGACCCCCCTCTTACGGCACGCTATGTCAGCCAGTGGAATATATTTGCTCTACAGTACTATCCCGTTCACAGAACACCGCTCGTCTAGACGGTTCCAAGTACATGTAGTTGGCTTATAAAGCGTAAGTCGTTAAGCATTCTGATAAAAAATCGCTATTTTCAATTATAACAACGAAAATTTAGAGATATCTCTCAAACATGCGAAAATTCAAGTCATCTAATTACCTGGGCCAGCTCAGACGGTGGTACTGTCTCAGTGGCGGATCTAGGATATCACAAGGGGGGGCCCAACATTTTGTCCGGCTGTAGGCATTTGCGCAAACTGAACCACGATTGTAGATGCGCATAGCACCGAAGGGGGG
>NMRA01000394.1:269095-287255 GCA_002633005.1 Phoronis australis | reverse complement strand
CACATATACATTGATCTATAGATATAGGCTGCTGTTCACTCCACATATACATTGATCTATAGATATAGGCTGCTGTTCACTCCACATATACATTGATCTATAGATATAGGCTGCTGTTCACTCCACATATACATTGATCTATAGATATAAGCTGCTATTCACTCCTTCACATATACATTGATCTATAGATATAGGCTACTATTCATTCCTTCCTACATACACTGGACTGTAGATCTAGGCTGCTGTTCACTCCTTCCTGTATACACTGAACTATAGATCTAGGCTACTGTTCACTCCTTCCTTGTATACACTGGACTGCAGATATAGGCTGCTGTTCATTCCTTCCTACAGACACTGAACTATAGATCTAGGCTACTGTTCACTCCATACATACATCGATCTATAGATCTGGGCTGCAGTCCATTCCTGTCCATACATGAAATACTTCGCAAATTTCTTTGCTAGAGAATTCTTCGGATCAGGAGATCAAGGCAATTTGTATTAGGTTTAAAGATGTAAACGAAATCACTCCGATGTGTGTGAATAGCTTCGTATAAGAATCGCGTGCAATATCTTACCGATTTCTTTGAATTATAATAATTTCTTGCCGCTTCAATCTCGTTTGCTGTCACTTGTTTAATCCAACGTACCTCTGCCCCTGGATGGTTTGTCTGAATTCGTTTTTCCTTCTGAAAGTGTAATCAATGACCTTCGTAATATACATGCATGTTTTTGATTCTGGAATATTCGAAACAAATGTTGCTCAGATTTACTTCCCTGAATCCCTTCCCGATACCCGCTTCTATTTGAACCTTCCATTATTGGTCTCGTCATTGTGAGCTAACGATTTTGTTTCTTTCAACAAACCACATCTGACTTAGGCTCGTAATTATCATGAGGTTACATTCTATTGATTGGAGCGTGATTCTTTCTACATGCTAGTTTGTCGGGAGTACTGTTACCTCCTAAAAGCGCATCTTCAAAATCAATTGTACGCCAAATTACCTGATTACAACCAACCTTTCTTAACGATGCACTAACATTATTTTCCCTACATTAGCTTAATTACGCAATTTACTCCATTTTGTCGATTAATAACATGAACTTTGTAACTAAGTACTGTACTCGTACCATCAAGACATGCTTAAAAGCTAAGACTATTTTCATATTAGAACCAAAAATCAATAAACTGCCGCAGTCTAGCTCTTATTGCATCAGTCAGGCACGAACAACTACATCGGCATAGTGTTTCTTACACATTGCCAGCAGACAACACCTGCAGAAAGAAAAATCGTGACTGAGTCATTGATTGCGCACCAGTAAGAGAGTCTTATCGGAAGTGCGCAACGAGCGAGAAAGAGAAATGAGAAAATCGAGTAAAAGTCAGCGTGCAATCTTAATCTTCAATGCATTATTGGAGCACATCTTCAGGAAATTGTGCTGCAATTACATGTATCTGTATGACACACAGTTGAAGTAAGCCCGTCTTACCTCTATCCAGTCAGTGTACGCAACATTCTGTTGCCATGGGTTCATGCCATAATAAAAATCCCTGAGTCGCGACATTTTTGATTGTGGCGTGTAAGTTGAAACTTGGAACTTACATTAATACGTTCATGTATTGTGACGTAAAAAAACCACAACCAAATATAGCTAACAACAATAACCAAAACGCAATATTTTGTCTCTCAGTAAGACTACAAAGGTCGGAAACAATCCTAAGTTTTCTCTGCTTTGCTTCTCTCGAGACCATTAAGTCATTACCACAACAGTAATGGCCGTACATGGATTCCCATGTCGCAAAAGAAAAATCAAAAGTAGCCTGTCGAGGGAGGAGACACTTAGTGTCCATGGAATTCTACCAGGAATTTCACCGCCACCAGACTGGATGACTCGACGAACTTTCAAGCGCACACATTCAGCTTCATGGGGTCTACTTTCACAGGTGCATCTTTGATTGTCACTTGATATGATGACAATTAAGGAGTATTCAACACAACCTTTTCCGTAGAATAAGAATCAAGGCTATCTAAGACTTATTTTAAGGCCTAATACTGCACCACCGTCCATTTTTTACTGTTCAACTTTAACCAAGTGAGGTAAGTAAACGGTAACTGTCAGTCTCTGTTTACATTCAACATGATCAATCGAACTCGGGATAGCTTGTCGACGTATCAATGAGGTGCAATTTGGCGGACGTGATTACTAACTTTTATTAATGAATGTTCATTGTGATATAATATACGATGAGATAATGTAATGATGAAACAAGGAAAACAAATGTTAGTAGCCTGGTAATGATTATTTTACCTAGATTGACACATTGGCCTAATAAAGTCACGTTCGGTTGAAAAATACGTTCCATTTTCAATTAACAGCCTTAACTGATCATTGGCAGTTGTTATAGCTTGAACATGGAGGTTGTCAAAGGAAAGGGCAAATTTTTCCTTGTCATTTTTAGTAAAAAGATGCTCCGCTGATCATCCCAGACACATGTTTCAGTTAAATACGGCTTCCCGTAATTTTATGGATTAGTCGTGCCCTACTCCGGAAGTGACGTTTAAGGGGTTAAGAATTTCCTGACATTTTGTTTTTTCGTTCGAGTTTACTGTTAGGATCTGTTCCACTGTTGTTATCGTGCTGGCTAAAAATGACATTAAAAAGGTTGCCTTCCCCTTTCAGTGTATAAATGGAACGTTGTTTAGTCAACGGCACGGAAAATGTGTTGCCCAGATACACCGACATAGTAAAACACGCAAGAAAGAAATAGGCCTACACACGCTTGACCCTGACATGCCGGGGAAAACACATTAAGCAAAGGAATGTAGCATTCTTTAACTTAGATCTTGCATCTGCAGACGGTTTAATTCCTGTTGTTTTGAAAGGGAAATGCGTTTAATATAGGAGCGACAGACCATGAGGACACTCCTGGATACAGTAAGCGTCTTTGAAAATGGCCCGTACAACAGGGAACATTTCAAGACTTTGAGAAAAAGTTCACTCTCCAACGAAAAAGTCCTCCTTTTAAAGCACGAAAACACTGAAAGTCAGATAAACAAGTGCGTACTGCATGGAAGACAGAGGGAGTCCTTATGTGCGAGGAAACGAGCAGAAACTCTAAAACTGGCGAAGTTGCTAGGCGACAGGTAACGTAACTGGTAATGGTGCAGGTCAGTGTTAACCATGGCATTATAAACACAATTCTGCACATTCTCATACTTTGACGAGAGACGCCATGGTGTTTCTGACACTTGTACAATTTAATATTTCAGCTAAGTGCATACCACTTCTTGCTTCTTTGCGTACGCAATTCAACCACATTGCATCAAAAATAACGTTACGGAGTCAAATACAAAAAAGTGCCAATGTTAAGACAAATAGAGGTTGAAACAGACGGATGACATTTTTAAACCTTCATTTCTTGCCCTGTTCAGATGTCGATGTTGAATTCTAAACAGAAGCGCGTCGGAATTAAACGCACGCTCCTCCGATATCGAATTAATGTTGAACCTTCGGAAATACAAGTAGCAGGTAACGCGTATACGAGCCATTTTCTTACACGTTCGGTTGGTCAACCTTGATAAACAGAGGTGCTGGTTTTCCTGAGTCGCTGATGGTTTCGATGTTCTTGTTGGTGGCGGTAAAAGAATCCTATAACGGTGAAGAATACATGTGTTATGAGGCCGCTTTTATGAGAGTAGAAAGTCTCATTCGATTTTCAATTTTTAGCCAGCAAAACAGTGTGAAACTGCAGCTTCAATATGACCTTTTCGTTGAAAATTAATTTTGCTAATGTAAACTATAAAAACAAAGTTATAGTTTAATTTTATGCTCTGATCGTTTACAATGTAGATCTTCAATTTTCACACAGGCTAGAAAAACAGGTGCGCACCCAAAGGTATGCGAACGCCCATTTACAAGCGCCCGTAGCAACAGTGACCTTACGCTGGCGTGTCAAGATTAACGACCCTGGGTACACGTCAAACGATGTTCGTGATTGGATGATTCTGTTTGGTCCAATCCGCAAGATTACTATGACATCCGAAAATACGGCTTTCGTGATATTCGAGAACCTCAAAGACGCCTGTGAGGCTGTAGCGACTTGTCACATTGGCAGAGAAGAAAACATGATAATGTGTTTATGGTATCACACATTTATGAAGAACAAGACGTACCAGTGCAGAGAACAAGTTAATCGACAGGCGAGGCTAATTTGCAAATAAATTGATAGTAAGTTTGTCAGCACGTCTGCCGCCACTTCTTCATCAGTGTTGCTCAATTTGCACAGGTGCACATCCGATGGTTTGCCTGTAAACAGTTCTAGCTGAGCCCGAATAAATGAAGTTACTGCTTAGTTTTGTGCAATAAATATGGACTCCATGCGCGCACCCAGTCTTCAATATGGAGGGGGGGCTCAAATTCCTGACGTTGTGGACCTTTTGGTAACAAAAAAGCGGGCGGACTAAAAAAGAAAAAAAATTGCCACTTCGCCAAATAGGGGGGGGGGGNNNGGGGGTCGTTCGAGCCCCACGAGCCCCCCTGGGTGCATGCATGGACTCACAAACAACGAAAATAATTTGCAAATTCAACGATTGTACATTCATTTGTTGTGTTGTAAGCCTTTCTATGGTGGCTAATTGGGACAAATAGAAGAATTGAACAAACCAATGAGACAGGTGAACAGTTTAAGAGACAAACCAATCTTGTCAGACGAACAGGCCATTTTTTATTACCAAGACGACTACATCGAACAAACATGTCATCAGTCAAAAGAAGAAGCGGTATATCAAAGCAAAAAAGACTGATGTGTCATATTCAAACAATGATTAGTAGGGTTAGAAGTTTTCATACCAACCAGACGTTTTCGAACGATTAAGTTATGTACATGTAGGACCTTATACAAAAATGTCGAAGTTTGGCTATTATTGAACGTCAGGGTCAGAAATAACTGAACTGATTTGTGTGAAACGTTCACATAATACGGTGTACATGTACATGTTCTCCAAAATGCTTATGGACTGTTTTATATATTCCAATTTTTCATGAGGAGTTGTCAAAAGGGATGTTTTTATGATTTTCATGAAAATAATCAAAAGCTGCATAAACAAAATCGAAACGATAGCTTAGAAAAATATAAGCGCATTTTTGGAGATTTCATCTTGGAAATTTATATTAAATGCGTTGATAGGTAGCAATTTTACTAAATGTACTGATTCATTAATCATGTCATACATAAGCGACTCTTGCGAACGAACGAGACAGTTTTGAGCCGACCAACAGGACAGTTTCGAACGAGCAAAAAGAAACCTGACAAAAAGGTTCAAGGGTGCTGTACACGAGTACTTCACCTGAACTTGAGCATGCAGTTTAACTGTTCTGTTGGTGTGAGTGGGTCTTGTTAGGCTGCAGCGTTGGCCAAATGACACGTTCATCCGAGGAGATTGTTACGTTTATTTAAATACCAACTTGTTTGTTTAAAATACGTTCGTTTAATATCGGATTCGTATTATGGTAAATGACGTGCTTGTCTAACGTTGTTTAAAAATGACCAAATTCGTTATTTTATACTCCTCTTTTGGGTCTGATTGCCGGCCATATGTTTCTCCGTGCTCTGTTATCGTCTCAAACGAAAACACGAGGAAGTGACAACAATATTGATTTTTAATGAACGTCGCATTTCACTAATATACCAAACTTTGACGAATGATAGATATTTTTAAATATATTGGTAGTGAGATAGCCACAGCAGCAAGACATTTTTGACCTAATTAACAAAAACGTCGATGTTGTTGCCAGATATTTTGAAATAACTATGTAAATACTCAACAAATAGTATTAAAATGCAAATGCCCGGTCCAAAATTGGTTTGTCTTATTGAAATTCTCCAAGATAACAGAATTTACTAACCTAATGAGATTTTTCATTTTTTGAATGTTTCAGCATGCATTGCTATTGAAAACAGCGTTTGTTGTCTTGCTGTGGGGAGAGAGAGAGCACGGGGATTAAACTCACATCTGTTTGGGCAAGTTAGGATGAGTGACGTTGCTGTATACACACACTGTAATGCTGTTGCGCACATTTTGGAAGCGATCCAAGAATGTTGCTTTCGCTGCACGCGGCGCGTTTCCGAAGATAATTGATCACTTAACAGGAAATACTTATGCTACTTATGGAATGGTGAATGATTATGTTAACTATGACAAAACAAAGTGCTTTAGTCGAAATATGCGCATAATACAGGTCACTAGGGCGTTGATGTCGTGCGGTGATAATTGCAAGGTACATAATGCATCCAGCACATACGATACAAGGTCTTCTTTATTCAATAAAATACAAAGAAAAACTGTACACAAATACGAGTTTCATTCACAAGTAGCCCACTACTTGAGGAGCGAAAGAGGAACCTGAGTACCTACGGTAAGAATTACTTATTTGAACTGTAAAGAAACATTAATATCCCAAAAAACTTGACAAAAATATACAAGATTCGAACATTAGAGAAGGAATGTGTTTAAGAATGTTTTCAAATCAAACGAAAACTCTTCAAAATTCAGAACATCTAAGAATTCAAACAGATAAGGTATTCCATAAAACGCCAGTAGCTCATGAATTAACAACTTCTTTATTGGACCATCACTCTCTTAGCAATTACCAGTTCACGTTCACTCTAAATTTGTCCCTACGTACCTCATCCAATCAAGCAAAATTCAAATTTCAAACAGTGAACGAAAACAATGTCTACAATCCTTGAGCAAAATCAAATTGAAATATAGCACAGCATTTGACGACATTTCCAAAAGGCTCATGGAATTGATTACTCATTATCAAGCCCCTCGCTATCATCACCATCAATCAGTGTTTGAGAATAGTCTTGCCTATATATCAAGGAATTGACTTAGATGAATGCAATATTAGCAAATGCAGGCCCATCCCTCTACTTTCTGCCTTCCCAAAATTATTCGAAAAAAATTGCACACGACCAGCTTAATGACTGCCTTACTACGAGCAATGTCTTTTGTGAACATCAATATGGTTTTCAGAAAATAAGTTCAACAAACTTTGCAGCACTCGAACTCCCTGACAGAATTGACGGACATCTGCACAGGGAGATACTGTAAACCCAACAACCATTCTTTTAGTCCTTTCAAAAGCCTTTGACACAACAGACCATGGTATCTTGCTAAATAAAATTTTTTTTTACGGCATTCAATTGACAGCAATATGTATTATTTGACAATTGACTCTCCCAAAATCCACTACCTTGACAGGTGTATCCGAAGGATTTATTCATTTTCCCTCCTTTTCTTCTTTATGTTAATGGCCTTCACAAATTCACTTCCCTTGAGACCCTTATGTATGCTGATGATGTCTGTCTTATGTACACACCTTCGTCTACAAAAGCAACAAACAACGAAACTGCAATCAATAATAAGCTATTGGTCACCAAAAGTAAATACATGGTATTCCACTTTCCTTAGAAAAATATCTCAAAGTTAATGCCTAATTTTGCTATATGTATAAACAGTCATAACCTAACTTTTGTTAAAACATTTAAACCCTTTACACTATGGTCATAAATGCTTGAATTCGGTTACCAACAATTTTAGCATAATATTCTAAGTATTTTCTCTTCAATTTGTGTACTTTTAATCAAGAAATAAATGTAAAAATTAAATAACTTTGCATGACGTCATGAGTGGATCCGATCCGTCCACCATTTTGTCGTTCTACGTCAGCCGCGAGCCAAACTGGTATCGAGAACTTAATTCGACTGAATTATAAATATGAAAAGTTGCATTTACGGAGGATGCAGTAACATCAATTGGACAGCCAATATTTCAGTTTTTGCGTTTCTAAAACACCATAATATCGCCCAGAAATGGCACAGGTTCGTGCGTTGGACAGTAGTGAGTGACCTTCGCATGAGACTTACTTGCACGCGAATCTGTTCTGGCCCAAGTCTGGTGGTTAAAATCAGAAAGTGGTATCAGAACCGAAATAGTGGTTTGTGAGCATGCTGCCGTTGTCACGGAAATAGTTCTACGAGCAGCTACCAATGTTCTACTAAACTTAGGGAGAGAGTACGTTAACGTGATTGCACATAATTCCGCACTTTTATTATTTGGTTTCTGTTGTAAACTCGTTTACAATATACTCTATGTAACGTTGAGATACTTGTTCTGTGTTCAGATCGAGTCGAGCTTGTTTACACTGGATCGAAGGGGTTATGGGCCGTGGGTCGAGGTGGTCGTAGGTCGATGGGGTCGAGGATCGAGTGAGTCGTGGGTCGAGGGGGTCGTGGGGTGTGGGGGTCAAGGGGGTCAAGGTGGTTTTAGAACAATCCGTTCAATGTCTAATAGTAGAAAATGGGATGTACATGTATATGGCGCGCAAATAGTTTGAAATCATTACAGCAGCCGGCACAAAGGCTGGAGTGGGACACAGGACCAAACCAATCGACGAATCACAACGGCACAATATGTTTAATGATTTTGGAACATATAATACAGAAACAAGTATCAATTACCAGAAACAAAATCCATTTACCATCACTATAATTAGATGTGATCGTTCCTTACAAACGCAAGCGACATTCGAAGAAATGAAATCATCGTCCGTTATTCGCGACTGGCTTCGACAGTCAGGGTAAAAACTTTACAGTTCAAGACGCACATTACTCGACACTGACGTGGTTACAAAATTAAATCGTGATTCAATGAAAGGCTCAAATTACTACTCTGAAATCAGGACTGTCCGCAGACTGAGTACCGGTAGACACCGACTCGACTTCACTCGCTGAAGACGTCGGTAAAGGAGAGTCGAGTTTGTACGGCCTTAACACGCTAAGGCCGCGTTAAGGTGAGGCTTAACTCATCACCTAGCTGTTTCACCTACGGCCTGAGTGTTGTCTTCACCCTTATCTCTATGCCTGTGTTCATAATAATCGTCAAGCTCGCTCTCTAAGTATTCGTATCTTACAAAAATCGCTACTATCCACCGTTGCATATGTACTCATGGGCGGCGCACCACAGGGGGCCAATTTTTCCAGTGCTACACTCCACATGGTGTATAGGCGATGCATCACAGGGGGGTTCAGGGGGCTTTAGCCCCTCCACTTTTTTCAGTGTTGCGCCGCCCATGATACCTTCAACTGATCAACGTCTACCACTGATGACAGCACGTGGCGGGAAACCAAAAATCATTAGTTTTTCTTTATAATTCAGATGTTTCCCAAGATAAGTGATTGCTTACCTAGACTGTGTGTTATCAAATTATTATACACGATTTAAAAAAATCAAAAACTACAAAAATCCATCGTAGGAACTCGTTGAAGGAAGAGCAGCAACAATTCCCTTTCTTTCATTCATAAGTAATTGGAGATTGTTGAGAAAGGAGACAGCACGAACCAGTTGCCAATGTCAATATCGATATCAGAAGTAAATGGGGGCCATGTACCTCGAGTTTGCTATTGCACTAAAGTGTTGCGCTAGATTTTCCTTGCAAATATAGACAAAATGTCAGGGCACTGGATCACTAGACAATAATAGGTGGGCATTTTGCAGCCTTGGAGCAAAGCTGCATACTAACTACAGTGTTCATACAGCTAGCTGGCTTGCTAGGCATCTTGGTGGGAGCGAGGCCAGTGATAGGATAACCAATAGCTTTAATCGGCCAAGTATCGCCGGTGATGTTAGTGATTCTGTAGTACATTTCACAACTGTCAGCGACAACTCCAAAGGGCAGGATCTCTAAAGTACCTTTGAATGAGATACCGCTCATTGAAAGGACCGTTTCAGTGTATCATTGCTGATTTTATTGGACATGTGTCACCAATCACAAACAGAAGAATCCGATACCTTCTCGCCATCGTCGATCACGCAACCTGACACAAACACCAGGTTTTTCTTTAAAAAAACTTGTACCTTGGTTTAATGGCTATCATTATATGATTTTAATTAATTAACACTGTCAGTCTGTGTGATGCCACACCTCACCCATCTGAATATAATTTTGAAATTACTGGTATTAAACATTTGTCACTGTTTTACCTTTGCTGCCAGTGAATACCGGGTACTATCCGTAACTTGAAGTCAACTGAATCCATGTTTGTTGATCACCTTCCCTAACTACATGTACACGATTGCCTGACGGGCTACATGGTTCAGTAACAAGGATGAAATATGTGCACTCTTATAGTTTTTATTTTTGACGTAATGGATTTAAGTTTTAGATGTTTTGGGTTATTTTTGCTCAGCATTTTCGTTACATTTTGAAAAGAAAAGATGAAAACTCTGGCTTTTGACAGGAACACCAGCAATAATCTTAGCTGGCTTTTGGATTAGGAATCACATTTTTAATTTCTGGAACTTAAGTGTGAGAACCAGGATCGTCTAGCATGATATAGCAGATATGATGTTTGAAAATTTTGGTTTGCTTAAAGTTCTCCCTTTAGAGGGAGATAGCGTAGCTTTAGGCCTACCCCATCATTTCCATTTTAAGTTAACAACACATTTGACTTGTGTTAATTAGGGGTTGTTACTGGTTTTAAAGTGCTTAAAACCACCGTTTACCCAGTGCTGTGAACCCAACTTACGGTGCGTAAGTAGGCGCTACGTTCAAAAGCCTACGCCCCACTACAGCACTGCGTTTACTTTGTTTTGACTACTGCCTACATTGTCAGCCTCATTAAACCTTTTATAGCACTGCATATCAAAACCGTGAATTTAGTATCCTAAAAACGAGAAAATAGATGAAAAGTGACTTTAATTGAAAGTTTCTTAGCTCCTTGGACATGAATATGGCGCGTGCAAGTGTGACATGTCCACCAACAAGTGGGCTTCTTGCACAAACTATTGGCATAACTGCCTCCCGTTCAGTAACGCTAGGACCTCGCTAAAAAGCAAGACTTCACGAGATTACGTGAGATATTGCCGTGTATTTTAAATAAGAACACGTGACTTTGACTAGATTTTGTGAGCTAGGTCCTAGCGTAGGTCCTGGCTTCTACTGAACGCACGCCTGCTCTTCTTTAAAGTCCAGCGGGAAAGTGAAAATAGTCACAGCGTGTGGCCAATTGAGCTGTCACAGTCTCTACTCAAGCAAAGCCACGCCATTATTCACTATACCATCAACATGAACACACTGAACATAATGAAAGGTGACTAATGGTGTGATTGGTTGTCACTGATTCTGTGTAGTATGTATCGACCAATAGAGATCAGCTAATTAACATATCGCAAGATTGTGTTTGCGGGTGTTCTAATTTGACAGGTGATCAACTGGTGGGGTTGTTTTAAACTATTCCTTTCCGTTCACACACAGTCACAAAGCATAACGTCTTCGTAATCTGAACTTACACAATCCATTCTGCCACACATGTACAGTTCCGACAACTGTTATTGCTAACGTGACACAGCGCAGATCACGGCGAAGCGCGAGCAACGAATGTGCTGTGAGTTCCGGTCTTAACGGTTACGTCCATAATAATGACAGCATCCTGAACGTGTATTCACTGTTGCTAATTCTTTTGAAGCGTGCATCTCGGAAATGGAAAATTCCTCAGCCGGCGTCCAAATTCTTCACTGGTACGAAGATATTTCAATTCCTCGTAAACTTATGGTTTACCACATCGTAATTGAATCCGTGATGGCAGTAGCTATTGTCGTAATGAACGGCTGCGTTGTGATTGTTTTCCTATGGCACCACTTTGTGCGGAAACCAAACCACAATGTATTTATAGCTGCACTGGCATTCACTGACCTTCTGTCTGGAGCGGTGACGCTACCTTTACACCTTCTCAAGAAATGCATCGTACCACTGACGTGGAGAACTCTGCCAAAGGAACTTCTTACCAGTAAACTCCTTTGCAAATGCTTGGTCGCTCTTCAAATATGGCCTCCAATACTTTCCTATGCCGTGCTGATGGTGATTGGAGTGGATCGGTACTTAGTAATCCTGTGTGAACATCGGTATAACACGATTATCAACAGAAGAGTGATATACAAGATCTTGTGCGCCGCTTTTATAATTCCCACTCTCATTATTGTGGTTTATTTCTTTGCAACAGATCACGAAAAGTTTGATCCGACCACTGAAATGTGCGCAGCGAAGTATCTCCAGCCAGACGAGACATCCCGTGCCTTATTTTTGTCAGTCACCCTGTTGGTACCTCTGGTAGTCAGTTTCTCGCTGCACGCCATTGCGGCTTTCAAGACGGTAAAGCGGTTAAGAGTCGTTCATGATTCTCTCAACACCCCCAGCTCAAACCTTCTGCAGCAGAAAAAAATCACACGCAGCACGGTGACTTTGGTGGTTATACAAATCATGTGTATAATGCCAACGTTCATCGAGAAGTCTCTTCCCAACGAATCACTTTGGTGGCGCGGATGGCTTGATATCGTGGTTACAGAAGTGACACTCATGTCTGCATTAGTAAACCCATTTGTCTATGCGTTCTCGTTCAGTACTTTCAGAAAAGCATTCAAATTGATGCTGGGCACTTGTTCATCGTGTTCAAAGCCACAGTGACAAAATATAATCATAGGCCTAATAGGACAAGTGGTGGCCTTTTTTGAAAGCCAGTAACGCCCGACTCCAGTCCTGCCAAACTGTCCGCCATTTTTACTATTGTCCTTTAGTGTTCAGTTGATTGAGTAACTTTAAGTTGTTAGCCTACACATTGTATAGTTTTGCACGTATGCAGGTCATATTTCGCGACCTACTGTCGGACACCCAAAATAACCGGTGGCAACGTTGTTTTAATTTTTAGAAAGAAAGAATCTGTTGAGGGAAATATATGTAAGCCTACAGTCTGTACGGACAATAGTTTCAGAAAGTCTTCATTGGAATAAGCAAACACGTTTTAACACGGTCTCATAACAATTTTTGAAGCGACAAATCTCCGAAAAATATGAAAATTAACTCGGCGCAAGACCGATGGCTTTTCACTATAATTCTTTAACTAATTTTGTGATGGTTTGTCAGTCTTTCTTATGAGATGTTTAAAGTCTAGCTCGTATCCCTACCGGACAGACGAAACCATATATATAGTGCCGTCATTCCTTAGGGGCCTGGGAATTCAAAGAATCTTTGGGAAACTGGAAACCTATTTCTTTGCTGAATACATCTTACACAGTATAATCAGATTGTGTTGCTGTATTAAAAGCGTCATGGATTCTTTGATTAACGAGACTCAGACTAGTTTAAAAGGAAGATGCTTTTGTGAATACACCAGGACTATTTTTGAACGCATGCATTAAGCGGACATCCAAAACATCCCGGCTATGCTGGTGCTGGTTAACTTTGAAAACAAAAGCTTTTGATTCTGAGTCCTGGAATTTTATTCATGGCGTTATGGCGTTTTAGATTTCAACTTTGGACGCTGTCAATTTCAATTGGTTCGCTTGTTGAACAACAACGATAACCTTAGTGTGATTTCGCAAGGATTCACCTCTGAATATTTTACATAAGCCGAGCATGTGGTCAGCCAGTGTCGCAGTATACATTAATCCTGTGTGCGGAGTTGATGTCTATAATGTTTAAGACTGACAGCAATATTAGAGGTGTCAAAATTGGCGACAAAGAACTCAAACTTTGACATGGTGCTCTGTTTGAACTGCTCAAATAAGTCTTCTAGACCAGTTTCATAAATCCACAGGTTTCCAACTAAATATGGGAGAAACGCATTATGTGCGGATTGGAGAAAGCAGTTTAGTAATTCTCGTCTACGCTCTAATATCGGACTTTCGTGGCGTAGCTTATGTCACGCTTCACCTTTTTAGGAATTTTAATGTCGATCTATCTGAAATTGTTAAACTAAACTATTACGTCAAATTCATAGAAATTAAAACAGAAACAACGACCTTGTCTATAAAATCATTGACTCTTCTTCAAGGTACCTAAACTACACGGTCAACGGACTCATAAACACGGGCACGGACGCATGAACACGACTCAAGGACCTGCAAACACCGTCCACGGACTCACAAACACGGGAACGGACTCAAAAACACGATCCACGCACCCAAATACACGGGACACGGACTCACATTCACGAGGAAACACGTTTAACGGACCGCCAAACACGGGTCACGGACTCATCGGCTTCCTGGGTCAGCTGACATCTTCATTTTGTCCGTGACCCGTGTTTGGCGGTCCGTTAACCGTGTTTCCTCGTGAATGTGAGTCCGTGTCCCGTGTATTTGGGTGCGTGGATCGTGTTTTTGAGTCCGTTCCCGTGTTTGTGAGTCAGTGGACGGTGTTTGCAGGTCCGTGAGTCGTGTTTATGAGTCCGTTGACTGTGTAGTCTAGGTACCTTGTTCTTGGCGCAATTGTAATTAAGTTTATCTTCATTGTTGCCAAAGCTTGTTCATCTGCCCCTTTGTCATCAAGACAATCAACCAAACGTCTTGAACTAGAGTTTGTCAATCGTGGAAAAAATGCTAGCTACCGAATAAGACTCAGTGAAGTCTCCACCAACAAGCTAATCCGGCAATGCCCGTATACATTGGTTTCAAACTGACGTTTGACAAATGACGTACACTTATTCTACGGATATGCTCCTGTGTAATTTTAACGTCTAAAGATCCAATGGGTTTCCTATATTCGACACCTTTTGATTTTCATCCGTGCACTTGATTTACCGTTGAATGAAATGACAACTGAGTAATAAATTCGATTTTCCGGAAAGTGTTGTTTATCAGCGTATTCCAGAAGACCTGTGTGTCCTCTTTGTTTTTTGTCCGCAGTAACCGTTGATTGTCAGGTAAGTGCTGCACATCTCGTAATCACGCTAGTCCTAACTGAGATAAACTAGTCACCTATCACTTCACTGCTCCGCTGTCGTGTTTTTGCCAGTTTATAACGTGTGCAGAATGTTCGATTCCGTTTACGATTTTCGTTCACTTGAAGCACATATCAACAAGTTAAAGTGGTTAAGACCACCATTTACTTTGTTGACAAGTGACTGCATTTTCAGCTTCATTAAACCTTCCTTTACAGCACTGCATCTCATAATCGTGAATTCAATATCCCAAACAACGAAAAAACAAAAGAAGAAAAGCGACTTTGACTGAAAGCTCCTCGGACATGATTGTGCCGTATGAACGTACCCAACGCCAGTGTTTGTCGTGTGAACCAACACGCGTGTTTCAGGTACAAACTTGTGCCATATCAGCGCTTCCCTGATGCCTCGCGAGAAAGTGGAAAGGGTCACGTGGTTAATATTGAGTAGCCACAACCACCACAAACACAACGCCTCACTATTCTTTATCATACCATAAAGCACGGGAAAACGAGTAGCAATATCTGACGATTTTTCACACCGAACTTAATGCTGTAATTGGTTGTCCTAAGTCGAGGTAGCATTTTAGTAACCAATCAGTACTCATAACTCGAGATCAACTTATTAACATTTCGCCAGTTAGTGTATGCCGGGATTCTAACATGACCTACTGACGGGGTTGTTTTTTGACGTTTTTGATATGATATTTGTGATTTTAAGCACTTAAATAAAATTAAAGCTAGGGCAAATCTTCGTGATACCCAACTCGCAGCAGAACTTTTAGGCACGAAATCGCAATTAAAGTCGATGTACCTGTTATTCTTTCAAGTCAGTTAATCACTAGCCAAACATCGGCTGACATGATCTTCCTGCATCTACTTTTCAAGTACTGAAGTCGTTACTCAGTTTCAAAATTATGGCTCAATATTCCCCGGAAGACCCATATTTGCTGCCGCAAAATTACCCTCTGACACAGCGCCGCCAATATTGAAAAGTGGCCCTGTGGAAACGTGATGAACGGCACACGGAATTCCGTGTGTGGTCATCAGTGCGCATGCCTTGGTCGGAAGTATAGCGATCACAGCGCCATCACTTGCACACCCTGGCGCCTTTATGCACTGTTCTTGTTTGGCCTTAAGCCATTGGATAGCGGTTATCTTGATTTTTTTTACTTCAGTCACTGCTGTTTTAATAAATTGCAACTATTTGAGCCAAAGGTGGTCGCCTATAGCAGGTAGCATTAAACTGAAAGGGGTTTCCCAGACTTCAACCGATGGAAATGACACTGAATGTTATGTCGTCGGTTTCATTACTTCAACCAATGAAAAGACATGTTAAACAACATTTCACAGTGCTACCTTTGGTAACATTGGGAAAGAGTGTACCGCCAAATCGCCAAACGCTGCCACCCATTAGTCGCCGTTTTGATGAACTAAAATGCATGACAATTTTTTTGAAAACGGCCGCCAGGCAACCAGTCAGCTGTGAGCTGATCCGCCACAGTTCACACGGTTTCTAAAAAACATTAGGCGATAAATACAGAAGTCAGTTTCGTGAATGTAATTATTAGTCTTTCTTAGTTTGGACACAGAACTGGAGGAGTGGAATGTAATCTCCGTATATGATGTTTGGTGTTGGAGCGTGTGCGACCCCAAGTGGTCGCGAGAAGTTGCAAAAGATATTTCCGATTGTCCACCCGACTAAGTTTTAATAGAGCGTTTAAGGTGTCAAGTCCAGCCTAATTTTCATTTGTTGAATTTTAATTTTGTCATTATTGTTCGGAATGGAATGATCAAGATAAATCTTTGTTGTTTACAAGTGCAAGCCCACTTGCCTTTGCATAATTTATTAAAACTAGGGCTGCAACGGTTACACTTTTGCGCTTTGGTTCAGCCTCTGTTCTCGGTTGTCACGGTTCGGCTCCAGAAGTTTCTAATAATTTATTCGAAAGTGAAATAAGAATATTGCCCGCATTCCTGTTAAAACCAGATTTTACTTTATTTTCTTTAAAATATATCAAAAAACATCTCTTAGAGCAGCAATGACACACTGCACAAACATATCAAAAATATATCTAATTCAACTCTTAACTTCCAGACATCAGAAATGAATTCATTACAATACACCTCTTTCTCATTTGATACTGAATTATGTAGCCGCACGGACAATTATGTAGTTTTTGAAAGTGACATGCGAATAATATTAGTTTTTGGCCAAATTAGAAATAGGACGTGGAAAACAAAAACGACAGTACAGGATGAATACGATGTTTCGATATTAGTCAAATATCTAATATCGAAACGTCGTTTTAATGAAGTGTAAAGTAAGTGACCAACAAACCCGTATTTAAGTGGCAAGAGGTAGTACCCAGTATTCACTGGCTTCAAAGGTAAAACAATGCCAGATGTTTAAAATTAATAACTTCAAAACTATATTTACATAGAGGAGATGTGACATCATAGATATTTACGGTTTTAACTAACTTTTAAAAACCTAACAATGGCCATATAAACTACGCCAATGTTTTCGGAAAAAAATCAACCTGTCAACTTGACCTGTTTCAAGACAGGCTCTTCATGGGCACACCCGGGGGGGTCGGGGGGCTCGAATGAGTTCCCCAATTTGGCGAATTGGGCAAAAAGGTCCGCCTCGGTGAAACAAAAAGTCCGAGTAAATCAGACAAGAGTCTACAAAATTCACGGGAATTCAGCGCAGATGCACGGTCTGTGGGCCTGAACATAGTTGCCCAGTTTTTTTAGTCCTCGTTGATTTCTTTCAGTTAAAGGTCCTCATATCAAAAAATTCGAGCCCCCGTATAATGTAGGCTGGGTGTACGCATGCTCTTAGAGCAGACTCAGTATCCTCGGCCGTAGAAAACGCCCTCACTTACAACAGATGTTGCCGGGATATATAGCTTTTTATCAGTGAGCAGTGAGAAAGTTTACGGGGTGATTACCTCCGCTGCTCGGAACCATCGTTAACCAGAAATGTATTGGTTGCTGATTTATAATCGAAGTGAAACCCTGAACTTTTAGTGGTTCATCTTTTCTTAGCTATGTCACAACTACACGTAGATATCAAGACTTTGTTTATAAAATATATACAGTCTATTTTTCACGTCTTTGCGGTTGTTACATTAAATTTAAATTTTATCGCTAAAAACTAATTGTGGACATCACTAACCTGTTTGTCTACAAAAATAGGCTCTGGACAGAAGTCATGTGAAATGTTCAAATACGTAGTGTTGTCGGGTAGGTTTTACTCACTAAAAGCAACGACGTTAGTCATAACAATCAGGGGCGGATCTACGTTTTCAGTAAGGGGGGGTTAGGATTCCCGCAAAGGTCGAATCCGAGGCGCGTGGCGCCGAGCGGGGGG
>NMRA01000394.1:20781-268499 GCA_002633005.1 Phoronis australis | reverse complement strand
CACTGTTCGCGAATGCTGTCACTTTGTCAATGTGAGTGTTCCCTTGGTCATTCCTTGTATAGACATAACTTGTTAGAGAGCATCTTCAAACAGACTCGCGACCAGACCACGGCGCAGGCCACAATAGCAATTCTTCGGAAAACGAGTTTTTTTCAAGTATTACATGTACATGTACACTGTATGATATCGCGCAAGACAACTTTACTATGCATCAGTCAAATTCGAGTTACAAACGTTTCGCCTGAATATCAGGATTGCGGCACCACAGTATTTCCCCTAATCAAATCAAAACATATCTTAGAGTAAAGAAACTAGAATACCTAAAGAAATCAGATATAGAGCTGCCCTTTCAGCGGTGGATCCATCTAAAGTGCTTGGCTACTTCAGAAGTGTCGTCGGAAGCGCACCCACAATTGATCTCCTGGGTTTTGCCGACGAGCCACGAAGACTCGAAACGTGTTGATTTTCATAACAGCAATTCACAATGCAAAAAAAAATATTTTTAGAGTGAACCCCCCTCGTTTTTTTCCAAGTTGATTTACTTGGGGTTTACACACGCTGGCGGTGCCGTTTTTCTTTTGCTGGAGACGTTTTTGTTTTTTTCTAATTTTTGGGTCCTGGCCCGAGGGGGGTTTTAACCCCCTGAACCCCCCCCGTAAATCCGCCACTGACAATTAAATCAAAAGTTGTGACTGACGAACTTTTTCCCGTTAATGGAACATCGTTTCAGTTTAGTACATATGTCGACCGTTAGGTGGCGCTTGTCATAACTCGTGTCGAAACAAAGATATGTGGACAAGAACCAAACCGGAGAGATCTGGACGGCGGTTCTCGGTACACGTTGCAGCCCTACTTATAACTAAAGGCAAGATTTTTCTTATTGCAAGTTAACAAGTGTTATTCAATCTATTTGAACTTAATATTTCGCTGACAAAAACTTGGACGTTGCTGATCGAATTTTCGACAACCTATCAAACTCTACACATGAGAAGTTTTTCAAGACATATTCACATTTGAATGTTTCACGGAAACACGTGACATTTGGCTTCTGAGTGTTTGTTCTGCAATTATAAATGAAAAAACTTAGTAACAGATGTGTTCACGAATCTTACGCAAAGCTACTGTATGTTTGTGTGTAGTTGTGTGTGTATGTACTGTATGCAATGTGTTATTACTACAGTTTTGTATTGTTTTTAACAATGATTTAATGTTGCCCAGAACTAAGCTAATTCAATTTCTGAGCAGTAATGTTATCTACAATATTTACCTACATCGTGCAAAAGAATCCAATCCAATTTTTTGGTTTACCGACACCCAACTCGCCAGCTGCCCCGCTTTTGGCGGACTGTCCCACGTTTGGAATATTTTCTGCCACACCATCAAAATATTCTGCTCTTTGACACATTGACATGCATGTATCATCTGTGCTATTGTGCTTCCCACGAGACATAGCCCTATTCTCCAGTTCGACATTACAGAAAGAAACAGTTTCGAAATTTCTGAGCCACCCCGGCGAGCCTTTGACGAAGTTGGAATCCTATCTCTACCGTTCTATGATTCCGACGATGAATTGCGATAAGATCTACCCACTAGTTAGCCAGTATAAATCCGATAATTCGAATCAGAAAATGAGAGAAATCTGATTGTCAATACATGATTTCTTCAGTAACAGACCTTTCGATTTACTGCAGAAAAACAGTTAATTATCCATTGTTAAATTGTGAGAATTGTCTCTAGATTTGGCTTTTAAATGCCAAGGAATCAAGTTGCTAAAACAAAATCGGAGACAAAATTCGTTATATCTGGCTTTAGCATATAACAACTTTACTTTAAAAAACGAAAAAAAAGTTTTAGAGCACTTTTTGATGTTGTAAATGTAAAGTTGTTGTTTGAAAAGCATGCAAACCATACAAATGACAAAACGGATTTTGACACCTTAAGGAATACTTCAAGAAATAACTCTTTGGTATACACATGACCAATGGGGAAGTCACTCAACATACGATTGATATAAGCTAAATGAAAGCTCTTGGCGAAAGGAACATAATGAAAATAGATGACACCAAAGCACTTATATTCTATGATCAACATCTTCTGAACAGTTAGTAAACGTAAACAAAAACTAGCTGCTGGATTAATCTTTTTTATTTGGTGCATGTTTATCTCTTAGGCCAAGAATTTTTAAATATACTACTATAACTGCTCGGCTGGTTCCCTGCGTGCCGCTAGGTGGCCAGTAGCCAACATGCAGGTACATGTACAGTGTATCACTTAATTTTCCTCGGGAAATTGTTTTAAACCGGCGTTTCTGATTGGCTAGTCGAATTCTCAACAGGCAGCGCTTTACGCAAACAAACTGGCATGACTGATGGACTCAAGTGTAAATGTGGTCTGTTTTACAGACTAATCGGTGCTTAAAATTTATGTTTAGGAAATGTGAATCATAGAAATTGTAATTGCGCCTTTTCGACTTGCATCTTTCTACTGTCGATAACTTTGTTTACGATACTGCCCTTATTCATACAGCATGAATAACACACCGGTTAAATCGGCCAGATATGTGACTTTATTGTACATGTATGTGCTTCAAGTACGCGGCTATTTAACATCACTGCAGAAACGAAATATTTGCTGTGACGCCACCTGCATGACAAGGCTAAAACTCATTCTCAGTCCGCCATCTTTTCACGGTGTTGTAAAGCTAGCTAATGACTGCTGAGGTTACCTCAACCAATGCTAAAGCGCGTGCCACTGCGTGATACCTGCGTGCTGGCTAGGCACGCTAGAGAACCAGCAAGCTATAACTGAGACCTTCGAACGAAAACTAGGCAAGGAAATTCCGAAATATATTGCAAATGACACAATTGAAGGCTTTTGACAACTTCATACATATTTTTTTATGAAAAACAGTTTTAGCGGATCTTGCTCTACCGTCCACTTTACACGGGAAACGCACGTGAATTGATTTGTTGATCGCGTCTAATTCAACATTCAGGATTGCAGGCGATACCGTACAGCGTGGATTCGTGTATGGCTGAACGTCGTTCAATGACCATGATTCAGATTGGCAATAAACGGTTATCTTCAACCGCCTTACTCTTGGTAAACTGAGTTCGTCTATATCCACTCATAAATGCACGTACTTTTAAAAACTCCACGAATCATCAACCCTAGGTAAAGTAAATAATAAACCAACTCACGAGCATTTCCCATGTAACTGATCCTGTAAAAACAATAATTTTGTAGGATATCTACTTTACTGTTAAACGGGTGCAGCAGCAATCATACCATCTCAACACATTCAGGATTGTTGCACACTTGTTCTTCTTTCTGAAAACTACTTATGCTTAATTTTCGAGAGCATCTAAATGCGAATTATGTTAGTGAGGAACGTGTAATTTGAAATATAAGCCCATTTTTCAGGGTCAGTGTTTTTACCGGAACTTAGCACTCGATACAAAAAGCGCCATGAATTAATTTCAGTTAAGAGCTACAATCACAGATTATTACATCCACTAATCACTCCGGCATCGTCAGACCAGTAAAGCAGACATCCGAGACATCAACGGCAACTTCATGAATAATTTGAAAGATTCTATGTCCTCACAATCCGGCAATATTAACGTACTAATGAGATGCATTTATCATCAAGCACAGTTTTTGCCATGTACTAACTACTTTGCAAAAGTCTACATTTTATTTTCCGGTCCCCACAAAGTGCAATGTAAAATATGACTGGTTTTCCAAAGCGCTAGTGCGCACACGCAACGCTGTTCCCACCCAAATCACTTATCTCTATGTTGCTCTCCTACCTAAACACCAAATGTCGTGGTATTTGAATGCTTTGAGACAGCAGTCGATTTCGTGACAACTTGCAAGAGCATTGGTGACACACGAAGTTAAATTACGTTGCGATCTACCACAAAATCTAGTCTGGAGGCAGCTAGGTAAACTTTCAACGCAACGCAAAAGCTCTGTTACGTGTCTAAGGTTTTGACTGACATGTAAAGTGAGACAATAGCCAATCGGAGTTTAATGGGTCATTATAGATTTTACTGCCGAAAAAACAACACTTTTCTCTCCGATGTTATTTCTGTAACAGTAGACACTGGAAGAGTTTGCCTTACAATGTATCTGAGAGCAAAGTGGCAGGCGACAGATGCCTAAAAAGTAAACTACATATACAGCCAGGTGAGACTTTTTATTTCCCCGTTACTGTATCAAATGGAAGTTATTTTCTTTTACCGTCACATTCGCTAAATATTTTCTTTTCTACCTCTGGAATTCCTGCTAATTTGCAATTTCCAGATACTGATCCAAATCCCGGGCACGGCAGCTCTTTGTTGAATCAGAGCTGATGAATTAGCTTGCAAAATGGTAGCTCTAGAGATCTCGAGGTTAGGCAAAATAGTGCCATGGTAATCGGGTAGCATTTCCGGTTTATGAATTAATAAATAACGCGATGCCAGGGATATTTTTTTCTATGATTACTTACACTAAATAACTGTTTTAGCTATTCTTCTACCAAAATATGCAAAGTCTGTTTTCATGCGGATATAGTCCCTATCAACGGGAAGGAGTGTATGAAAATATGTAGATCGCTAAAATTATTGTGACTAAAACAAAAATCATGAAGAAGAGCTGGTCCAATATAATAGCCATCATCTGCCACTCGCTGGCAATACTGTCTTCTTCTTCTTTGGCTTCTGCAGCCGCCCTGAGCTGATGGACGGCTTTATAAATGCCAAGCAGCAGCGGCGAACTTTCGTCAACTTCCACTCTGCTCAAATTTTCCGACTTAGGAACACCATTCGCGATCTTTTCCGCCCACTGTGTGCTACCTAGAGATAGTGATGGTTTGTTTTCTGGCTCGGCATGTACTTTCTGCAAAAAGAAACCAGGAATATGAAACTGAGAAAATGATCACAAGGGTCCATTGGTGGCTCATTCTTATGTGTAGGATGTAACAATCATTGCCGTTTTGATATCCGGAACAACAAGCAATTGCCCGAGCCTCGGTGACATAGGCAACATAAAAAATAGAGAGAGGGATCCCTGTCGGTGAACTTGGATATCATTGGGCGCACATTCTGCTGGTTTTGTGCTATTGTTCTTTCCTAGGGCAAAAAAAATATATTTCCGCCATCGCAAATTCATTCATGCTAGCTTTTAAGGTAGTCGCTTGACAACTCTTTTGCAGCCACTGCCTTAAATGACATGAATTACAACAAGCTATGGATGATTTTCCTTTAGCGGTGGCAAAGGAAACCTGAGCACCCTACGGGTCGGCAGCTGTAGAAGCACCTCGTTGGTTCCCTGCGTGCCGCTGGGAGGTAGTGAGCCCGCAGGTATCACTCAATTTTCCTCGGTAATTTTTTTACACTGTCGTTTCTGATTGGCTGGTCAAATTCTCAACAGGGAGCACCTCCCTTAAACAAACTGGCATGACTGATGTGGTCTGTTGTACAGGCAAATCGTTGCTTAAAATTTATGTTCTGGAAATGCGAATCCCAGAAATAATAGTTGCGCTTTTTCGGAGTGTATTTTTCTATTGTCGATGAATTTTGTTTATGACACTGTCCTGTATTCATACAGTATGAATAACACACCGGTTAAATCGGCCAGATATGGGTTTATTACATACATGTATGTGCTTCAAGCACGCGGCTATTAAACATTACTGCAGAAACGAAATAATTGCTGCTACGCCACTTGCATGACAAGGCTAAAAATCGTTCATGCTGCCCCATTTTTTCACGTTCTTAGCTAACCAATGACTGCCGAGGTTATATCAACCAACGCTAAAGTGTGTGTCACTGCGGGATACCTGCGTGCTGGCTAGGCACGTAGTGAACCAGGGAGTAGAAGCACTTGTTTGACTCCTCAAATATCCAGCCGCGTCACTGAAGCTAATGTGAGCTCAGCAAAAAAGCACCCCGCATCATGTTAAGCCGATATCAGACATATGTTAAAGGGCCAATAAACTTGTGCTGTCTGTCAAAAATATACCTTCGACATTTACTGTTTACTGCGAAAAATCGATGTCATACTGTGCGTGGAAGAAGAACTGAGAGGTTGTTGTTGCTTTAGACAAGACCCGGTTCAATCGCGTGCCACAGAGGATTAATTTCAGCTGCCATTCCAGTGTCGCCATCAGGAGTATTGCTGGCGATTAGGTCAATTCCAATTCGCGCAAATGATAAGAACACCGCGGCGTAGTTTTGGAAAAGCAAATATGTACACCTGTGAAGAAAGTAATTTTAAACACGCCAGACACATCAGATCGTCGCATCAATTCTCAAATCCCAAACCACTGCTTTTGGGCCTAAATTGTAGAACTATAGTTGTGGTCTTTGGTCTTCTGTTCAAACATTTGAAAACTAACGACGTTTAATGGATTTTAGTCCAACTTTCTTAAGACGTGTCGACCAGAAACACGTTTGCAGTGGCCTGTTGCCTCATACATGCACATGCAGACTGCATGGCTGAGCATGTCGAATTCTTCCCTCTTGACTAGAACAAATTTTTCGTTATTAACGTGGCGGCCGGGCAGCTGAAAGGACGCTGCGATGCGTTATTCCACGGGCATAAGCTATTTCTGTGCAAGTGTCGACGCAATGCTGGATTTTTACCATGTTATCTCCGCTGGGACGTTCCATTTTGTAGTATAAATTGTTTCAGTTCAGAAATAATTTAATGCAAATACCCCCAAAGCACCTTTCTCCGGAAGCACACCACTAGACCGTAAGGCAACTGAACTAACAATGCTAGAGATTGTTTTCAATCGTTCTCTTTTGTATGAGGTGCTATGACTCATATACTTTTCATGAACAAAATCTGAAGTTGTAAAAATCAAAGGCGAAATGATAATATAGAAATCGATAACAGCGTTTTTAAGATTTACATAACATTTGATCATGTTTTGACACCGTTATTTTGCTATCAACGTTCATTTCCTTTTTTGTTAAACTTTACTGAAAGACATGGTCCCCTGATCCGATCAATGATAGATTGATAAAACGTTAAAACTCTAATTTATCAATATAATTACTTTCCGAAAATACGTAGTTTCACAGAGTTGAACACTGCAGTGTATGTGGCTCAACATGCGCTGGTTAACAAGGTCCAAATAGCATTAAGGCACCAATACATTTGTCACACGCGATTACAAAGGAGAAAGACACTGGACTCACTACTGAGTGAGACATTTTGCAGCAGCAAAATTGGTTTTCGTACTCAGACAAGACCTGATCAGATATCTTGCTTAGGACTAAAGACGGAACGATTGTTCCTGAAGACTTACTTCATAACGTCGGGTTTAGTGGTCTCATTTCGTGTCAATCCAAAGTAAACGGCTTATCCGAAGCAGGAGGGAGCCTATGACACAGTTACTTAGTTGTAGATTGTCGTTTATACTTTACCTTGTCAGTTACTAGACCGAGGTCAGTTACTAGTTTGTGTTTGAACACTAGTCTTGCCACAACAGAAAAGACAAATCGCTTTAGTAACGGCGGAATCCTCCTTCCGTGCGAACCGCTGTAATGTGCAGTGATGATGAGTACACATATCACTGTAGACAAGGCGACGAGGATAATGGAGGAAGCAAAGAATACGCCTGGAAAAGAGAAGGACCGCTTTAGCGTTTGGAAGTGGATTCGTTGCTTTGCCGTGGTGTCCGTGGTCGCGTTCCGTAAAGCAACGCAAACTCGTTTAAGAAACCGAAGCAGTGAATTTGCTTCGATCATTTACGTTCATGGCTCGACGACGTATCACATTACCACGAATACTACTGAGCCGATTGTCCTTTTTTGAAGCAATTACTTTAATGGAAGGCATTCACGAAGCAATAGGGAGGCACATGCGGCTTGAGACCAGTGGACGTTATCGTCACCTGGCTATACCAGGAGGTACTTCTCCTTCACAGCGGGTGGCATAGCGGAACCAATTACCAGTACTCCCAAACACTAAATTTCACTCTTTCCTACCCAAACAAAATTTAAAGTTCGCGCAGTAAATGAAAATAATGTTTAAGGGCTTAGAATTCTAATCGAAATATAGCACACGATTTGACAACAGTTCCACCAAACTCATGACCATCATTTATCAATGTTTTAACACAGATAACTTTCTAACTGATTTGAAAATAGCCAAAGCTGTGCCTGTACACAAAGCACATGACTTAGGATTTGTTGTTAGTCCACTCCTTATTCTTATTTACGTAAACAATCTTCACAAATCCCCTTTTGTTATGTTATGAAGCTAGTGACACAAAACTTCGTCTACAAAGCCAACAAAGCTGATTGACATATTCACATGGTTACCAATCAACAAACTATCGTTCAATGTCATTAAAATTAAATGCATGGAATTCCCTAACAAAACTAATGCTTAAGCTAACTATAAACAGTCCAAACAAGTTTTTGTGAATGACGTTCGACGACTTTTTATAAACATGCTAATCTGCTTGGAACAAAAATTGCACACACCTGTGGCGTACGCAATCAATACTTATCTGCCTTTCTTGTCACAGACCACGGTTTACATCACCACCATCCTCACCGCAACCATCATCGCCACCATCGTCACCGTCACCATCATCACCACCATCATAATTACCATCATCACCGCCACCATCATCACCACCATCGTCACAGTCACCAAACCACCACCATCATCATCGTCATCATCATCATCATCGGCACCACCACCACCATCTCCACCATCACCATCCCATAATCATCACCATTGCAATCACTATATTTATAATCAACTTCATTGCCATAATCATAATTATCATCGTCATCGTCTTCATCATCTTCATCTTCACCACCACCCCAATCATTGTCGTCATAGTTTTCTTTCAATTTTACCAAGTGTCTCTCTCCCGACCACTTTTATTTATTTTATCAGTATACTTAATTCAAACCAGATAGTGCAAGAAAAAAACAAGTACAAGTGTGTAACTTGGACAACACAACCAGCCAAATATCCAGTACATCCGCAGTGGTCCGTAAAAAAGTTAAATAGCAAAACAATGAAAACGTTTTCAGAAAGAAATAAGTATAAAGATGTTTTAAACCGTCTTGGAACGCGAAAAAAGGACTAAATTGCATTATACAAAGTGGTTCTCTGTCACTGAAATATAATTCAGTGTGTTCACCAGATTTTTCAGGATTTGTTCGTAAAGTTTTTGAATTTCTGTATATGTCAAAACAATTATTTTAGTTTCGAATTTCAAAAAACGACCTGTCAACTGCTCGTCACTTAGTTGAATTTCTCTCATAAGGAAAAAGCACGCCTCCTTCTTTGCTACGGTAAGACATAAACATAACACATTTCCCTTACATGGAAAAGGTGACCCCTGACATTGGATGTAAACAAAACAACGGCGACGTCAAGCAGCAGCCCGATTAAGAGGCAACTGGAGTTTACAATTTGTTACAAAGGTATCGTGGTATTCATTTCTAAAATGCACTTTGAATTCTCCTTGGGAAATCTCTTGCTTCACTGGCTTGCCTCAGGCTGTGCTGTTGACCCCAGATTCTTAGTGCGATCACACGTGATAATTTGCCGTTATCAGAAGATAAATTTTGTGATTTTTCGTGAAAATTTCCTCACAGGAATTATTTAAAATATATTTATATATTTATGACAAGCTTTCGCGTTCCACGGCGCTTTAAATGACAGCCTTAAACAATATAAGTGCATAATAAATAACACGGTATGTCCAACGAAAGATAAATCATTTATTGGCTTATGGATTGTGCACGGCATCAGGTATAAAAATATGATTGTAAGACGTTTGAAAGTTAGGAAGTGTCTTAAATTTAGTCCAGTGAAGGTCCGAGTGCCATTGTAATAAAAAGAAGCCCGCCTAAGGGTTTAACAAAATGAAACTCTTATGAAGCAGGTTCACGCTGATAAAAAACATTCGCCTTTCACTCGCTCTAAAGAACGCACCTCAGTTACAATTTCGAGTGCACAGACGTGTGTATTAAGTGACCTTATGCGTCTTATTGTATTCTTTTCACAAGCTAAGGCTATTGGTTACGAGTCTCCAAGTGCCGGAACTATTTCAGAAGCGACTTCACTAAGAGGCGGATGTCCACGCACTTTCAAAGAATGGATGTGCATCAGGATTCTCAAGCAGTTGTCTAGACATTCAATCCTAATTGCGGCTAAAACTTATCAAGAAAACACTGAAGTCTAGCCACTTATTGTGATGTGAGAAGACTATGCAAGAAACACGGCGTGTAACCGTCTCAAGTGTATTCTGTGTATGTTGTTCACTGTGACAGTTGTGATGTTGCCACTCCTAATTGGGACACCCAGCTATTGAAAAGCGCAGGTGATTGAGATTTACCCGTGCATGTCGTCAGCCATTGTCAACCTACTTCATCAACAATCCAACCCGTTGTCGCTAATATGCTCATACTTATGTGACTACATTTCAAAATCAAAGAGATTATACCACCACACATGCCAAGTACTGTCCACTAACATTTTAGACAGGTCACAACTCACCAATCCACGGGACACTTTCCGAGTTGGCCGGCATAGTTTCAGCAACCAGCAACAGAAATACCGTTATCGACAACATGCACGTGATCATTAGCGAGACTTTCTCTCCAGAATCCGTCGGTAGCAGGAACCCCATAGTGGTAATGGCAATGATGACGACACAGGGAAGGAGCAGATTGAAAATGTAGTATAGAGGCCGTCGATTAAGTACCAAGGTGTACGTGAGAACTGGATATGGTTCCGGGCAGCAGTTGTAATATGTTACTTTCCTAGAAAACAACACAAGCTGAGTTAGCTTAAAAGATGCTTTTCTCTAAATTCGTTAACAACTTTTACGAGTCAATTAAAAGTAACACTATCTCCAAATGGTGCCCTCTTAGTATATTATAGAGCTCAAAATAACGAGAATGCTAGTAGATAAATAGATTAAACGAGATGAAAACCCAATATTGGAAATTGCATGGTTGCCATCCGATTCACTGTATTCTGTTTTTAACTTTTCGACCTTTTTATTTTCCCTGTATTATGACTTGAACTGGTATTGGTGATTCACAATTTTATCCAAACAAAGATTTGTTTTTGAATTTCTAGTGGTGCGACAACCATTCGAGTTCCAGAGTTGAATGATGCTGAACTTCACGAAACCGACGGTAAATATAGTCAGGTTTAAAAAAGGAGTTATTTTGTGACATCTCTGATGAAACTCGTTTGAGATAATGTCTTACAACAGCAAAAAGAGCGGAAATGTTAAAACAATTGTTTCAGATTCAGGATAAACTTGTAGAAAATTTGCGTGAAATAAGAAAACCTAAGGAGCTTATCCATTGGAAAAACATGGAATTATGGGAAAATACAGAATCCGCATGGACAGCAAAGTACATGTGTATAGAAGAGTGATCAACCAGATTGGAAAGAAAACTTCGGTTTGCCATCACGCAAAGAAATAGATTTCCACTCGCCAACTGATATCACGCATTTTCATAAAAGGACCACAAGACCAGTACATACGACCAAAGCAGCAAATAATGTCAAATGTTTTTATTTACATACATGAGCAATGACCGAATGAAAGTCTGGCAAGCTTGAAGCCTTTTTATGAGCAATAAATGGTAGTGTGATGTTTAAGAGTACGAGTTTTAGCTAGGAGAACCCCAAAATAGTCTTTCTTTTGAAAATAATTGGTTATTAGGGGAAACCATTATTCTAGAAAAGTGGTGTTCCCTTGTTTAAATCTTTGACACAGTTTGAAAGGATACCAAACCTGGTTTTCGCCTATCAACAGAAATTAATAAACGACTATCCCACCCAGTAATCTTTGAAACCAAATAATGCCCTGTAACCATCTACAACCCTCAAACGTTTGGAGGAGAATTTGAAAACTCCTTTCAAAATCTGCTTTAACGGGCAAGCGTGACCTACGCTGTTAGGTAACCTACGCTGTTAGCAAATTACACGGCAACTGTGGGAAAACACCACCCACCAAGGACCATAATGTTCAATCTGTGACATACGGAGTATTAGTTTTCAGTTGAGTCTTGTCTTTAACTTGGAAAATTGACGCCAATGCTGCATTAGCAGGTGACAGAACGAGGACTGGTTGAAATCATCAAAACAGGGTTTAGTATTTTTTAACTATTTACCGAAATTACACTTAGCAAATTCCTACCTTTGTAAAGAAATCCTCTTATCTATGTCTCGTTTATTGCAGTTACAGTTTACCTATTCACTGGAAACGCGTCAATGTTCCACTCTCCGTTGCTCGTGAAGGTTGCGGCGTCACCAGACGCCGTCCTGTTTACTAAGTCGACGTCAAATCCATGAAACGCCCACGACCCAAACGTGAGATTGCAGTATTGCGTGTCGTGTGGAAACTGCGCCATGTCCAATTTGCACGCGCTTGTTAACGCAATGGGAGAAAGCCATGCCGCATAGCCATCGGAGTAAAAATTTATGTTGTACTCTAACATAGGCGTCATTCCTGTTTCCCCGACACTGGAAACAAATTGGAAGGCAATGATTGTTTGTAAATAAAAACGCCCTTCAAACTGCAGATCTCCTTCCTTTCCAAACTAGAATTTCTATCGAATAATTGCTTACGTGAAACTGCAATGTTCAGAACAAAGTTGTAAACTCTGATGCAATAGGATTATAAAATGTAAATAGGTAAGTAAAACATCATTTTGTTTTTAGTTTGTTTAGGAGAACATCACCCTGTCAACAGAATGACTCCAGTTTGAACACAGTTTGGATGATCTAGAATTTAAGCATTACAAAACATTTTGAAAGTCAAATTCTTACGTCTCATTCAGCGGCACAGATTTTCAGATAACTTACTCATTGTACAAGGTGATGTCAGGTTTCCAAACAGACTTAGGTGACAGTCGAATGCTCTTCAGTCCAGCGTAATCATCCGGGTTCCAACGCATGTATTCGTCGTACCAATACTGAAACAATTACAAGAGTCTCGTTATTTCACGTGTCACTTGAGAGGTTCGGCGAAAACCATGCAGCATTCAAGTTCCAGAGTCAGAAACATGCAGTAATTTTTCAGAATTACTCTCTGGAACATGGTACGAGTTAACAACGTGATTGATGGCAACGTGTGCATGGTGTGTGACCACGTTTTGGGTTTTATCGGAACTATGTAATACATTATTGTCATTTCAGAAAAATCTTCCCTACGGTCCACAACGGTTTCCTCATCGATACTTGGCCTTTTTTCATCAAGTAATGTGTTTTTGCTTCGGTGGTATGTAAGGTACACTTTATATCAACCTCATTTACCACAAAACTTTCTCGTATGAGCTTCAATGCAGTGGACTTCCGAGTAATTTTTTAAAAAATCTTTGCAACCATCGCGATAGGGCCCATCTGATTTTTGAGGAACGATGCCGATATCATTTCCATAAAGGCAGTAAATGTAAAGTAATTATGTTTATAGGGGGAAAGAGAGAGAAATGTCTCCGCTAAACATGAAAGATGGGGCGGTAGGGGGACTATGCGTCCGCGAGAGAATAACGCCTCACTTGAGAGAATAGTTTTGTGCGCGGGCAGGACCAATCCACATGTGGGCTGTGAAGTATATGTGCTCTGATATAGTTTGATTGGAAGTACTGTCGCCCACTAGATGGAGTAATATGTTTCCGAAGTCATTGAGAACGTCCAAATAGCATCTCCTCCACAAACAAAACACCCCTCGGTCGCCATCATTTTTCCATCGTACAGTACTTGTGTATTTATCATCAAGTCAGATCCAGCCTGTTTGATGGCGGACAGAATTCCTCGTTTGCACGGAGCTTAACCCTAAGCGAGAGTAAATTCGACACTATATTGTATGTATTGGGTGATAAAAAAAACAGTAACGCAGACCAGTTTGTACTGTCTATTACACGCCAGGCCTCTGAACGTGACGTTGATTAAAATGATTAGTTTGATGAAGGTTTACACAGCACGAGAGTGGTTATAAAGCACTTCTTTGAAGTACTAACAATATCTCGATGCATCTTCAATTGACACTCTTCAAACATCGCTTTGAATCGAAGAAGAAGTACCGAAAATTGATTTCCAGAATTGATTTCTTCTCGGTGTGTACGGCTCATATCTTTCGCGTCACCTTGATAAGAGCTGAAGCTTTGAAGTTCGGTAGCGCATTACAATAATTACACATTATCCCAAAGTTACCGAAATACGCCAATTCAGGCCTCTCCACAAGGAAAAGACGTGATGTTCTCCATCATGTGAACTAAATGCCCGTGTCCTAAGAGCTGTCCACCGCTATGTTTCATGGCATCACCACAGATTTCCAGGTGGCGGAGTTGACCTACACTGAACAAGACACTTGAATTGTCTAAGGTCAAAAGCAGGCCCACGACTTCACCCGAAAAGAGGTGATGGCACTAGAGGTGCATCTACACTAAGAAACTAGTCAGAGCATAAGCCTTGGAACAAAGCTGTATTTCGACACAATTCTATCCACTTTGAAGCAAAATTGTTCTGCGTCAACACGAGGCAATATTTAAGCTGGCATTTCAACATACTACTATACTGTTGATGATGTGCACAGAAAGTTTACGCTTTTCCACGATCAAGGGCATCCGACAGTTTCAGTTATATTGATTTTTGAAATTGTCGTGTTTTGTAAGCTGGCCCTTGGCTCTCGTAAATCTCCATAACATCTGGGGTCACCAAAATAATCTTTTCCTTTACAACCGAGAGGAGCCACGTATAATTCTAATTATACATGTGATTAAATTTTTTTTGAAAACAATGATGTCAATACCCGGTGTTTTAATCGCTTCTATTCCACTTCCCGGTTAATTGGTTTTCTTACACAGATGCAAGTAAACCGTTTTTTCTTGGTTTTGGGTACCTCAAACTTTCCTGCTTTGGCTTTTACAAAAATACATTGTTAATGTTTCCTTTACCAGATGCCCCACGTTTTTAGCATGGAATAAGAAAAAAAATATCGGGACACCGAATTTATTTTAGCCCAAACAGGTAATGTGTTGTTGTTAGGGTCGTGAACTAAGTTTTGTTAACGTGAATGAACTCAAACGTGAAGTTACCTATTTAATAAATTCAAATTTGCAACTTTACCACAAATTGTCTGTACTGTGTTTATATTTATTGTTATACATGTATTTAGTATGGCGTCGCGCTCTAACTTAGGCGAATCCCTTTAAGATAAGTGATCGTTTTAAAGAGGCATGCAAAGCTCGTCAAAATATCGTTTAAACAGCTTTTTACAGAGGTGCCATCTCGCAACGTCTGATACAGAGTAATTCACTTTCCAGGCCTCTTTAACGCGTGTCTATATCACTCAAATTATGACAGAGTTTCGCATAAGCAATGCACTCGTTAAGGAAGCAAGTGCGATCTTGTTCCTCCGTTGCAAAGATGGCGTTATCAAGGTCTACGGGAAGCATGTAGAATAAAACCTCCTCTAATGGAAAATTACAGGTCTAAACAAGTGACCTCTGAAGTTAAAATCCATAAACAAAAGTAAAGAACACCTTCCTTAACACATACATCATGCATGGGACCATTAAAAGTCAATTGCAGTTTAATATTAATGATATCAAAATATCACGGGCTGACTAGTAAACTAAAATAGAAGAGAGTCCTGACAAAATGCAACACGAAACAAAAAGCACACTAAATGGAGTTTTTCATGTTTAAAGAAATTCGTCGAAGGGGGTTCGCTTTGGCGAACACCGTAAAAAGTCGAGATGCCAAAAATTTACCTAAAATTCATAAATGCGGCATGTTTCTCATCAAAATCACAAATTCACGACTGCCACGGTCCCAGAGGGGACAAAGAATTCCAAATGCTCTTGAACTTTATGCTCCTGAACTGGTCAACATACAAATAAGTCATTACCAACCGCAGTTTTTCCAATTTTCACTGATCTGAAGGATACCAATGTTAACAGCAAATATTTTGGTTTGGGCAAGGCAGTACTTTCCAAAGTGGTGGGACCTCGAGATCCGGGTAAAGCAGAGCAAAATCAAATGGGTGGACTTTTTTACTAAAAATAACTTCAAAGAACCACTAAACACTACTCGCGCCAATCACTCTCCAGATAGTTCATGTAATTGCAGTCCAACCTGGTACTCACGAAATGTCGCACTGGATTTGAAGACACGTTGTTTGGCTTCTCCTTAGTGGGGTGTAGTATCCAGCTGGATAACAGCCAGAATACCACCCCAGGGGCGGATCCAGGATTTTGAGTTGGGGGGCAGGGCAGAGTATTATGCCCATCAAACATTCGCACTCCCGAACTGCCAAATGTGATCTGGGAGAGTTTTAGGGGGGCATGGCCCCCTTAGCGCCCTCTCTAAATCCGCCACTCCACCCAGTAGTTGGAGATTTACGAGCCGCAACAATCACTCATTGCATTTGAAAAACGATCAGCAACGCCTCCAAGAAGCAATGTTTATCGTACTGTGTGAAGCCCAAAAGCATTCATCGATATCTCCTTGAAGGTTATAGAAATTTTCGGAATTTGCCGCGCATGATTTCATTATGAAAAAGATGGGTTTGTGATACCCGTTCGTTTTCGTAATTGGCAAGGGTTTGCAACTTTTACATTCCTCAAAAATTAGAGCTAGACTGGAGAGCCACCGAAAATAGAGCATTTGGTACGTAGAAGACACCCGGGGCCGACCTACTGTAACTATAGCGTGTTCTCTTTATCTGCTGCCTCCCTATGGTGTTAACGTACTTCGAATCTGACAGATTGAAGAATGGCTGCCTTTCTGAAATCAACGGTAACGAATGTTGTTGAAGGGTATACTTACGAGTCTCATCCAGCACATAGTTTTTAAAATTTGATTCTTCTCGTCCTGAAAAAAAAAAACATGGGTTGAAGATGTGCCTCCAGACTGGGAACTGAGAGCAGATTAAAGCATTCATCAAATGTCAATGCTCTTAAACAACAAATCACGGTTTAGCTAATGAACTAGTAGCGGCTCTTTCATGGGAATGTTGACTGATAAATAGCAACACTTCACAGCATTGACAGTACATATGCTACCAAACGCACGACCCTTAGCACGGTTGTGTGGCTCAACCTATCCATTAAAGATCCACTATGAATGCATGTATAAAATGCATGATGCTCTATGAACATTTTAAATGTGACACCAAGGCATGGCTGTAATAAGAGAGTTACTGTCTACTGTAAACTTTTCGTCACTTAGGCAAACAATTCTCGATTTCATGACTGAATCCATGAGGAAGAAGCACTCACTCAATATACAATACTGGGAGCACACCAATCAGTGAAGAGCGGACTTTGTACGCACAAGCTCTACGTTAAAGTTGACTACGTCTTCATTCAAATGCTGTTTCATAACTATAACCGGGGTGTAGTATTCTAGCCTTTAATCATGCTTTAGGGACGAATTGAACAATTTAAATGTACAATAAATGCAGCGTACTCTGTGAATTCGATCGTTAAAGATATTGTTGTTTTCTGGTAGTATGACCAAAACACCGATATCAAACGAGACAGCGTTTAAATCTTCCCATTGAGGTTCCAGGTGGTCAATTTGAATTGCCTTTGATCACCGATTTAGCAGCGCTTCTCAGTTTTGCAAATATTGTATGGAAGTTTCAAACTTCCACAAAACTTTCAAAAGTTGACAAGGCTCACATAGCACTCTTTCATTTCTGTGATCTACAGGGTACTTAATGACTCTTTATGGATAGTGATGGCAGATTTGGCATGATTTGGTAACAGTGGCGGTTGCGTTGGGCGTCAGAGTTGCTTTGGTGGTGTCCTATTTATTAGAAATCCCCGTGTGACTAGCGCATTCATTGTAAGGTACTCACCATGTCAACGATTTGGTTGATAGCGATATCCATGGTAATAGTGACAGGGGTCGAGACGTTAATTACTGGTCTTACATCATGTCTGTAGTTTAGCGTCAGGTTAGCAAGCAAATGCTGTTCAGCCAACGAACCTTTCGATTCTGAAACATTGATGTCAAATTGGTGTAGATTATTGTAGTTAGCAGTGTACAATGTGCAATGAAGCAGTAGTTCGTTATCACAAGTTAAAGTTTTAACTTGCTAAAACGATGTCGAAAACGCCAGCGTTTTAACTATACAGACTAGCTGTTCGCAAAAGTGCCGTTTTCGCCAGGATTTCGTTTGTTTTCCTCACCACCGGAATTGCTTTAACGCAAAAAGTGTATTCTATGAACGTGGCGAATCTAACTACCGCTGTGTCTTGTATATGAATGACTCTATTTTTACGTTTGCCTCTTCTAAGAGATTAAAATCTTTGGAGTCACTTCATGAACCTTTTGGGTTGTTTGTTTTTAAGTTTCAAGTAATAAAGTGGACTGGGTGAAGTATGGTGGTTGCGGTCACTGTTGTAATGGAATGCTGATTGCTCACAATAACTGATGACAATGACATGATGGTTAAAATAACAATACATAACTTACAGTATAAGTGCTTTTCTTTTGTTAATTATTGATGTGAATGCTGTTGTCATAACAGACTACAACTCATGCTTTAGAGCATGTAATTTGTTTGTAAAACTATGAGTTTATTTCCACTTTTTTGATTAACTGGAACGATGTCCAATGCCCTTGTGCGAAATTACGTCATTTCGCACGACGAACATCAGCGCACGTTCCCATTGAAATGCATTTTGCAAAAAAGCGATTGCATATTTGTTGACTTGGAGCAAGGTTCGAAAGTTTCTCGTTGATGTGGAAATGTGCGCAGTTTGGCGTCGCCA
This sequence comes from Phoronis australis, assembly GCA_002633005.1. NCBI lineage: Eukaryota > Metazoa > Phoronida > Phoronidae > Phoronis > Phoronis australis. The sequence goes on along the minus strand of NMRA01000394.1, from coordinate 249,723 downwards.
GTGTAAAGGCATTACGGCGTATCGTCTTGCTTTTGTAACTTTCCCAGTTGTCAGAAAGCAGAATGATGAGTTAATTTCCAACAAAGACCCACGGAAAACTAGATGCTCGAGCAGTTTGAATTAATCATCTTCCAAATAAGGTAGTTTGGCTATTGTTCATAAGATAATTCAAATAATATCAATTATCAATTAAGAAGCTATACAACAGCTGGAATACATTTCACCAACTTTGTTTGCTCTGCCGTCTGCTGACAAATGCTGTATCTGAAGAGCAGCTATACAAGCCAGTTTTGTTGGAGGTGATCCCCAAAGACTGAAAGGAAAACCCCACTGACAGAAGGCGCTATTGGCCTCTAATTCAGCAGTTCCCTATTTCTGACATAGAATAATGAAGCCATTCTTTCTCGTACATTGCAATGTCGAAGTTGATATTTAATGGCGTCATAGTTGAACCGCCATCGCGAGATTAGAAGCAGTGTCGCATTGCGGTAAGTTACATACATTTTCTAGTGTTTAGTGAGCGTATATTGTTATTATCAAAATGTGCGTTTGAGTGTGATTGTAACCGGAGTCACTTTTCAAAAGAACTAAGAAAGAAAACAAGGTTGCCTCAATTCATGAAACTAGAAACTGACAATTTAAATCTGAAAAACATGCCTATCTCGTAAAACGTCCAGTCTTAATTCGTTATCAATAGGACCATCTCCTTTAAACGTTATCAGCGGTTCTCTGGTAACTGCCGCAGAATGATCTACCGGCGGTAATTGTTAAATGATCGAGCCAAGTTATAACGTCGAAAGTTCATTACTCGAATGTTCACTACTACGAGCGTTAACAACTCCAAAATTTCACTACCCGTCGTGGATGTCTGCCGACCTGACATACATATGGTATTGTATATTGAGCTATTTAGTATTAAGAAAAACTGAAAGTGACTGGGCATCCTACTACATTTAATTTCGACCCTGTGGTGCTCGTGGTACTGGGGCTGGTGGCTGAGGTCGAGACGAAGCGGATATACCGTGTAACGCTGTGAGATGATGCACGTATTATCGAGACACAGATTTGGTTGGTAAATCATTAATACTCTGGCTTTATTTCTATTTTTAGTGCGAGAACGTACTCATTGCCCCATATTTATACAGCTAATTCACGTAGACAAGAAGTGCACTCCAAAACGATGCTCACTACTACAGCTACAATGGCTAATCGGCTTAGTTGTGTTCACCGTTGTTCAAATGGCGATAAAAAATTACGGACATTCAACTGTCTTTTTTACAATCCCTAAAGACGTTGAGATTCGAAAGCATTGTGGGTCGTTGCCATACGCCGCGCCGAAGAAAATATTTCCAGGTAAAATTTATAAATGTTTTCGAAAATTTTATCACATTTTGTCGCATCTCGGTTGTCGAGCATGGCAACGACAGGTGAATCTTCGTCCAGCCAGGCTGTGCTTTCATGACTAAGGGCTGAAACATGATGCATTTGTTTTCAAAAAGGACAGCCACAATTCCTCGATTTTGGGGCCGAATATCGGCCCTACTCTCCTATCAAAATTATTGAAAAATCACGCGAAATTCCCCTCACGAGGCCTACAAATTCTCCTACAGTGATTGAAAATTTCCCCCCGAAGTTCAAATCACGTAACTACACGGGTGACAATTTGAAAGAGCACAAAATGCTACTTGAGACAGAGCTTGCAAAAGGGCGGGGGTGCTACTGATGGTGATCGGGAGGTAGAATTTCCTCCTCATTTGGCGAAAAATTCCCGTCTCAGAAGGCACAGGCACCTTTCCCTCCGGATGAACGAGGCCTCTGAAGGAACGTGATAATTATGTTTGTTCTATCCAGGTAATTAAAATTGAGCTCTAAAACGAGATGGGTTATTTTTTCAGGTCACGCTTTGAACGAACAAACTAGGTGTTTTAATTTTAAAATTCATCTTGGTCCAGATTGATATTTGAAACCGAACACATGAAATAGATGTAAGAATTATTAAAACCAAATAGTCAAATAAATTTTAGCTTCAATTACCAGCCTAGTTTATATTTTACTAAAAATAATAGTTATAACACCAGTCATTCTTGCAGGTTAAAGACAACTCAGTTGTTAGTCCCGGTAGTCCCCAACTCTGCAGGACCTTGGCTATGCTTGATGTTAATATTCTTAATCAACAAATTAAACAGATGTGACTTGCACATAACAGCAAAATGTGATGAACCACCGCTGTCAAATATACCTTCAGCTTGTCAAAAATACGACCAGATGACCTGGTTTGTGTAGAAAGCATGTTTATCAACAATTTACAAGAAGAAACGTAATCCCGCATTCATCATATACCTAATCTTGTAATACGATCGCCGTAATTTATACTTTTCATGTTTCGAACCAAGTTTTCCGAAAAAAATATCCTTTCGTCAGACACCTCTTTGGTTCATTGACTTGTTCTCCGATGCATTTCTCTACGTCTCTGCGGTTAATTATTGACCCATTTTTAAGATTTAATATCCAGGTTGGACTCGAAAGACCAGCCATTTTAACTCACGCAACGTCAACTTCCGCTCTGTTTACTTATCGCAGTGAGCCTCGCTTTGAATTTTAATGCCCGCCCAGTGAATTAGAAGCATGCAACATACTTTGAAGTCCAATTTCGCATTCCTGTGCAGACAAACTGATAAAGTGTACAAGAACGAAAAGTACTCCACTGCGTCTAATACTCGAACTTTCGTTGATTTTTGCATATACAAATGCAAATATAAAAAATACACGCGATGCAGAATTTCTTTACGTATTTTTGGAAAAGCCCCCGATCATCCCCATAACTCACGATTTTGGGTACGTGTTGATTCCGTAAGCAAGCCGACACACGCACCTACATAAACGTGCCTCTTGGAGGGAATGAAGTGTAACAGGCTTTTTAAATCAAATGATATTCAGTTAAAGATTACAATTTTAGAAAATTTGCCGGCAGTGAATAGCTATGTTACTCTACATGTAGGTATCAAGGCGTGGAGTCAAGGTTCTGTAATGTTTGACTATTTTAACTAGGTAGTTAGGTAACGATTTTCTAGTAGTTCTTGCAAAATGACTCGATACATTTCTCACTAATCATTGGTGGTCACGCTTTCCTTAGTACTGCTCCGAAAATCGAGAATTACTAAGATTTTGAGTATTTCAACAATCTATACAGTGCGACACACCTACATGTACTAAGGTGGAAATCAAACCAATACTCAAATCTTGGAATGATAAGGTATGATTTGTATTAGCCAATACTCAGCTCTTAAACATAGATGAAGGCCTGGACATAAACCGAAAGAATGGGAGGGAAATTCTTGTTTATTGTGTTAGAACTAGCCAAATCAAATCCCCTTCACAAGTTTAGGAAACCGAGAACGGTCTCACAGTTGTATTTTGCCTCTTTTTACCTTTCTCTAGCAACGACGACTCAAATCGTCTGCCATCTTCTGATCTCAGTTTTTACCTTATGACGTCATGTACTCAGTCAGCCAAGATAATGCTTTATTCAGCGAATTCACAAAAATACGAATAGCAGAGTGACAAGTGAATAGTAACAAGTTGAATCTTCGAGTGAATAAGTTCTTTTGAAGGGCTTGATTTCTGTGCCGTGTTATTTCTGCAGATAAATGTGTTCACGCGATCGCAGTTTCGACTTAAGCAGGTTAATATGTTTGATACGCAATTCTAGGGTAACATGTACGACTTAGTTTTACACTTTCGATGTTAGCCTGGACACGTCGAAATTACGATCGCACGAAGACATTTATATCTGAGGTCTTTAGGTCAAGGATATGAGCGTGAGGGATGACTTGATTCGTCGTTGAAAGATGAAAGCAAGCGAAATATAAGCATGCGACACCTTTTTTGGCTTGCACCGTAGATTACCAAAATCGCATTATAAGTAGACGTCTGAGCGCAAAAGTGACGCTGCTGTATGTTGGGTAATTGTTTATTCAAATAATTATAACGGATTTCTCTCAAGACGTGGCTTCAATATAGAATGGACCATAGAATGCTCAGCACAAACTCTTATTTATTTGAAACAGGAATCTCAACTTATCCTGTGTATACTTTTTGTGAAGAAGTTCAAGAAATTTTAACACACGTTTTTAAGAAGTGCCCATATTAGACCATAGAACTGTAAACTGGATGCGTCTCTAGATTTTGTCTTCCTGGCAACGAGAAAGCAACAAATTATACGATTCATTTTGGAAATTATGAGCAATTTTGATATTGGCCAGTAAGTTTCATATTGATAGGCAGCGGTGAGATTGGATTGGGCCACCTATTTCCTGTCTAACCGCTGCCTATCTATACACTAAAATGTATTTACAAGGAGTCTTGAGAAACATTATAAAACAGAAAAGTATTTTCTCAAAAAACGGGCAAATTGTTAAATTTGGAGGAAGATGGCCACCAAGTTAGATAAATATATTTGAAAACTGTTAGTCATAGAGTGTTCCACTCCAATTGTTTTCACGGTTGTCTTAATAACAACCTTCTATGTAGTCTTGGCGCAAAACTGTATACTAAATATTTTGACTACAGTCTTCATACAGCTATCTGGCTGGCCACCTTCTATGAGGCACAGTGAATGTGACTGGAAACTATTGTAAAACAACAACAGCTAGACCTCGTGTTAAATTTAGATGCATAAATGTTGTTTACAGTCGATTATTGTCCAAGAAAAGCATACACGGGTCTCATAATAAGCGAATATGGCTGCCAGAGGCTCAGACATCTGTGATATTAGTATACAGAGGACGTCATTGGGTGTGAGTGTGAGATACAATCACTACCGTACATGCATTGCAAACAATAGAGGCTATGAGTATGAACAGAGACGTGTGGGGAAAACACGAATATTGACAAAGCGTTATTAATTAATCGGGAATGCAAATAGTGTTTCTACCTCAAATCAATTCAATTTCACAAGTTGCAAACTATTACGCTATATCTTTGACCACGCTGTCAATTGACACGTAACCAATCGTGAATAATTAGCCGTGGTGACGTGAAGAAAATAGAAACAGTTAAACTTTAGACACCGCTTACAAGTGTGTCTCTCAAAGATACATGTGCGCTGAAAGCTTGTCATGTTGTAGTCAACAATAATCGCTCTGGCATGTGATATTTAAATCAAAATCAACGAAAATATAATGTCTGGGCAAAGACTATTTTGTGCTGTGATCCCCAAAAATATGTTTGGAAATCTTGTAAGGACTATCATTTCACACGCATTGAAATCTAATTTGTACTCGTGTTTAGCGTGTGACAGACAAAAGGACCTTTCTGAGAGTTCCCGTCGTGTATAATTAGTTTTATCCTCACACGCCCGGATACTCTTTGGGATTTTAAAGGAATCTAACCGAACTATGTATTTTGCATTTTTATCGTCTATCACATTGAAATTGTAATGCACTTAACTAGAATAATATACACTAACTTACCATTAAACAAAACTGCCATTAGCCAAAAAACAGTGGCGGTAATAACCACAGTCGACGGAAGAAAGGCTAATGATGACAGTAACATAACGCTTGTTATACCCTCATTTATTTACAGTACATCGAAACATTCAGTTGTAACAATCCAAATACAGCAGATTGTGAAATGATACTAAAAATATGACGCATTCAAGCGTGCTAACACCTGCTCAATCATTTCTTATATTAAACAAACATGTCCATGTTTTGAAACAATCTACAAGTCTGCCTTCCGTATAGATAGTTTCTAGCAAGAACAACGAGATCCCGCAAATTTTCGCGAGATTTCGCCATGCACTATAAGCGAAGCTCGTGATCACAGTTTGCATGTATACGAGGGGCTTACGTATCTTAAGAGGCCCAATTGGTTGTAAAGATGCTGTGGTTTGGTTTTGGTAAGACCTAGTATTCGATAACCTATTCGTAAACTAGAAAACAACGATAAATAAATGCTGACTTGAGAGCGAGAAGCGTCATTTTTTTGCGCTTAAGTTATCGCCACGATGCCTCTTGTGAAATCAAGCGCATCAGTTTCCAAATTACCTTTGAATTCAGTTGAGAAATGACATATTATTTGAAAAGTTCAATTCTCAACAGAAAGTAAATCAGTCCGATGGGCCGAGGTCTGGGCGAAAGGAGAATATTCTAGATTAACTACATGTACATGTTTACTCCTAAAACTTGTGCTCCCGTTTTGTAAATCGCCGTTAGTAGGAGGTTCGTTTTTTATTCACTGCTGTCACTGGGGACTATTTGATTATTAATAACACGTTACATGTTTTTTAACGAAGACTGTAAGATCTTGACAACTAGTGCAGGGAATTTCTTATTATGAGGACCTTGGGAGCTCTTAAAAACTCTGCTCGTTTTTCATAGTTCATGGGAACTGACAATCGCTTGACAGTCATTTTTATTAAACATGCCAGTCAGCAAGGAAGTTTATATGACAGGTTTAATCACATGACAAGCAGATATGCTGGTAGTATTCACGTCAAAAACAGAAATTGCATACATCAGGTGTCCTAAAAATAGTCAGTTTTTGACAAGTAATTTCTCAGCAACAAATAAACTGATTTTTTAAAAAATTCTTACAGATAAATCTTAGGATATCACCAACAAATGTGTCCAATTACGGGAGTCCTGTCAAATTAAAAAATTGTTGCCACAAATAAAATATCAAAGGAAAACTGACGATTATGTCAGTCTATGATCAATGCGGCCTCGATTTCCCCCACGACTACACGAAGCCGATTCTTCCAACCTGAAATGTTTTTCCGTATGTCTTCCATCGACATTTCTTCCATTGACATACATGTAATTGTCCTGTCTATTAAGCCCTGCTCGCTCAATTCTTCTCTCATTCGACGGTAAATTTTCGTCTTCAGAGAGTCCCACATGGCATAGTCGATTGAACTGCAGTCAAGACTGATCGGATGCCATTCATCCTTTTAATGAATTTTGATGTAAACTGGGGATATCTTTCTCTTGTGTAAAGGAACCTCATCTTGCTGGAACACGCTGTTTCCAGGATAAAGTCGCCTGCAATCCAGGAGATTTTCATCCAATAACTGCATGTAAAGTCCACTGTTAACGTTGGATTCAATAAAATGAATGTTTGTTCTTCCTTCTCGGGCTACTCCAGCGGATACCATTACTTTTTAAGGAAATCTGTAAATCTCATAACAGAGTCGAGAAGGCTGCCATTTCTCCTTTTTATTTCCCATAAACATGATTGTTTTGGCGATTTCAACTATTTCTAGCGTATATGTCTTATTAAACTTATAACTGACTAAAAATAGCGTAACATATTTTTTATCAGTGAAAACGATTCTTTTCACATCTGAGTGGCTGAATAGTATAGAGTTTTTCTTGTCCTTCTAACATACATGTACCCATACCCACATTCTTTTGAAGTGCTTAGCTCCAGTGTTTTCGCCATTCTTTGCACAGCAGACTTGCTCGCTTGCGACCTCTCTCAGAGATTTGTGATTCCCTGGTTGACCTCCTGTGATTGAATCAATTCCTCAACGCGATCATCATTTTCTTTCAAACATGCAGTCTTGGGTCTCCCAGTGCCACTTTTACATGTACGCACAACAGACTTTGTGTTGCGTATTTTAGCATTAAGTCTATTTACAGTGACACAACTCCACTCTTTTCCAGGGAACCCGCTTACGAACCTTCTTTGGCCCCACCCTTTCTCCTTGAAACACGCTTCAATAGTAATTTGATCTCTTTCATTCAAAATCATCCTTACAAAGGGAAATAATTGACAGATCGGGTTTGGATACATACCTGACAATAACAAACAACATAACTGAGACCCAGGCAGGCATTTTTTGACTGACAGATGCCAGCACAGATTGAAACGATGAAAGTCACACTGCCATTGTATTTTTCACCCTGCTGGTTTGAATTACACAGTACTTCCATAATCTTTTGTATTTCTCTGTGGTACTTTGTAAACTTGTCGATGGCACCCTATAGGACACCTGATACATGAACATCTAGGGTCGGGGTCTAATCTTTGAACTCGAAATCTGAACTCGAAATTATTCGTTGGATTTTCTGTTCTACTTTTCCATGAAATCGAGATAAGTGTCAGTGTGTCTGTGCTAGCTTAGGTAATTTTTGATCCATACGAGTTTCTCGTCCAAGTTTGCAAAATTGATTGATGTGTATCCGACGAAACAACTATTGAAACTTATCTTGAGTTTGCACTAACGTAGAATAGAAAATGACAAAAATAAAAATATTTTCGAGCTGTATTTCGAGTATGATAATTACACCCCGGGTCCTATTTGTAATTCATGAGCACTGGAGTTCTTTTACGAAGGAATTATTGCATTCATTCCTTTATTAAATTGAGACAGTCAGGATAATGTCAACCCCACCAGTGCCGGATCATTGCATCACGTCATCAGGTCTACGTAATGATCGATCGCAATCCGGCAATGCCAGGATTCCGACAAATCTTGATTCAAAGTTAGAGTATGCACATCGGACATCGATTGGTTGCAGGTATTGGAATTCAATTCATGAATTCCATAAGAAGATTGTGCATGAAGAACTTTCTTCCATAAGTCTTATTGATTGCACAATGTCCTTTGTTCTATGTCTTGTGTCGTTCTTTGTTGCGCAAAGCTATGAGATCTGTACAAGCAATTGAAATTTAATTGAGCGTGCCTCGGTACCCTTGTAGGGGGAAGATTTTTAATAATGTCCAGGATGCCTAAACAGAATTCCCACATCTCGATGATTGAACTTAGCTAAATGCTTCACTAGGAAAGAGGCCTTAGTTGTGTACCGATATTTCAAATGCAGCTATGATTTTTATGGGATACAAAATACTCCCACTTTTTATCTCGGCATGAAACGTACTAATTTCGGTAGTGCTTTCAGAGTTCCAGTTTGTACCGATTATCGACAAGTTTCATATGGGACCTCTTTACGCGGCTAGAGGCAGCCTATATAGTCCAAAGCGACAACAAACCACCGTTCCGATTTTCGATTTGGATCACTTGCGGCATTTAAACAAGTCTTAACTAGTTCAGTCGGGTCTTGGCAAAGAACTGGTCACTTGCCACAGCTTCAGAGCGAATAAAATGACAGCTGATCGTGACAAGTGTAGAGGCTTGTCGTAAGCATTTAATGAACGGTCAGGGGTTTGTGGGTCAAAGGGGTCAAGGGGTGTGGGGTTCGAGAGGGTCGAGGAGGTTTCAGAACAATCCATTGTCTGCTAATGAGGTGGAACTGACATGAATAAAGTATTGCATTTGTATCCATCATGTAGTATCCAAAGGGTGTGTAAGAGTTGAATTGTCTTAAAACATTGAGTACATTGTTTACAAATGAGCTCAGTTCTCAATTGCAATCACTTCCAATCGCCATTCTTGGATCTAACTAACGACTCATTCTCAAGCAAGGACAACATCTGGGGCACAGGTCAGAGCTGCGGCGACCAACGGCTGTTCTACGAAGACTGAATGGGACTCTATGATTTTGTGAAGACTGAAAGGGACAGGGTGGTCTTCTAGTTCTGACTACATGTATATAGTTTCGACCGGCTGTGCGCGAGGTTCCGTCGGGTGAGGCTGAGGCGCAGCGGCCCTCACCGGCTAAACTAACTCAGTTGCGCTGTGAAATGATGCGATCTTGACATGGATTTGATGAATGTAACGTAGCTCATAATTCATCAATATCCCTATTTCATATTCTCAAAAAGGACACCCTCCTGATTGGCGCACCCAGGGGAGGCTCGGGGAGCCCCTCCGATTTGGTGAATTGGGCAAAAGGTCCGCCTCAGTGAAAAAAAGTCCGAGTAAACGACACAAAAGTCCACAAAGGATACAGGAAATCGGCGCAGATGCACAATTCGTAGGCCTGAACCTGGTGGCCCCGTGTTTTTAGTCCTCGTTAATTTTCTGCAGTAATAGGTCCCCATATTAAGAAATTTCAGCCTCCCCTATCTGGGTGCGTGCATGCTCCTTTGACGACTTCCACCAACTAAATACTCGTTCTGTCACTTGCTAATGCATCACTGGCGTCAATCATCCAAACAAACCAGGTTTTGGCCTATTAAAAGATACTAAAAACGACTTTCCTATCCATTTCTCTGAAACAAAATGATCCTCTGTAACGACTCGACAATCTTTAAAAGTTTTAAAGAAAATTAGAAAACTCTGCTGAAGGGACACGCGTGGCCTACGCTTCTAGCGAGTTACCCGGCATCTGTGGGAAAAAACACCCACCAAGGACCATACTGTTCAATTGGTGAGACAGTGGGTATGAATTTATAGTTGATCCCTGACGCCAAGGATTCGTCAGTAGGTGAGAGGACGAGGATTGGTTGAAATCATCAAAACAGGGTTTAGTATCCTTTTTATGGAAGGAATCAATTAAAAATTCATACACCCCGTGTCACAGTTTGGACATTCCACACCTTGGGAGATTAGCTCACTGTTGATGCTGAGGACCACGAAACTCACAAGCAGTGACGTCACAAGGTACTACTTCGTATTCGCTATTGTTGCTATAAGTTCTCAACAGCTTCGCTTACACTTCACTCAATTAAAAAACCGGCAACAGTTATTTACCAAATTTGAAAGCATTTAAGATGCTCATTTGTCTGTCTTATTCTTTTCGAGACATTTGTCAAGAACATACATGTAGTTCCGATTACAATCCTTAAGAAATATTAAAAATTAGTCATTAAACTTGGCTCACACAGAAACAATCACATGTAATAAGGAAAACAAAACTCATTTTCATGATGAGAATTTTAATCAACTATGATATATGTCTTGAGGCATAACGAGGCCCATTTTTACTTTCACGAATAACATGTTTCCATTTCCACCAAGTACCACAACGCAACGTACTAGATTGCAATGCGTCTTCGCAATATGGTTACCATTCCCGAACCATGTAATTATATGGTGTTTAAACGTTTGGTTTCTTGGGAGATGTTATGTAATTTTTGGTAGAACTTGCATTCAGTTATATAAATAAGTATTATATTTTACGCTACTGTACTGTACTGTATTCTAATGCAATATATTTTCTAGTGTTATTACTATCGTTTTAATTATAATTCCTTATTAATATGCAGTTGCATTCTTATACTTTTTGGTGGTCAACGGTATATGCCTTTGTTGATCACCCAGTCATGTTAATATGTACATGTAATATAAACTAAACGACGTTTCTTGCTCCCCCCCTCTCGCATGATTCAGGCCACGTTAATGACAGATTACGTACATGTACAATGCATGGAGGAGCTCAGTTGCTGTGTCGTCCAGCCCGGTGATTCTTTGATACACCGACACACAATCTGAAACGCGCACATGGGCAATCTGATAACGTTTCAACATTTCAGACGTGGGTGAACTGATAGCGTACGATTTACACTATGAACCTCATAAAATTCGTTTTCTTGAACCACTGGTGGTTTGAGTGTTTTGGATAGTAACGGACGGGGAATATTTACACGATGGGGAATGTCATGAGACTGATTGCATGAGAGTCGACAACTTATTCGGTTTCCAGTTTTTAGCCAGTTAAAGCGGGTGAAATGCGCCCTGATTGGCGTTAAAATGACAAATGGCGGAAACATTGTGACGGAAGTTAGAATTACCAAGGCATTGACAGGCGGCTCAAAAGTGTGAGGCTAGAATGCTAAGCAGTATTATCGAGGAGCAATCAAAGATCTTTGAAGTTATTTTCGGGAAATATTTTTTAGGAGCGTGCTCAACGAGTATGATTAAAAAACCTGAATGAAGTTTGAATTATTCGTTCGATAACGGTAAAAAATAGCCAATTTTTCTCCTGATGCCAAAAGAACTGCATTTGTCTGGATCATGGTGTTTGGCTAGTTAAATTACACAAAGTAAAATTTCTGGGTAGTCAAGTTGCAACAACGTATTTCGCTTAGGCACAGCCAAACGCAACTTTGTCGCGTCTGTGCAAGCGCGAATTATGAATTTAACAATAAATATCCAATATCAAATTGAACATCTGAAACGCATATTTACGATATCCCGCTGAGGGATGGGGCTCAAAAACTGAAGTGCTGGCGCCAGCCAAGGATGATCGCACCCGACCTTAGTAGACAAAACTCGGGTCACTCGTCTCGGGAGAAAACCTGGCACTGAGTGTCCACAATGTATTCGACACCAACTTCTTATATTGGAACACTTCACGGAACTTTACGTTTTGAAATGTTTTCATGTTTTGGAAATGAGTTTGCACTGCGATTCCACAGTTTTTCGCTCATTGCGTTTGTAAAAGATAGATTTTCAAATTCCATCAATTGAAAAATTTATTTCAAGTTTTGATTTTACACCTTTCCTACAATGCTTCAGGAACTCGAAATGTTTTGAGTGCACACATCGTGCACATTCTTTAACCTTACACGGGGATCACATCTCATCAGCCACCAATAATTATGTGTTCATTTCCACAATCACCCGAAATAAGGTGGGTACAGTATTAAAAACAAACCTGCGGAAAAAAAACAAAAGAATCTTAGAATTCGAAGTGTATGGAATAAATACAAAACATACCTAGAGTGGAGTATATGAAATAGTATCCCTCGAGACACTGTTACGCGTATCGACTGAGACCTAATTATTTATTGGTTTCGTAATGGTATATTTTTATTTGTATTTTCATGTATACATGTATTTATGCACCTATTCATCATTTAACTTTTTGTTATCATTATTACTTTACTAATAAACTTCATATATAGATCGGACCACGATGAAACTAGTTATTTACGTACATCGATTATCCTTTTTATTTTAAGTTTTACTTCTTCCATAGTTTTATCTGTTTCATTGTACGTATTTTATTGCATGTTGTCTTGTGTTTTGTTGTATTATATTATTTTGTGGACAGTCGTAGTTAAATCAGTCAGTCGATCATTCCAGCTTCAGTTTTGAGCGCACCAGTGTCAACGACACGAACGATGTCACCGTCATGCAGCAACCACCAAGGTCTCTGTACTGGCGGTGACGGTTATTAAGCAAACCATGAAATCAAGTACTTAGCTGATGGTACAGGAAACACAAAATCAACATTCCTTACTGTTCCTTCCTTCACTGACACCATTTCCTTTTGGGAAAATAGCGAAATAACTCTAAGTTGGCCCATGGTGTATGGAGGCGCCGGTAAGCAAGAAATTTTAATGCCAATAATAATAGACTGCCTTCTCATTGCCAAGAGCCAGTTAATTAAGGTAAGTAACCGTGACGAATTGTCAGCGTTCCCACTAAACCAGATCAACAGCCATCGCAATATCTAAGATTGACCGGATTAAAACCAGGGAGGGCACATGTGCTGGCAATTTGAAACGAGACCCTGATGACGGTGAAGCCAAAATGGAGTCGAATGAGACAAGCTGCATTACCCACAGACTTAACACGGTTGGAATTTTGACTGGAGACCAATTTAAACTTCTGATTTTTTGGGAACTCATAATTGCTTTTTACAGCAAGAGGCGATCCAATGACTGGGACTGAATGGGGCATAATGACACGAAACTGAACACGCTCACGCGAACTCTCGCCAAGTTGACGAAAGATTATACTCCGATAGATACATCCCTTCCACCTATTTGTTTACCAACTACGAGCTGGCTACCCTGGACATGCAGCACAGCTAAGCTATAATTTACACCTGTTCGTTATGATGTCTGGATGAGGTAAATGAACTAGGTTTTGTGCGTTTTTGTACTCGTTATTTACACCACTAGAGGGAGTAGAATATTCTAATAACAAACTGTGCCAAAGACAACGTTTGAGCAAAGCTGTTTTTACCATCAATTTTATTATTCCAAGCAAAGCTATTACAAAATGGAAGTTATATCTGACCTTGTTGGAAATATAGTGGGCAGTGGGTGAATAAGAATAAGGGTTATGTGGGAGCTGAACGATAAGCTTGTAACAGCTTATTATTTAAACTGACTTATTCGTATTAAAATGAAATAGGCATAAAATTAAATTTCGGGCGTCAAAAGCGAGGCCCTCCATATTGACATAGAGGGCCTCGCGGAAAGGCGGTCGAAGAGCGGGGCACCTTTATTAATATAGGTGGCCTCATGGTGAAAAATTAAAAAAAAACGCTATTACAATTTTCAAAGTTTTCTTTGCTTTAGATTTATGCATCATTTGAACGTTTTTTAAAATCCTGACAGGGCCAAATTTGATGACATCTCATGCTAAAGTGTACAGAGCTTTAGAGAACTTTGTAAGGTAACTGAAAATTCCACCTGAATTCGACCAGCCATCTCTGATAGATAATGCTCTGAACACGTTTAGGCAACTTTCTGTCATATCCTTAAATGAAATATCCCCATCGTTAGACAGACAGAGGCAACGTCGTCATTTGTCAGAGATTACTAGAAAACAAGGTTTCTTGAACCAGAATAAACTATTGGCGCCTCTAAATATTTACACGCCTATAAATCACACACGATATTTTTCTTTCGTTTTCAGGGATATTGTTAAAGCGCCGAGATTCAGAAAATAAAAGATTTTACGAGACAACATCTTCTAATCTCACGTATACAAATTGTGCCGACAAAGAAATATGAAAACGAAGTCGTGCGTACACCAGTTTTCGATGCACAACTATTCCAAAAATATTAGTTTGGCTTTCACACTTGCGCACGTATTAAACAAATATTTAATATGCGAACTCGCACATATGCGCGGGTTGACGTTGCAGCCAGCCAGGTCGAGAAACTAGACGCTGATAGCACAACTTTGACTTCTGTATCGAGTTACGGTGGTCAAAAAAGAGACTGTCAAATTGTGTTCTTTTGCAGTTTGAGCAAAGAAATAGGTATCGAAACCTTACACGTGGATAAAAGTGTCTGTGAAGTCTGCATGGCGAACTGGATCTTAATTTATTTCTCTTACTTGCACTAGCAGGGAATTGACTGAGCCAAACCCCTAATGATCAAAGAAACCCGCTATATTGAAACATTCACCCTTCGCCATACACCTGTCTATATGTACTGACTAAGATATCTTACCTTGAAAAACAGCAGCTAACATAGTCCACCACAAGACGAGGCCAATAGAAGTTGAAGAGAACAGGTTCATGGCGATACCTATCTGGATTCGGCCTGAGCAATAGTTTACGCGTTCCCAACGCTAATTTTTATGGGAAGCAAAACTGGTACCACTGACCAAAATCCCAGCGAGTACGTCCAACCTTGTCCATTGTCCGTTTAAGTCTTAATAGGCCTCCGTCAAGGCGTCAATACTACAAATGTTCGTAACCAAACGACTCAAACGAACAATACCGATCCATAAACCTTGTGTTACGCCAGAAAAATCAATAACTGCGGCAAAAAGAATAAACCTACACAAGTTCTTAGATTTTTTGTTTAAAAATGCATTGTTCTGTTTACACTGTTCGGTAATTAGGAACAACTTTAGTGAAGAGTTTGTCAATTATTCCTACCTTTTTCTATTTATATAGTATCATTAGGCTGTTTTTGAAAAACTGATATCCGCTGTCGGCATTCTCGGCGTAAATCATTCGAAGCTATACAAACAGTACATGCACAACGTATTTGTCCAATCATTCGCTTAGGCGTGCCCCTGAAACTCCGCTGAATTTTCACATTGTATTTACGATTTTTCACATAAAAAACTAATTTTAATGTAAAACAATTTGATGAAGCAAACATAGTAATATTGCACTTGTGATTTCAGTAAGCGCCGCCAACAATTACGTCATGTCTTTCAACGTCTGGTAGTTGTTATTATGACTTAAAATTTACCATTGTTTCGCATTTTTATTGCCTCTCAATCTATTATCGTTGGCACATTTATTTTCTAAACATTTAAACTGTTTAACGTTTTTTATAGCCTATGAATAGTAAGGTTTGTGTTCGGTGTTAAGTCGACATAACGCGCTAGTGCGTTTAACATTCCCTCATTGTCACCACTTTGATTAAAACAGAGCAGCTTTTCAAAATGCTATCAAGAATGTCTACATGTATATACCACTATGTATCTCATAAAACAAAATAATATTGTTTTACTTAATCCTGTAATGTTACAGTTTGGTTACTGTATAAAAACTGAGACTGAACAGTTGTTGTAACTATACGTAGTCCAAAAGTAGTTCAGATGTTGAACACAAATAATAATGGTATAATGGTCAAAGATTACCATTGCCCAATTTGCCTTCATCAATTACAATCACATCTCATTTCAGCCCGCCTTCAGTCAAAATGTGTTTTGATTTACACCACTCACAGTGGTGATATTGGTATGCATTTGCACTAGCAAAATTGCTTTGTCAAGGCGGGTCGATTCATACACAGTACAGGTCCCAACATCAAGCTCAGAAACCGTTTCTCGTTTGTGTACGGAGCAAGTTGAAATAAATTTCATAGCTGTTAGATATTTAAACTAAAATGGAGTTTGCGTCTGTCAAAGTGAATTTTTGCCCAGCGTTAAGATCCATTAACGCAAAGTCTCACGCGAACTGGCGGCCTGGCACCACATGAAATTGTAGTGTTTAGTGGTTCCAACTCCTCTGGAGAAGGCAGTAGTAGTGTGGGCGCGCCACCTCTCGGGCGAATATTCTCTCAGATATCATCTAGGTGAGTGATTTGATCTCTTGTATTGTCTACTCGAGTGGGTAAGCTGGCTTGAGGTCACGGGACGGGCGCAAGGGAGGGTGCCGGTAGCGTAATGGTTATATTGCGTTTTCTTGTAATTACAATTGTCGATGTATTACGTTGGCGTGGATTTTGAATGTGTGACACCACCTCCGATTCATTTTTCAGGACAAAGTGTGCCTAAATAATGGTACGAGTTTCTGGCGATTTTTATCCCTTTTCATGGCCACTGTAAGAATTTTCCTAAAAATCAACATTGGGAAGTAAATGACTGTTGGTCAGAAACAAAATAACAATGCTTCACACATAGGTAATTACAAAGATATAGCGTGAAGGACAGAAAAGTGAAGGCAGGAAAAAATCTGGTTTGAATGAAGCTGTTTTATACCACAATATTAGCGTCGAATAGGAAACTGAGACCGGTTTCGAACCCGGGCCTCAAGAGTTTCAGGTCGCCGAATTTCTCACTACACCACTCAGCAGCTGACGTCATCGAAAGTGAAAATAGAATACTTAAATGAGCACGCGAAACAATCGCATGTTCAACAAAAGGCACTGTACCGACATTTATACGCTATGAAAAATAAGACGCATAATTTCCATAAAAACGATATTTTAATTCAGCGATTTTTTTGTCTCGTGTTCTCTCTCTTGTAAATCAACGATCTCCAATTAGAATGTCGGTATCGTGTCGTCGGGATCCTTTGACTTGAGTATTATAGTCAGTTACCTACTTTAGCAGACGATATTTTCCCGGTTGAAGCTTGGCGTAATAAAATATGTAGTAAGCTATAATAGTTGCTAAACCTTTTGTTTAAATTTTCAATTGGTTTTGAATAAAGCATTACTTGACAAAAATAGCTCGGAATTTCTTAAAAGGTCACGACCTCCGACCCCGGACCTCTGACATAGAAAGTAGTTACAGCCGAGGCGATTCGAGAAAGGTACATGTAGATCGATTAATTGCAAAGTTCCTCTTTCAGTATGTGGTATAAATAGATTATTACATTTTCTCAATCGTTATCCCCCTTTTCTAGAGCTTTCGTAGATTTTGGAGAATTATCCAAAATCCACTCGGGCTCTAGATTACGGGGGATGTAATGATCTACATATATCTTCATATTATCTTAACTGGGCAGGCTAAAATTCCATATTGAACGTAAACTTGTAAGGCCAAGTTTATCTATATTTATCGCTCTGCCAAAGTTTATCAATCAGATAAGTTTGGAACACGGGTTCATTTTTCCTGTTACTACTACCTTTGCTAAACCCAACGAAAGCATAATTATTTCTCATAGTTTTTGATTACCACTTTCAATATGGTCTACGGTGTTGATGATTGCCATGAAATTAGCCGCTAGGTGGCATCGGCCAACTACTAGATACCGTTTCTAATGCTTCATCGTTGTTATTTAGATCGGGGTAGGCATCCAAGGCCTGTTACCGAAATAGTTACCATCCATCGGCAATCAAGTTTAGCTGGGGAGTGATGAACA
The DNA here is from genome assembly GCA_002633005.1 of Phoronis australis. NCBI lineage: Eukaryota > Metazoa > Phoronida > Phoronidae > Phoronis > Phoronis australis. Next base: position 231,574 of record NMRA01000394.1, on the reverse strand, counting down.
ATGTGAGTCTACCACAACTTCCACTCTGACATCCTCACTTCCGAAAAGATTTCTGTCCCTGCAAAGTTTTTCTTTGCGAATCAAGATCTGAGAGAGCTCGAATAATTATAGACAGAGGTGGATCCAGGACCATTGTAGCAATACAACTTGAAACTGGATCGAGCACGGCGGTCACCAACCCCTAGCTGCCCCCCCGTACCCGTATTGTGATATTGGGTTTTGAAAATTAATGTTGAATTCTGGTAACTGATAATAAATGTTGATAACTGAAAAAAAATTGCATTCGTAGTTTGGCAACACTGTTTTCAAATGAGTGTTTTAGAAAGGAATTCGGGGTCACTAGAACCGTTTCAGCTACAATTAAAGTTTCTCAATCTGCAAAGTCAGTTCGTGAGAACAAATGTTGTTTTTCGTACTTTTTGTCTTTCAGTGGTGTTAATTTTTGCCGATCATTTTCTAGTTTTACAAAATCCAGCTGTTTTTCTAGTAATCATGTTATTGCTAGATCCTATGTCAAAATGCTTGTACTCGCTGTGAGCCTTGGAGGGGTTGCCTAGGTACAAGCACAATCGAAAAGCACCCAACTAGATGATCAATAGTCCATAATCACAATCATGCACACTTCCGACTACCGGATTTAAAAACGAGGTTACACATGCATCTGCTTGATCTCTCTGGTTCAGTGCGCGTCGCTAGGTGGCAGAGAACACGCAGGTATCATTTAATCTTCCTCGGGAATTTTTTTACACCGGCGTGTCTGATTGGCTGGTCGAACTTTCAAGAGGTAGCGCTTTACGCAAACAAACTGAAATGAGTGATGGAGGAAGTGTAAATGTAGGGTTTATTTTGAATCGAACAGAATCTCCTTTCTTGAAGATGCCTTTCAATTCCAGCGCTTTTAAACGGCAGAAATCGGAAACGTTTCGACGACCATACACCTCGACGATTTCCAACATGACCTGTAACAATGTGCCCGACGTTCCAAAACTAGTTCAATGTACAGTGTGAATAACGGAAAAGAAGAGAAGTTCAACAGCTATGTATTCCGAAAGAGTGGGGGCTATTACAGTTTTACATTACCGACGTAAAATACCGTTGACGCTCATACTTTACTAGACAGTGAATGACGCTATTGCCTTTCGAGCATAAAATCCTGTTTGAGCACTATCGATGGTGGAACATTTATAACCCACTTAAATTTATGGTATTGCCTGACTATCAATTTAACTTTTGTTGTTTTTATGACATGCTTTGCTCATGGAAATGAGGCAACAATACATGATGGTATAATTTCGGTGCGTCGGTAATACTGTAAACACACTTCTGCTGGTAAGAACATTTTATCACGGCTACACAAGTGTGTGCTAATCGCAATATTTATAAATTGATCTTGTTGCGGTCGCGTCTAGCTCTAGGTTATCTTTTACGGAAAACGTTTGGCCTACCTATTACACCCACATTGTCCAAAAATGGTACAGTTAAGATCTTGCGTAATGTTGGCCTTCCTTATTACTTGTTAAGGTTGCTTTCCGTTTTTAACCATAATTTTGAAACCCAACAATGACTATGGCTTTTCCGAACACATCTGTTAAAGTTGAACTTCGTGCAAAAGTCTCGTCTTTAACTCATTCTAGATAGATAATGCCAAAAATAATACCACTCTTCCGTCGTCAAAGACATTTTGATTAACGATTACTGGTTTCGATGGCCGCCTCTCTATTATAAAACAAGACCATCAATATCGGAAGAATTCTGAGCAATGGCATGGGCTGCATGCATTTCGAGACGCCATGTATTTTCGAAAGCTATTCCGTGGTTGTAAACCATCCCAATACAGTACACATTGTCACTATTCGTGGGAATTCTATTATTACTCTGTTGCAACAATATTGGAAAATTGCCTGTATCACGGAAAATAAGTTATCACGGCAAATAAATTTCCTGGCCGCTCTTACGCGTACTTAGTCTTTCTCTTCATTCGCGGATACACGTACGCATACGGCTGAGTCAGTTTTTGCCAATATAGTGTATTACAAAGATTGGTGTTTGCGTGAAACTAATATTTAGACAAATTGTTTAAAACTTAGCGAAGGCACCAATCTCTGACCCAGGTTACTATAGGTCACACAAACCACTTCAAAATGCAAGAAAAATTAAAACACCACATGCAAAATTAATTACCAGAGAGGTCTAAATAATAAATAATCACTTATAAACAAGAATGCTGTCAATGTCTAAATCTTAACTGAAGCGCTTTGGGTTCAAAAACATTTACGTGCTCATTCGGTCTTGAATGATTGACAAATGACTCGGTAACTCAAGTCTCAGGCTTTGCGACGTGCGCTGTTTTCAAATCCCCAATTTTAGGTTTGACCGACACGATAAACTCTAAGGCATGAGATTATACTTGGTAACAGAAACGGAACCTTCTCACACAGTGAAGAATATTACGAGACCTATTTTATAGGTGTCAAAATTGCTCCTAATTCGACTTTTTCGTTTTTAGTCAACTACAACCGGGTGTATGGATTTTTAAGGTTTTGTAAGACCTTATCGACGTGTCTGTACAATCCAAATGTCTACAAGATAATTTATTTTAAACCAGTAAAAGAATTTATTTTATCAAAGTGGAAATCCTGTACATTTTTGACAATCTGTCTTTGATATGATCACATATTTTTATAAAAATTAGCGAAAAAATGTTCACTGGTAGCAAGACAAAAGTATCAATACCATAACCGAATTTCAAATGATATTAATGATCAAGATGAAATCTCGAAGACGTTGTTACTGTTATTATTTCGTTTTCATTTCGTGCATTGTTTTTCTGAAAATCGTGCAAGTCCTGATTTATAGCACCTCGTGCAAAAGTGGAGCACTCATAAAACAATTTCTGACATCGCATAGGATAACACTACATAGACCACGATATCGCATAGGATAACACTGCATAGACCACAATATCGTATATGAGACCACAGCATAAACCACGACATCTGAAAGATTCATACATGTATCAATCCGATCAGCTATTTTTGAGATATCACTTTTGAATGTAGCCAAATTTGGACATTTCTTCAGTGTCTTACGTTAATCCCTAAAATTTTACTTTTAATAAATTTTAAAAAATCTACAGCCAAAATGAAAATTAACAATTCGGTGGAAATTTTGTAAGCCGTTTCATTCTGGCATCCATTTTGTCTGACTAAAAAGTCTAAAAATCCTCACAGCAAACCCACAAAGCGAACTAACTCAATTTGCAACTTTCGAGCAAAAATTGTTAAAAATAAGTTCCCGCCACGTGACTACATGCACAAACTCCCGGTTTAGATAATGTGCTTCAGTGACTATAAAGGAAAGTCAAAATTAAAAGTATTTTTTGACATTTAAACTAGTGATCAAATTTAATTCTTAGTAACGAACGTGTGCAGTAATTCCAGCTCATATTTAGTTGAATGTCAGCATGTAACAAAAGGTAATAAGGGCATCGCAATCACACTGTAATTATATTGTTCATTCATATGTGAATGAGGTAAATGTATACACTGGCATCAAAAACAGGAACCGAGCTGTCGATAGACCTCGCAAAATCGCCCGAGTGAAAAGAGAGACAGTGCCTCACGATTGTGGTCTGAGGCTTGGCTAACGTATAGAGATTGGTCGGTGAAGATGGGGTGTGGTGTTGTGAGATTGAATAATTCAATGTTTCCGACTCAGAAGTGAATTTTTTTCGCCTAAGTGCAAGCTAATGTTTTGCAGTGAACTGATCTTTGCTCAGGACCAGAAACCTGAAACATGCAAGCGACACCTTTTGGGAGAAAAACCAAGTTTCGGAAATGGCAAAACTGTATCGACATCTCAAAGTATATCTATCAATGAAACCACTGTGCGTGATGAACTCGCATCGATTGGGACATACATGCCGTGCAGCAATCAATAGTTACAAGCGTATGCCAAAAATTTGTAAAAGTTCTATGCGAAGCGAAATAAACATTTATTTTCGTCCACAAATTCCTATCTTTGCTGTGTTTCTCAACTATGCCTAAGTTTCAACATTATGCATGAAAACAACCACCTTCAAACACGAGGAATACTTACAATTGTTTTTGTTGATATGTGCGATCTTTATTCACCAATTTTAGTCGAACTTATTACTTGGCTAGTGTCATCCTGAGTGCTGTCAGACAGTGCATTGGTCGCTTGGGCATTGATCTACTAGTCACTGGGTAAGAGGTAACATACCACAAACTTTTAAAATGTCACCTAACGCTGGCTCTCAGCGGCTGATGGTCATGTTGTTGGAGCATATCCGGTTGGCCACATTCACTTGACAAAGTTAATCCATTCAAAGAGGACCGCCGGTCGCGTTTACGCACCTCGCACCTAATTTTCACATTAAGTGAAAAAATAAGCTTTGCTAAGATGAAGATTTTACGCCAACGTGGAATGCATGGAATGTGACAGTCACTGATGCACACCTTGCATGTAGCTGATCAAGCCGTTAGCGAACGCATTCCTCCAATCAACACGTCATGGAGTGCCCTTTTAAAATCGAGCATCTTATTAAGACAAAACCAAGCATTTATTTAGACCACATACACCGAAATAATTGTTCTTAACGGGTTTTTGCTCAGTTTTGAAATGACTTTTGGGCTCGGGAGAAATTGATATTTCGTTTTTTTCTGCAGATCAAGGTATTTTTACTATAATTAATGTAACTTCGTAGCACTGTGAAATCGTGTACGGTATATCGGAACAATTCCGCACACATGAAGCGAACACTGTGCAGACGAATCACTACCTTTTACTTAAAGCTGTTTTCATATTGTCTATACCTTAATATGCTAGTTGGAATTGCACCAATCAAGCCTGACCCACTGGGACATCTCAAGCTCTTGCAACAATAACATTAGTTTTAACATTTAAAGACCCGGTTATGGACCAGGGACAGAAGCGGTCTAATTTTGGAAGGGATGTTTGACTTCATGTTTATCTGTTTATTCTTCATCACTACGTAAAACAAACTCTAGCACTGCAGTGAAACTCTTATACAGGGGAATGTGACCCACTATTGGTGTTTTTCAGACAGATACGTGAAGTGTAGTTCAAAGTTAATTTATAGTTGGGTTGTTCAAGGGCATGATGGTGAAGGCAACAGAGAAAAATAAGTGTCCTTTATATTTGTGTATTTGAGATATGATACTTCTTGGTCTTGATCATCAAGGCATGTGCGGTGTATTAATGTTGTTTATCCCATACGCGTTGAATCAGTCGAGGGATATACGGCCATGTAATAATGTTTTCCGTATTCACCTGCCGCACTACTTCAGCAGCGACCTCTGTCATGGAAAGTTCATAAGGTGGGTGAATGTCGACTCGACGTCGATAGCCGGTTCGATCATCAACCTTTCGGAAAATAATTTAAAGTAATGCAATTTTAACAGTGTGAGTAACACTCAACACGCAATCGGGTCTCAATCGTAACATCCGGAACAGGATTGTTAATTATATGACAGTTCTGTCTCAGTTTTCAATTGCTACATAGTCGTCTGCAACACAGGCGCCGATTCCGCGGTAACTACAATATGAAATATTGTTATTATATAACTATTTTCAGGGGACGTTACAAATTCAATGCGCAGTTACCGTTGCTTTCATCTTGGTTATCTGTATTCAAGTAATGAATAATTACATTTAAAACTGTTTCTTTTTCTAGAGAAAACTTGCAACCTAGTGCGCAAGTAAACACGTATAGGATGTGATCCGCCACGTGAACAGTCTCGAGTGGGTATTTGAAAAATCTGGCGAAAAAATGAAAGAAACTTTGGAATTTGTTGCGTATTGGATAAATACAAAACGTACCTCGATTGGCGTAGATGTAGTAATATCCCAGCCGACATTACTCCGCGTATCGACCTCTGCCTTCGGTCTCGGTCGATACGCGGAGTAATGTCTGGTGGGATATTAATTCATCAACGCCACTCTCTGTAGATTTTGTGTATATATTTATATTTAGAATGGCACTATTGTCTATACAACTGTAATTCGAGTGAATTTGAATATCTATATGAACTCATGTACCTAAGTAATGTGCGACACCCATGCATAATTATTTCGGCATTTTCTAGGCTTACATCACGTAAAGTCATATTCAGCGATGGGTACCGGGAATGTCCGTGTATTCAGAAAATTTAAATTTTTAGTAATACCAAATAAAGACTGGACGTTTATTTGGAAAAGGAAGCGTGCAAACTGAAAGTCGTGACTTTGCTGACTTTGATATTTTTTACTTAAAACTGTGTTTTTAAATTTTATGTTAATAAATCCATAGTTCACCAACATCTTATTTATTTTTATAAATGGTAGATGGTCCACAAAATTTAATATGTGACAAAAAGTTGACGCTGAGTGGGCATTTTAAGAGTCCATTTTCCGAATAAATGCCCCACAATCTGGACACTTGACACCAGAAGTTTAACACCAATTAAACGCCCATGGGTGTTTATTCGGCAAAATTTTTTCGATAAACACCCATGAGCGTTTCGTCGGGTGGGATTATCTACAGACAATCCCGGTATGCAGGTTATGTCGGGGAGGTCCAATTTCTGGAAGTCAAAAGCCCCTGTGCTGTCACCAACATATGTTCCACGTATTTTACTTTTAGCCTATATCAAAGCAGATGTAAAGAACGAAATATTTGTTATACAATTAGGAATGTGAATGTTAATGTGTATTCTCGTACGTGCATTCTGCCCATCGTGAGGTCTAACTCATACTTTTACATTTCACGTCCGCAGTGTCAGAGCACCAAACTCGCTAACACGTTACCTTAAGGCTTTCATAAGCAACCGATGTTTGTGAGCCGATGTTGTGGACGATATTAAAGTTTTCATTTTCCCGCCCTTTGATTGACTGGAATTAACAATTTGAGTGGCATGCAAGTATCCAGTACGTTGCAACATTATTCCTAATGTAAATGTAATATATTTGATATCGTCATTTTCCCTTTTCCTTTATTTACATGTATATCTTGTCTTGTCTTAGATCATTATCTTTTGATACCAACATATGTTTAATTTCGAATTTTATTTATTGTATTTCAATCTGTTGTGGAAAATTCATTTTAAATTTTACGACGATGTCGATGGTGATTGGTTATGATGGTGGATGGTGATGATGATGACGATGATAATTATGTCGATGATGATGATTCTGATGATGGATGAGTCCTCCCTCAGGTCGAAACTGATATAAATTGCAAGTGACCCAGATTGCCACTCATTCCAACCCTACCCTGTTGCCAACATTTTCGTGACTGGTCTTCGTTGTTCAATAGTTGATGCTTTCCTGTATTGATGAATGTTTCAACTACGGTCGGTGATCTTATTCATAATATTTTAATTGCACTTTCATAAATACAGATAACAAAACGTATCTTGTCGATAAATATGCTGACGTAAATATACCTGATATGCTGTTGAACTTGGCTACATCCTTCGTTAATAGCTTCCATGATACATCAATGACAGCATGATATTGTAATGTTAAACGGTTTCCTGTGTGACAAATTTCCAATTGACACAGGCAACATGCAATTGGAAAGACATACAATTGTTAGTAGCAAAGTAAGTGCCGTTACCTGGTTGTGATTTCTCGTTTCCCATGAGAAATCGATTGTTCGGAATCCTAAATATAATTTACTAATGAGTACGTCGTCGGCACTCGGCTTTGAGATGTTGTGCTGGACGAGACAAGCTGTGGTTTTCGCTGTTCTGTTTTATATACCAGGTATTGTTGTTATTATGGATCCATTGTGAAGTAGGATTTAGACGGGATTTTTGCGAATGACCTAATTATCTTGCGGCGCATTTAACAACTCTATGTAGTTGGCGCTTAGAAAAAAAAACATTCATTTCTTTTTGTTTATTTCTGCCAAATTCGAAATTGAATTACTGTATTTGCATAATTTATATTTAACCTGCGTGGTAATGGGAGAGAGTAAAAAATATGAACTCAATCTTCCCCTGTCGACTTCAGGTTCAACTCCGCCCCCACCAAGCTTTCCCTCGAGTTCAACACCAGTTTTGCCGCCCTCCAGTCGACAACAACTTTTCCTCCTCCTGCACTCCGGTCGACGCCAGTAGCAACCCAACCCCGACATCACTTTACCCCAGAAACCTCTTTCGTCTCCTTATAAAACCACCGAGAACATTAGTTTCTATAATTCGCAAAATTTTCCGTCTTCGATGAATGCTTGTGTTGTTTAAATTTTAACGTAGTCTCATTTTTGATTGTTTCTACCCCATGTCATCATGCCGATGTGCTTCGCGTAAAATATGCTCTTTGGTTTTCTCCACCAATTTCAATTTTATGTTCTTCTCCTCTCGAATATTTGACATTGGCGCATTGATTAGGGGCAGTTACTCCGGGCAACTCATTGAAATCTTATTCGGTGGCTATAGATTGCACTGAACTGACCTATGGGAACTGTGTCTGTTCTTAAGTTTTTTTTTGTCAAGGGAAATACCTGTACGTTGATGTCAGAATTACTCAACCTTAATTGACTATAGCGTGCGTGAGGTGAGTAAAATTATGGCAGGGAGTTCCGAGACTCATTAAAATTACATGTTCCACCTATGCCAATGAGACCATTTGCCATGATTTCTGCCAAGCTGGAAATTAGTCTATGCCCTGCATTGTATTCAAAACATTAGACCTAGATAACCCAAAATAAAAGTCATTAAGCCCGGCTTTACTTTTAAACCAAAAATCACACCTCGTCGAACACACATCATGTCCCAATAAGGTAATGGAAATCAGGTAACTGTACACTTTCATGAATATATAATTTAAAGAAAATGACAAAAAACCATGAACGACGATGTTAATAATTCAGTTAAGTTCATCAAACCATGGTATCAGTTATATAGCGAATAATATTGTCATTAATTTCAAGTTTTAGTTGAGCCCATTCAGAACCATTTGTGGTAACGATGATTAGGATAATATTAATGACAGCAACATGATGAAATATTATCAGATGTAAGAGTGCCTATGCTGGTAACAATAAAGCACTAGTTATAGACTATTTTACTATTAGTTGTAAAGGCGTTAATGGTACTGTTTACAATTCAAGAAGTGCCGTCTTCAAAGAGAGGTTTTTGGGAGTGTTAGTCTTTAGGTAGGTCCTGATGCATGTCGATCATATCGAATATCAATTAATGCATCAGCTCTCCGAACAACGGGAGCTCCGACGAATTACACGAGAGGCAGTTGTCACCTTGTCAGTTGTTACGGCGCGACTTGCTCCACTTAAGTCGCATTTACAGGACATTAACTCGTACAATGGATCAGTATTAGTCACTTACACAAGATTGCCTGCGCAAACACGGATAAACAATAGCGAGCGTCCAAACCACGTGGAACGCCAGCGGATTACCCGTACGTACGCTATAACTGCGCAAGCGCAGTGAAATATGACCATTTCCGCCCTGTCTAGGGAGCACAGAACAGTTACAACAGGGTTTTGGGCTGGCCCCACACACCCAAGTGGACACGAGTCCTCATCCCACGTCCTTACCGAGAGTCTGAACAAAACATAATGTTTTTTGCGTTCCCCTGCAACTCAAAAGCACTACTCATGATAACTGAAACTTAATTCTACTACAGATTTTTAATCGGCTAATTCACATCAGGAAAAATATACCGGCAAACAAAAAAGGACCAAAAGACACCAAATTTGACAGTTTTCTCCCCAAATTTACTACTTCCATGCAAATGCTGGAAAAAAATCTGACGACAGATTCAGAATTCTCGTATTCTCTAGATTCTAAAAATGTGGTTATACACTGTAGTACGCCCCTTACCAGCTACTTTTTTCGTTATTTCGATCTGTCTGACAGCCACCTGAAATTGCACCTGTTTCCTCAGTCAGCAGGCGACAGGGGTTGGAAGCAAGCGACAACCACCATTTGGCATGGAAGGTGGGTCACGGCTAAAAAACTTCTCATTCAAACACAAGTAAATCACTTTCCTGGCAGATTTTTAGTCACCAAATTCCTCAAACGACCTGTATTTAAATTCTAGGGACTAGAAAATGCCCTGAGGCTAGGGTGCCACCCTGAGTTAAGGGCGCCCTGTGTACTTAAAATTGCTCTACCTCTCAAACCGGTGTCAAGGAATGGCCGCTGCTGTGTGAACTTGCTCGTGCCAGTCGTTTTTACAAACACACACACACACACACACACACACNNNCACACACACACACACACACACACACACACACACACTTACAGCAGGTCAGGTGCTCCGTGTAAGTTGCTCCGTGACATCAGTCTCCAGTGTAAATGCAACTATTGCTAACTGAAAGTGTCCCGGATAAGTCATTTTGCCCTCCAAGGTATCATCGTGTGGGTATTTTCCCCACACTCGTATGATGGTGGGGTGCGATAATTTTGGTGTGGCAAGGTCTTGGGTGAGCTAACTAAACTTAGAACGACGGGGGTGGGGGTTACTTGTCTCGAGTAGGATTTATACCATTCTATATTCATGGGCGGCGCAGTACTGAAAACAGTTGGAGTTTATAGCCCCCACCCCCCTACGGTGCTCTGCTCATGATATCGTCTAGGTCACTCATTTTCTCAGTTGCCCAGTAGTGAGTTGGTCAGGAAATGAGTGAGCGGGGGGGAACAATCATGGTGTTACATGTACCGTCGCACTCGACACTAGTACTCTTGCCGATTGCGCCAGTGTATGCATCCAAGACCATCATTTTAGAGTCATCCGGGTTTCAACATGAGTTGAGTGTAGGACCAGCACACAGTATCCCCTCTTAGTAGACAATACAGTGTAAGTGCCACAACACTGTTCCTACAATAGATTGTCGCACTCCGCACAAATATTGTCTCTTCCAATTTATGTCGAAAAGCAACATGGTTGAATGTACATGCAAAAAAGCTCCATTGATGATGAATGCGAGGCTGATGCCTCGTGTTATGCATAACCATGACGACGGCAGCCTAATTTGCGGAACTTTGGTTAAAAAATTGGGACATACCGTGAATAATGCGCTTACAAGGAAGTCACGCATTTCTAAAGATATGCGGGAATTTTCACCGCTCGTCCTTCTGAGCGGCTTTTACGAGGATCAAAGGGAGCGCGACGCCGAGGTCAGGTACAGTGTTGTGATGACCGCATTGCCCGATGCGAGCAAGACCCAATTAAGTGTAATTACCCAACCATAATGTGTATTAAACATCTCTGACTGTACATAATGGCGAACTTTCAAAATGCATTAACCACTAATTTTCGCTAAAACAACACCAAAGCGGTATTCAGCTGGAAAAAAGCAACCAAGTACGGTTTTCGGTTTTTAAAAATCGATGAACTAATACATGTAACTAAAAGCTACAACTGTTGGGTACGATTGAAGATAAACCACCGCGCGTATTGATATACTCGGTGGATATACAAACGCTGATCAGTGTTAATAATATCACATGGATTCATTTTTAATATTCTTTCAATCTCGTTTAATCAGATTTTTGACCAGGAAACAGTTGTACTTAACTTGCGCCCACTTTTAATTTTTTATTACTTACAAACAGCTAGAATAGTTATATAGTCAGCGCCACCGAAATTGTCAACAGATTCCAAATCTTCAGTTTGGTTGTTACCATATTTGCAAACAAGTGGGCATTACAAATTACATAACGAAAACCAATATGAAACATATCGTTTCTTTGGGAAGTGGCCCCATTGTGAAGACTTAAACACAAGTTAACATTTTAGTCATTTTGTAATATTTATAATGTACTAAGTTAAAACTACTCTCCAGAGTTGCAGCCTGTAACTCTGCAAATGTCAGAGAAAACCGATTTGGGGGTACTAAGAACAATCATTGTTGAGACAGTAATGCTAGCTATTACCTTACCACTCAAATAGCTCAGATCTACATCAATACAAAAGGCGTGCTGAAGAGGCATCGTAAAAGTTGTCTAGGGTTAAGGGAATCAGAGCGGTGACGACTGTAAGCGAGAGATTCTCGAAATGTATATTAAAAGGACGTTTTACACCTACCCAGCCTGCTAGCTGTATGAAAACTATCAACATACAGCCAGGCACATGTATCACTGTGGGTTGAGCAGACTTCAAACTTGCACACAGCTCGTGTAGTTCTGCTCACCACTTCTTCATGAACCTTGTATCAACATATAGAGGACGCTCACCTTGCCCGGTATAGCCGTTTTTCGGTTTGCCGGAATCAAAATTCTGAAAACTTTTAATGAAGTAAAAATAGTTCCGATAATTTGCTGTGGTGTGTACGCAACCTCGTGAAAGAACAACAGTTGCTTGAAAAATCTGCCAAAAAAGAAACTGCCAATAGGTGACGCAATATTTCATGGCACCAAAAGCCAACGCAAAAGATCGCACCACAATTTTAGCAGTAAAATAATGGCAGAACGCCGTTTTTTCCAACACCGGTAACTAATTTAGTTTTCTCAAGGACGAGTGTTAGTTTTAATGACACATATTTTGTATCTGGTCAGATTTTTACTCACATCCGCGCAGAGCTGTATATTTATTATACAGCTTTGCGCCAAGGCTATTTTACACCCACAACTCGAGAGGATCTACATTTTCTATGGTGGAAGATATGTGCACTTGCACACAGTCGACGTTTAAAAGAGAATATGACTCTCCCCTGCTGCCTGTTGCTGACCCCTTCTAAACCTCAGTCGCCCCTCCACTAAAACTCAAGATCCGAACATCCGAGGCCCACGCTCGTCGAAGTGTAATTCGTTCAAGCCTACACGCAGTACGTCTACATGTACACAGTGTTGCAATCTCGCTTAAATCACACGTAACGTTTTAGGGGGTTTATTATGTCACATGCCTGCACCTGGATATAGTCGAATCCGGCACTGGCTGCTGATTGTTACGTGAGTTTAGGAATGACCTTTTTTGTAAACTCAAACGTTCAGTTCAACTAGCTTTGTCTGACGTTTACAATTTTGCTACCGACCTCTGTGATGTTTAAACTGCTACAATTGGCGTTTGTTCATTTCATCTTCCTAAACCTTACATAATGTCTCAGTGTTTACCCTCAATCTTGCTTTGTACTGTACTTTTCCGAAGTAATAATACAGGGCCCATTTTATCTATTCACAGTTTCATTTTTGAACTCTGGAATCGGAACTTGGAACGCACTACCTCTTTTTCAGAGCATATGTCGAACATAAATATCTGCGACAAATTCAGTACCTCTAAGTACTGAGAGTAATTCTAAGTGTTTAAGATAAAAAATATGCATTTCATAACAATTGATATTCTATAGCAATCAATACTGGGTATGTTGGATAAACGCTAATTAGAAATAATTAAAAGCCAGTGTCTATTTGAACTCTTGATTTCTTTTCAGTTACCTGAAATTTGTTGTAGTCGTCATCTGTTATTTCGTCATGAAATAACAATGCACTATGTTTGCGCAGAGTTGTTATAATAGCAATCTATAGGGGATTGGTGTTACAGATGTTAGGTAAGAAGTCGGTTTCTTACGGGTTAGCGCAGAGGAGTGGCTGTGAGCTGCAGCTGTCTTCAAGAGCTCTGCTCACAGCTCGATAACCACACACAGCAAGCAAAACTCTCAGATCTTTAACACTCAGGTTGGCAGTGATCGGCGTAAAGGTAGTACACACTGTGGGAACTAGCCAACAAAAGAAATTTGTTATTGTCAGGTGACGCAATAATCAATTTCCATTGGCTATACTGCCTTTAATCGACTCACCGCCTCCCTCCACCAAGCTGTGGGGATTGGATTATTCTAACCCCCCCCCCAACCCCCTTGACTCACGAACCACGATACACGACCCCCTCGATCCGCGACCTGTGGAAATTTTTACGCTTTTTACATACTTCATAATCTTATTACGTCGCTGAGTGACTGTCCTAGAAAATTTAACTGCAGTCACGTGGTGGAACCCAGAGGTCTACGGTTTTAGGCCTCTCAAAAAATTTTGAGATAATAAGCAAAAGAAAAGCACATTCACCTAAGAAACCGAAGACTTTTATTAAAAAGCTCCAGACAACTGTTGAAGTGTAGTCTGAGATAAGGTAAGTGTAACTCTTAGTCGAACGTTGGGCATTTCACCATGATTCATGCTTCATTGTCGCCGATTTTGTGTATTGTAATTATCCAGTGTCAGGTTATGGGATTGTCGTTAAAGACGTTTAATGTCCTTTTTTGAAAAATAATCTGGCATGGGCGGCACACCATAGGGACTGGAGGCTATAGCCTTCCACTTCAGGGCCGTAGGACGGGACTGGAGGCTATAGCATTCCAATTCAGGGCCGTAGGACGCGGGGGAAGGGGTGGCGGGGGAAGGGGTGGTGGGGGTCGGGGGGTGGCACGGGCTCCCGGGCCTCAAACATTTTCAGGCGTCTAGGTTAACCGTGGCAACCGACATAGGCGTTGTGCCAGGGACAGTCCAGAAAAGAAAGACTGCGAAAAACGGATAACAGAGAAAATTCAAGAGAACATTTAACAAATTTGCATCAGTGCATGGTTTACTTTTTGAGGACTCTGAACAGGACACTGTCGTTAGGGTCTTCGCTTTTGCAGCACAGGTCGTCTAAACGCACACATATATTTCGAAAAATCGAGAAAATTTGTAAAGCGAAGCTTTTGCGGAGCGTACTAATTTACTGGATGTTTAAATTCAATAAGTCAATTTTGCGAGTGCAAAACCATATTTTTCCAGAGGCCCCTCTCTGACATGGGATAACGGAGACAACTTTCGCTTTATTTTGTTTTCTCGAAATTGTAAATCACATGAGAAAATTTGATGACCCAACAGATAACATCAATTGCTGCGCATTTCCTGATATTTGAAAATATAGATTTTTTCATATTTAGGAGCCTCGCCCTTGAAGGAGGTCATTGATAACATTCAAGTGGCCACTTTTTGTGTTTTATTGACAAATTCTTAAGGGACCGCTCACGGAGAGAGGGCCCAATGTTGGAATCGATTACCTCTGTTTTCCTGTTTTTTTTTGTGAAATCGTGCTCTCATGTTGAAGGAGGTCACTCCCTGCATCGTCTTGGGACCACACGACGGTGGAATGAACTGCCACTTTTTCCAAGCTTAATGATGTTTAGCCTTTCATCTTATGGCGTCTCATTTCAGATGGTGCCCTCTCTCGGTGGAGCGGTTCGGGGTAAATGTCCCTTTGTCCCTCTATATACATGTTTACCTGCGCTTGCAGGACAAGTGTACACAAGCACTATACTTATCTACGCGTGCACAAGATGTCACAGGCACTATGTCTGCGCGTGCACGACAAGTGTACACACGCACTATGTCTGCGCGTGCACGAGAAGTGCACACAATCAATTATGGTTGATAAAATTTATTACGAACGATTCTTTAAAATAGATTAATTTCGACTATTTCTAAGAATGTTATAAGATGTTGATAAGAATTAATATTAACGAATGGTGTAATATAAGATCTAAGTTTTTTCATCAGCCCTAGTAATTTATACGAATTCTTGTCACTGACCAAAAACGATCCTAAGAATAATGTTGTAAACGATGATCAGACTGATACATGTATATGTGATCGATGATCAGCCTCATCAGAATTCATATCTACCAAAATTGGGGTGCAAGATTTTTGCATAAGCATTACTTATTCTAAGTATAGAAAATATGATTAAGACAGTGAAGAAGACGAACAGTACACAGTGTCTATTTTGTTACGTACAATTCCATTAAGATTGACGGTAAATATAACGGGCAAAACTAAGCCCTTGAACTAGCACAGAAGTATGCAAAAGTCACGCGCACGGACTTCTGTGAACATCGGAACCCTCCCCGGAGGGGAGGAGGAGGGAGGGAGAGGCGACACGACAATTCGTGATGATCGGCACTAAACATTTTAGCAGAAGAAATATTACATAGATTCATTCAAGTAAGTCAGGCAAACGCATTTTGATTAATAATCCACTGGTGCCACCTGCCGCCCCGAAGTGCTGTACCAGAGGGTTCCACTTCAATCGCGTCCAGCAACCATTCTATTACTGCTGATGAATTTCTGTAATTACATCACGTTTCGTCTCTTTTAGTTGCTAAACGTAATTGAAACATTAGAACGTTCTAGAACCAATGTGTAGTTAGTTGTTGCAACCAAACGGGTTTTACGTATATAAAACTTGACAAATATCCGTGGTGTTGACGCATTGAATTTTGGAATTAAATGCTAAATGATGTCAATAAGAACATCCACGCAATTTTGCCACAAGTCAAACTTTAATAATTCTGCTAAAATAATGATTGCCTAAAGGTATTTCAATAAACACAATATACATTCATTGACTGGCCTTGGTGCATTACAAGCTTCAAGGTGTAAGACATATCAAATCCAAATAGAAAAAATATTCTATAAAGAGTTCGTCTCACCCACTTGTTAGTCGAAGTACATGCTCTATTTCCTATTTTTTGGTTATACTAATTGTCGTAGCTCGCTACATAAATACAGACAAACTAAATCCGTGGTCTTGACCATAATATAGAATAGTTCACTAAATATACTAAATATATAGACACGTTAAATCCATTGCCATGACCATCAATACAGATTAGCGGTACATAGGTAGACACTCTATATCCATGGTAATGACCATAAATATAGAATAGCGCACTAACCCCTGTATGTAAATCCGATACTGCCAAGTATTCACGAGGGAAGTTAGAATTCCAAATTCATCAAAAACAAAAGATTCTTGTACAGCCCAGCCATTCGACCCAAACAACCAAAAATTTGAAAAAATACAGTAGGATTGCCGCCTTCGAAAGGGTGGGATTTTGAAGAAGGTGAAGACCACTACTTGTGAATTACACAAAAGGATTATTTCCAATGGTTAGTTATAAAATAATTTTACTGTTTCCCGTAGTATCACAAGAATAGTATCTCTTTTGAAACTGGTTACTATGAGTTGTTTGTAAGGAATTCCCACTTGTGGAAAACACTGCTGTCTAAGCTACTATTTGTAACGATCGTGTACATGTCGAAAAGGGTACTCAAAGAAATGTCACTATGATTAACAAAGATTTCAAAGTTTTTTTGTCCGTGCAGTTCAAGTTTAAAATCGTGAACCGTTATAGGGACCTTAATACGAATACGCCATCTCCCATATTCCCCCGGTTACCCGTCAAAAGTCCGCGAGCATGCATGCGGAAATTGCGCATAACATTCCTGTTTGATAAACAAATTCGTTGGTTTCTGATTTACTTTTTGAAGTTGGAAAAACTCTATTATCCGATCCCAAAATAATAAAGTACACTTAGACGATTTTTGCATATCTAAAATAACTCTCAAAGGCATTGATGAAATTCGTAAACACAAAATGTAGATAGAAAAAACGTTTTAAAAATCCTTAACTAAATAAAATCAAACTCATTTCTTGGAAAGGTTGTCTTCACAATTCCTTGGTGTTTTTAGTTACCAGTATTATTGAGTAATGAATTTTTGTTCTTCAAAACTGAATTGATTGCTTTCCCTGATTCGCATGCACGCCATGACTGACGTATCCACGTTAAAAATAAGACGTTGCCATGCAGTAGGCCGCGCAGACCCTCAGTGATAACCACAAGAACTGAATTTGAACTGCAGGCGTTCAGGAAGTGTTACATTTTGGGACACACTATCCTTATCCCCAGCCACCAAAAACTGAACTACCGGTCGCGTTTCAATTAGGGATTTTGAAACAGCCCCAAGGGCACTATACCAGGGACTTCGGGGCTTCACCTTTTCGAAAATTTCAAAGAATGACCATAATAAAATAAAAAATTCCCTAAACTGGATCACAACAAAACGAATCTTGACCTTAGAACGAGTGCAGACGGCCGGTACGAGCTGCCTGCCTCAAGTGAACCATACTATAGTTGAGCTGACCAGCAACTAGCTTTGGTTCATCGTTAATTTCGTATTTTCACACTGTTAGATCTTAGCTATACAGTAGCTACTTGAGGCAGCTCCTCGCTACAGGTCAGTGTACTGGTCCTAGGCCCATTCATACTCTCCGTGTTGGTCCACTGTTACTCAACTCTTAATGGCTGGATCCCCGGAATGGTCCCAGAGACGGATCCAGGATTTTGAGTTGGGAGGGGGGGGGGGTCAGGGCAGAGTATCAGCCAGGGTTTTTGCCAGTCAGAAATTGGCACCTCTGAACTGCCAAATGGAATCTGGCCTGAAAATTTTAGGGGGGGTCATGCCCTCTTGACCCCCTACAACCGCCAATGTGCCTCCCCACGTGCGAAATTCGGTAAAAACATGGTGGCATAGGGAGGACGGGGGCGAAGGGGGAGTTATTTGGCGACGTCGAAATGGTTTGTGCCCCCCAACAATATTTGCCTTCCTACGGGCCTTCACATATTTCAGTGCTGCACAGCCCTTTTCTTGATGTAATGAATTATCAATTAGAGTAACTTAACTTTGACTTAATAAAGTCTTCTCCAAATGAGGCGAAATTCTTTAAGAACGGGAAACCATTTTTAGAAACAGGGCAATCAAGATATCTACGGGCCATAGTCTTCTTGTTCTAGTCCTAAACTTGCCGTAGTTCGTTTAATTTTATTACGAGACTGCCATACAAATCTAAAGAATATCACATTCAATTCGTTCAAGACTTTTACAGGTACTCATTTGGTAAATTCGTAGCTCTAAACGTATCCCGTTTTTTAATAAAAAGTCCACATACTCAAAAATTCTAGCCCCCTAATTTTCCGGCTGGGTGCGTGAATGCGGACGGAGTTTTTTATTCTGAGAATGACATGACGAAATTTTTATCTGGTTGTATTTTTGCGTGTTACTTTGAAAAATCGCTGGAAATGGGAATAGCCCACTATTCTAAAAGTTTACTACTCCGAAGCTTCAATACTCCGAAAATATCTAAAATTTCGAACCCAGGTTTAATTTCTATTGTTTTGCATTCAAAAGTAAACGATACTTCGGTTATTAGATGCGCTGAGTAGTGTACCTATACCGAAAACAACGTCCGGGTACCCTTGATTTCATGCCTGCATGTCTTATGAATGCGAAAAACTAAGTACGTTCTTGCATTTTTAAAAGGATACCAAAGCCGGATCTGGCCTATTGACAGATATTGAAAATGACTCCCTATCTAGTTGTCTGAAACGAAATAATACACTGTAACCATTGACAGCTCTCAAAAGTTTTCTAAAAACTTGAACACTCCTTATAAAGTTTGCTAAACAGGCAAGCGTGACCTACGCTTTTTGCGAATTGCACGGCAACCGTGGGAAAATTCCACCCACCAAGGACCATTTTGTTTAAACTGTGACGTGGGGTGTATGAATTTTCAATTGATTCCTTTCTTAAAAAGTATTCTGAGCCCAATATTTTTATTTTGATGATTTCAACCAATCCTCGTTCTCTCACTTGCCGATGCATTATTGGCGTCAATCTTGAAATGTAAATCAGGAATCAACTAAGACTTCATACCCCCTATCTCAGGAATTGGACATTATGGTCCTTGGTGGGTGGTCTTTTCCCACAAATGCCGCGTAACTCGCTAAAAGCGTAGGTCACGCTTGCCTCTTTAGCAGAATTTGTAAGGAGTTTTCTAATTTTCTCCGAAATTTTAGATGCATGTCGAGACGTTACAGAGCATTATTTGGTTTCAAAGAACTGGATAGGAAAGTCGTTTTCAGTGTCTGTTAATAGGGCAAAACTGGGTTTGGTATACTTTTAACTTGCAAGGACGAAGTCCCTAATTACTATAACTTGATAAAAGGCTCAGTTTTTAGTTACACAGAATTACGTCATTAGTCAAAGAGGAACTCATAATAAATATAAAATGACAGAAAGCTATAAAGTCTGTGAGTACAGAACGCCACACAAATACGCAAACAATTTAGGGAACTCTGATTGAATCGCTATTTGGGACTATTTTATGCAACCGAGCACTAGAGTTCTATGATCAAGGTAAATTTCCCCTTCGGTTGCATTCACGCCTGAAAGTCTCGTTAGGTAATTACATTGCCGAAGGCATACTGTACACGGGCGATTTTTCACCACCAAGTTGGTCATCTCAACATACAGCGATTGACATCGATCGAATGAAGCATGCATGGCGGTACATACACACTGTATTTTTAGTCAGTTCGTTGCCGTGCGTGCCGGCGAACGTGTACCCTCAGAAAAGTTACTCATCTCAAAATGCAGTGAATAACATCGAACGAAACATGCGTGTATTCATATTGAGTTTTCATTAACACATACAATGTACATGCATAGACGGATTTAGGGGGGCAGGGTGCCCGCCACCCCCCTCCCTTGGCTGCCGCAAAAAATAAAACGGCAAGAGCGTAGGGACATGTTGAGTTTATTAATAATTCCCGGTAATTAAAATTATACGGATGAAACGAGATTTAAATGTGTGCAGTTTTAGTGTTTGGGGGAGGGCTCAGATCCAAATTCAAGTGCCAAATTCGGAAAACGGCTCATTCGTAACGGAACTATGCCTAAGTGTAGGCTCTCCCGCGATATCCCAGGCGACTGGCAGTGGCGCTGCGCAATACGACTCCGTTTCCGTCGTCTGCTCCACTGTGCAATGAACAAAATATACTTGAATTCTTAAAGAAAATGGAACCTGAGCGACGATGAAAAAACAGAAGCTGCTGGTAATATGTGAATTTTAATCGAAACCTTAGTGAATCACTCAGAAATTCATAATTCTCTCTTTATCAAACCTTAAGTTAACACGATTTCCAAAGCAACCCCGTCATTATTGCCAACACGAAAAACAGATTTGGTCTTTTGGGGATTTGAAGACTATTTTAAATACAACAAATTTGTTAAGAACCGATTGCACAAAATATAAAACGTGTAATAAGCATTACAAAAAGAAGTAGGTTTCGTGCGCAAATGCTGTGGACCTTAAACAAGTAGGTCTCTTAGAATAATGGTAGTAGTTAAATCGTGGTGACGTAGTGGTAAAGCACGCGCACTCTATCCGCCAGGTCGTGACTTCGAGTCTGTGGTACTGGCAGTTTTTCCTGTTTGACACGTTCTCCGTGT
This sequence comes from Phoronis australis, assembly GCA_002633005.1. NCBI lineage: Eukaryota > Metazoa > Phoronida > Phoronidae > Phoronis > Phoronis australis. The sequence continues at coordinate 210,473 of NMRA01000394.1, read as the reverse complement.
TTTTTTTTTGCATTTTTTTCTAGGATAATACTTCAGGTATCAAGGAAAATGCTTGATAGTTAGAGGAAAAACAGAAAAATTTCCGACCTCCCCCCATTCGGTGCTATGCTCATCTACAATCGTGGTTTGCGCAAATGGTTACAGCTGGAAAAAATGTTGTCCCCCCTTGTGATATCCTAGATCCGCCACTGACAGGTATCATAACTCTGGATACAATTAAGTCAATATAAATTGAACATATCCGTAAAATTCATCGCAGTTCAGTCGAGCTTCCCTTGCCGGGTGCTATTTTTAGGAAATTTCCAGAAATCCTGCATGCTGACAAACTCAAAGTTAAACAAGAGACACAAATCTTACAAATTGTACGGGGTACCATGCTCTTTTTGCAAGTGCCGCACACCAGTTCAAGGGCTTTGATCAGTGTCGCCCTTGTTCTTGCCTAACTCGCGTGACGGCAATTGACCTATCGCAAGTTCCGCCCCCTAGCTTAAGGTCGACTAACAAACAATAAGTTATAACCGGCAACGTGTTGTTTGTCGGGTAACAAGGCGGCTTAGAAACGAAGTTGTGTCAAGAATGCTGCGTTCTAAATAGTCAGTTAAGCCGTCACTCAAAATCCTGGTGGTAGGTCAATTGAAATACTTTGTGGTTATCGCACACGATGAAAAAGTCAAAGACAACGAAAAAGTGGAGATGAAATTCTTCACCAAAGTCCTCTTAAATGTAATTACCGTAGACATACTTCATCGAAGTTATGTATAAAACCAGAAAAGATCGCTGAAGAAAGTAAGCATATTTTTATTGTAAAATGTATTTTTGACGAGGTGAAAACCTTCCATACGGTTACCGGATATGGCCTACCGCCCGTTAAAGTACACGTGTCGAAATTAAAACATAGGCCCATGGGGACTGTAGTAGTTCCTGTCTAACCTGCCGAGGGGCATCGCGTTGACAACTATTTCGTGTGCTTCAGAGCGTGCCTGTTAGAAATATGGAAGGGCTCGTGAGATAACAATGTTCTCTCTGGGGTACATGTACCTTTATTTTTCGGGATTTCGCATCGTTTGCAGTGCACTTAGAATGTTTATCACAGATTCTAAGTGAACCAGCACTTGTGAAATATTTTTGAACTGGGTTTTCAAAGTAAAATTTGTCACAATTTCTAATTTTCCCGCCATATGATGCCAAAAATGATGGCGGGTAGTGGTGTTGCTTAGTACAGTAGTGCTTCGCCAGTCGAGTAGAACTTGTTGACCAGGTCAGTCATGCTTGCCTTGAATAATATTTTAGCTTCACGACTGTATAAAGAAGATAACAGTAGGCTTCACTTATTTCTCACGAGGTGAACTCTATCGGAGTCCTCAGTTTTTTCCATAAAACTTGACTCAAGGACATTATCTGCAGCTGTAAAAACAAAGATCATCCGAATCAATGAAATGTATACAATGAAAAATGTATCTTGATAATGTTGATATGTTTACGTAAGTATGAACATGCAGCGTTTGAATTTTCCGATAATGCACTTACACTAAACACGCATCAACTGTGTGCCAGCTGGGTATTTTGAGCGGCAGATTTTACTTTTTACTGTTTTACTGTCGCGACAAAACAAAATTTTTACACAGCGCTCGTCAGAGGATATGACGTCATACACCCGCCCCGCGCAGTGTTAAGAATGGTCAGTTTCCGATTTTTGGAACTAATCGAAGGACTGCTCGAAGAAAAAGTTAGATAACCTGAGTTTTTGTTCGAGTTGGAAGGAATTAAAGACATCGACTGCCTCCTAAGGTGTACTTCTAAGCCTATATGGTACTTATAACAACGTCAAAAAGTACCATTAGTCCGATTAAAAGAACTACTACAATTAAGTCCAATAACTAAAATGTGACCTAAAATTCAAAAGAATCACCCGTGATACATGTGAGTAGGTTTGATCATCTTAATTACTTTACTGTGGTTGCTGTGCAAACAAATGCATTGCATCCATTTCTCATTGTTTGTGACGTATTTTCAGGTTATGTACATGTGGGAATTTATCGACAAGTCGTTGATATAACCAAATATCTGCATTTCTTATATCATTTAATAAACACACTTGAAAGTAATATATTTTCTGAAAGTAAAAATGCTGGTGAATGTGATTTTTAAGCTTTTTACCAACCTGCCTTTAGTTGGACCACGTGACCATGCCTATTAGTAAAATTTAATACATTGATTGCAATTAACAACGGTATCAAGAACATGCCCAAATTTACTTTGTTATATATGTTCCGAAGACGTATCTAACAGTTCCATTTGAATAAGGTAAGACATGATAAGATATGATGTTACAGTTAACCTATTTTGGACCTTTTTTGAGTCCTACATAACCTTAGTTAAAATGTCAGTGTATGAAGACTACTACGCAAAATTATCAGAACAAAAAGCATGAGAACACTCCAACACTGGTTACTCGGATCGGCTTGCAGCTTCACACGGATTACTCTGATCGGCTTGCAGCTTCAAACTTCCAGTTGGAGGAGTTCTTATTGTCATCAATTACATTTTCATGGAACAAATTAACATTGCTCAAAATATCATACTTAATAAACTAAGTGTGGATGATTTGTAAAAACGTGTTAGCAAAATAAGGCAATCCGCAGAACGACGTTTCGATGTTCAAGCTGAGTTAGGACGGGAATCGGTATCAAAGCACACTCAAAGTCTATCGCATGGTCCAAACATCATTCCTTCGCCATGTGATATACCTATGACCCACCATACTTACATATGCGCACCTGTAACAGAGGGAATGTTTAACGAGTCCCACTTTTATTCTTTCAGCAATGCTTTGCTCTACGGGCGAGTACAACTTACTTCGAAACATAACAGCCTCGTACGATAGCTCAGTTCGACCGGTGCTCAATGCTTCACATACTGTGACGGTGAAAGTGGGAATAGCTCTCAACCAAATCATCGATATGGTAGGCTACTCAACCGTTATTAATCGAAATTTCTGAATGCATGCAGATAACTCTTTTGAGTTGCCCAGCGACTTTAGGGCGAGTTCGTATTCCTAACTGGATTTAGTTCAAGGAATTTTTGATGCGTTCATGTACATGTATCCAAATGGCCCTTCATAAGCTATCACGCGATTTGTGTGCAGTCACGTGTATAATTTTATTTAGTGTCTTTCGATGAAACAAAAAATTAAAAGTCTTGCCCGTAGTCGGTTATCGAGACACTCGGCCGAGTGTGTCTGAGACCGGCCCAAAATCAATGAGTCACTGAGGCGTTACATGAGAGAGCACTGAACTGTTAGCGAAGACGATGCGTGCTGTATACGGACTTAGAATTTCCCTCGGGGATTAATGCCTGTTGGTCTTTACGCTACAACCAATAAGTAATACGTAATGCATGTATTATTGGAAAATTAACTGATTAAAACTGTGCCGCTACTTTTCCGTCATTCTGTTTTTTTATGAAACGACTGCATGCGATAGCTACACGCCGGGCGATTCTTCAATAATTGTAACCTTTGCAAGGTTACGTGCTCATGCACGGGCGCTGTTCTTTACCTTACTTTAAGGAAAAGGCGCCCATGAGCGCTTTGTGGTGTTGGTTGGAAATCTCCGGCCAGTAACCGCGTGTCACGATTGGTTTGTTCTCAAGTCGATGATCATCGGATTCTGGTGATAGAACAATGCTTTCCAGGTTGATTCCTGGAAGTACAGCTCCCAGAAGAAGGTTAGCGGCTGAGAATTCGGAATTACATGCTTGCATACACAAGATTAAACACTCGGTTGCGGACAACGAGAAATGGAGATCGTAAGAAACGGACACCAGGGTCCCAAATGACAGTAATTATCCTCATCACCAGCGAATACTAGAAAACAATTAAATTAGCGAGTCTTCCTTCTCCTCTTATTTTAGAAAGAAAAAAAAAGAAAAATAATGACATTTGAATATACTTTAACTACAATATACTAGTATTCGTTCAACAAATATTTTTGACCGGCAAATTTGGTGGATGACCGTCGTCTTGCACAAGCAATTGGGGTGTTTAATGTATTTCATGCTGCACAAACCATGCTTCGGAGAGAAAAAAATAGCCGCTGAATATCAGTTGAAAAATGGGATAATGCAAGCCAGTCACATGTGAGACCATTTAAGTAAAAATCGCGAAGACAAATCAATACGTACAGTATTAAATCCTTGGGAGATCCACATTAGAACATTTTAAAAATTTCCTTACACTGAAAACGTCGACATTTTCCCCCTACTTTTCCTTATGGGCGAAGCATATGTACTGCATGAATTACAAATTCAGTGTACCCGTTGCGTGAGGGGAGGCGGTGTGGCCTAGTGTGATATGTGCCTGCTTTCTTTACTCTAGGTCGTGGGTTCGAATTCCACTGGGTCCCATTGCTAAACCCTTGAGTCAAGTTTCTATCCCCTGAGCTCGGTTTTAACTATATGTTAATAAAGCATAAAATGGTTCCAGGTGACCAGTGCAATGGGTCCACATGCACGCCTGCGTATGTCTGGTACAACGTGTATCAGACCGCCTGCAATTATTTTTCATTACCCGTTGCGTGTGAGTAATACGTGTTATACATCTACAGTCCTTGACAATATTTTCTTGCTGATAATGGTTGCGTGGGCAGTGCGCATGTTTAACGTATTTGACTATCCCAAATTGCTGAGACGACATGCTTGTTCCACCACCGACAAGACCAAAGCATCAACCCGTCGTATTAATTAGGTTTCAGATCTGTATGATTCACATAACCGGTGCTGATTCCATAGCGTGCATATTATCACGAGTCGCACGAAACGTGTGCGACCTACTTTCTGTGCAGGCCTTGGCCTCTGATGCTGAAGTCCTTCAGATTCTCGAAAATGTCCTGCTCCTACTCCTTCGCCTAAACCTGCTAGCGGTAGTCGTGGAGGCAACGTTGCAGGTGGTAAAACACCCTCCCGTAGAATAAACTGTCCAAACAAACCAGTGCGCTTCTTCCAGTGACGAACATGAAGGCAAGGCTGGTGTAGAGGTGGTGCGCTCAACACACAGCACTATCCGTAATACCAGCCAGTGGAGTAGCCACGGCAGTACCAGCTGTAGCAACAGCAGTAGCAGATGTAGCCACCTCCATACCAGCAACAGTGGTGCCAGCTGTTCCAAGCCCAATTTAAGCTGTAAGATGTAGTAACAACAGTACCAGGTGTAACAAAAATAGTTCCAGGTGTAGCAACAACAGTACCAGGTGTAGCAACAACAGTACCAGGTGTAGCAACAACAGTACCAGGTGTAGCAACAACAGTGCCAGGTGTAGCAACAGGCAGTATCAGTAAGAGCAGTATTAGTGACATGTATAACCACACTATAGTAACATCAGTGCAAGCTGTAGGAACGCCAGTTCCAGCTGTAGCCATACCTTACCAGCTGTAGCGACAGCCTTGCCAGCTGTTCCAACAACAGTACCTGGTGTAGCAACACCAGCACCAGCAAAAGCAACATCAGTAACCGCTGTACCCACGTCAGTGCCAACTGTATAAACACCAGTGTCAGCTGTAGTGGCATCAATACCAGCTGTAGCAACATCAGTACAGTCAGGCGACCTAAATATCGGACATTTCGGCTCATTCTGCATATTTAGTTCGAAAAACTACTGTCTGTTGTAAATTCCTTATTGAAATAAAGACTTGCTTTTACGGAATTGCTCTTTTACTATGTCTTGTCACCGGAAGCCACATTTATGTTCTAACTGATATTAAAAAGCACAAGTAGCAAACCCACGAAGAACCTAATTATCGGAAACCATGTTTCCACATACGCCACACCGCGGAAAACTGACTAACCAAGAAATGGCAGCAGGCACATTGGCGCCAAATTTCACCTCGTGTGTTTTGCTATATTTGCTGCTAAAACAAATCCTTGTTCGCAACAAAATTTTAATGCAATGTGATATGATAACAGCACCACCTTGTTTCGACGAGTCAGTGCAGACCACATGCAATACCACTGCAGTTTTTAGTCTATCTATGTATACTTTCTTGATATGACTCACCCACGTGCGCGGCCAGAGTTTGACTTGAGCTTAAAAACAAATGAAAACATCAAAGGCGTATTGTGTGTTCATTGAGATGGTTTCATTGTGGAAAAGGATTTCATTTTATGCTTTTATAACTGCTCTACGCAACTGTTCATTTTAGACCGACTTTTGGGTTTAATATGCACCGTTTCTGGGCGAAATCAAAACGAGATAACGCTATAAAAACGAGACAGTGCCGGACATTGTATACGTTACAGCGGAACAAAAATGATGCCATTTATTTCTCAGATTGTGATTCAGGTAAGATTTTTTAAAAACGTGGCTATTTAGGTCCTGTCCGATATTTAGGTACACTATGTGTACCATCCGCAGCAGCATCAATGACAGCTGTTTGCAACAGCAGTGCCTGCTGTAGCAACATGAGTACCAGCTGCAGCAGCATAAGTACCATCTGTAGCAACACCATTACAAGCTGTAGCAGCATCTAGACCAGCTGTAGTAGCATCAAGACCAGATGTAGCAACAACAGTGCCAGCTGTAGCAGTACGGATACCAGTTGTAGCAAAACTAGTACCAACTGTAATAACATCAGTGCCGGCTGTAGCAACACCAATACCAGCTGAATCCACATCAGTACCAGCTGTAGCAGCTTCAATATCAGCTGTAGCATCAGTACCAGCAGTAGCAGCATCAACGACAGTGCCAGCTGTAGCAACAGCAGAGCCAGCTGTAGCAACAGCAGTGCTAGCTGTAGCAACAACAGTGCCAGCTGTAGCAACAACAGTGCCAGCTGTAAACCGAAAGGTAGTAATAGTAGCAAGAAATAATGCTATGCAAACAGCAGAACTTCGAAACCTCAACTTGCCTGGCTCCTTCTGGCATGTTGGTGTCATTAAAATGATCTGACACCCCACCACTAGCCCTGGAAAGAATAGGCCCACAATAGTCACCAGTAACGCCAATTATGGGAGCTTTGTTTTGTGTTAGAGTGATATTTTTTGCGCGCCATTTCAGTGTCATTTGGCTACATAACATTAAAAATTATTTGAACTATTAATGTTTTTTCTCTCTTCCCTAAACCACCAATCCGAATATTCCGATAGCCGTGTGTTTAGAACACAAAAACATTTATTCATTAGGTAAGATTCTGGGATTACATGTATCAAGGGTGTTTTACGGATCGACAATAAATACTTGCAAACTCATTTAGGAGTTTGGTTCTTGGTAAAGATGTAACCACAAACATACTCAGGGACAATGACGCATGAATTAAAGGAGCAAGGGTGACCAGTATTACACGCATTTTATCTGAGACATCATTTAATCAGATGTTTGAAGCTTTGTCGTCAAAAATTCATGTTACCGTCATATGTTTTGGCACGTTATCTTGTCGCGATGGTGTTATGCTTAATGGATTGTACGCTTACCATATCGATCCCGACATTTGTTGATAAAACATGCTTCGGTGACATTACATGATAGTTGAATTAGAATCGAAGTCACTCACTGAATTTTCTCCGTCGGAGCTTTGGCATGGTAAATAGAAAAAGACAAGCGCGTAGCGCAGTGGCAAGGTTATGAGGGGTTAAAAGGCAGTTTCACTCCCTTGAAAAGTATAAGAAGTTTGTTATACAATGATTGTGATAACCTTCAGTAGTTAACTACATATGTTCACCTCGAAATGTACTGCCAAAGCTCGATCTATAGTCCCAGCTCATAACTTCTCAAAACATTTGACACTCGCTATCGTGCAAAACACAACGTCTCAAGATAACAGCGATATTACTGAAGTATCCTTTAATATGAACCTGCTGTTATAAATCAGGGCATTGACATAGTGTAGATATGAATTATTAGACACTCGCATGGCAAACGTTGATAATATCACGTGACCTATTCATGCGCACACCCAGCCTAAAATATAGGAGGGCTCCAATGTTTCGTTATGCGGACCTTTTACTGAAAAAATCAATGAGGACTAAAAAAAACACGGCCACTAGGTTCAGGCCTACGAATTGTGCATCCGCGCCGAATTCCTGAGAACCTTGTGTTCTTTTGTGTCGTTTCCTCGGACTTTTTGTTTCATTGAGGCATACCGTTTTGCCCAGTACGCCAAATTGGGGGGCTTGTTCGATCCCCCGGGTGCGCCCATGCTATTTACTGTAAGCCTGAAAAGAACTCTATTCTGACCGGAACTCACATCCAGTGCAATGTATGCAATCGCTCAAGTTCGCTGAGCTGTCGGAACCACCGGTTAATTAAAGAAATCCAAGTAGACATCTAGACAAGCACATTGATTTATAAAAACACATATGCTTGGGAGTGTGGCCCTTCCCGCGAACAAACTATTTCATGTCATCATGCCTAGAGTCTGCTTTTATGTATTTCTCCTTACCCGGAGGTTCTGTAGGGACCAGCAGATTCAACGGAATCTTACAGGCTGGGATTCTTCTTCCATGCACCATGGTATCCATCCTCCGCCAGTTCCAGCACTTGGTTCTTAAGCGCTAGGTACCAGGACGTACCAAGCTGTAAATGATGACACATGTTGCGCGGAACCCGTTGGTGAGGATGACAAAGACATAACTATATCAAAGATTATCTCTTCTCTGCTTCTACCCAACGCGACTGTAAGGATTCATCAGGGTAATCCTAAGGGAAAAAGCATCGTATTCAATGATTAAATATGGATTGTCTTCGAAGTTACTGGAAATGGGCGAGGAACCGACGATACCATACTCTATGCAATCCTCAAGATCACTGTCATTGAAAGCCCGGGTCTCGTGTAAAGATCCCAAGCCGCCAACATCTTCCCAGGGAATACTACAGTCCGTGTCAACAGTGGCAAAAAGTAAGATAAGACAGAAGGGCACATATTATTATTATTATATATGGAACCAAGGACAGCAACAGGCAATGTGTTTTCCATCTACGGCACCTGGTTCTATTGGCTGTCGCACGAAGGGTCATGTCTTGGTAGGTTTTCGTCACACTATCATCATCAGCTCATCATACATGACAATGTCATGCACAGGAGGTTGAGACAGGCTCTTGTATCCTAACTTAGGAGCTCCAACATTAGCCTTCTCCCATGCCATATTATTTTACATTCACACATGTGATGAAGCTGCAGACGTAGGATGTCATGTTGGTTTTGTATGAGAACAATCGTATGGTTTAGCCTGTCGCAGACTAGGCGTAGCATCCTCGGGAACTCTATTCAGCCCGGAGTGTTTGGAATTCACCATCGATACTGACACCAAAACTCGGTCGTACCTTGAATTTCGGCAAGTGTACTGGTATACACACTACGCGCACGTCTGTAATAAGTTACAAAAAAGCGCAATGTCCTGCCGACAGCATCGTTACTATTTCAATACAAATTCGTGCATTACGTCGACATTCGCTATGAGTTCGTTCATACCTCGTTTCATGTATACAGGTACCTACTCTGCAACATATGGGGCCAAAAAATCTAACCTGTAACTCGGCGTATTACCATGTATGGTTGCACGAATCCTCATTAACGCAAAGCATATTGTCACGCTGCTAAACCGTTGTTGTGCTGATTATCTTCAAGAGATGCCCTGTGTAACAACGTACGCAGCATAGTTTTGTGCATGGCTAAAACTATCAAGAGTACTGGGTCTGTGATCTTGTCAGCGTAAATACCACTTACTCACAAGGTTGAGATGCTCATGGAGTGGATACTCATGGGCGCACCCACGGGTTGCTCGAAAGAGCCCCCCAATTTGGCGAATTGGGATAAAAATCCACCTCAATGAAAAAAATGTCCGAGCAAACGAGACAAAAGTCCACAAAGTCCATAGGAATTCGGCGCGGATGCACAATTCGCAGGCCTGAACCTAGTGGCCCATTTTTTTTTTAATCCTCGTTGGTTTTTTGCAGTAAAAGGTCCGCATACCGAAAAATTAATTCCCCCTACATATTAGGCACGTGTTATTGAGCGTAAGACTGCATATGAATGGAACGTCAGTGCTACTTTTTAAAGATAGAACACCCACAACTGTGACAGGGACAGCTTGGAAGTTCATGTATTAAGTGTCCTTGAAGTGCAGACACAACGCAGCTGAGCGGGATAAGCTTAGCACTTGTGGGGGGTGTGCGACAGCCATGCGACTGGCATGTTGCACGGTGTGCCTTCTTAATACTCTTGGCATGGGGACTGCATTATAATTGCAGCTATTTGCAGCAACATAAATAGTTTTGCGCACAATATACGTACCGCATGAGTATTTATGGCTCTGCATTAGTTATTCATATGTTAGATGTGCGTCACAAAACGTTTAAAATAAACGATACATTTCGAACTTTTGAACGTTCGGCTCTGTATTGATTTTTAAGGAATTACCAGTAACTGGATTTACGTAATAGTTAGAGAGGGGCCGAGAAAATAGATGAAAAAGTTGGGTCATCAAGCTGTCCATTATTACTTGATGTTCAATGATATATTGAATTTGTGTGTAAATGTATTTTTTGTTATTGCTAACAATAATAAGTATACGTTCGGGAATATCGCGTGTTGTAAACACTTCTGACTTTGTAATAATGTTTTAATTTTCAGGACGAAAAGAATCAAATATTAAAATCTATGGTGTGGATGAGGCTGGTAAGTAGGCCTACTTGTTTTTAGTATATTGTGGCGTATGAATATTTGAGTAATAGCTGGGTTCAATCACTGCAGCGTATCTTCTTTTTAAACAAAAAAATAACATGACGGAAGGTACTTTCCAGAGGGTGCAGTTGTGCGACCCGTTTTAACAAAGTTTTTTTACTTTTGGGGTGCGTCCCGTAGACGCTAGACACATGCGAGTGTGTATCTCTAGTGTGATAACGTGCTTCGCTTGAAATGCATTTGATTTTCTTGCAAGTATACTTTAATGTACCTTGCTCTACGAAACACGGCTAATCATTGCTCCAAATCACACACCTTGAAGAGCTCGCCAAACAATTCTTGACGAAAGTACCATCTCGCAACGTCTACTACAAAGTTATTCACTTTGCCATGTGAAAGAATGTTCATGAAATATCACAACATTCACGATTTTTGAAGTACTCGCAGTATTTCACACCTGTCGTGTCCCACTGTGTACATGTATGTCTCCAGCTTTTACTCTGTCGTGGTATTAACTGTGTCATTTTATTTACACTTGAGAATGAAACAAGTATGTTTCAGAATATCGCGAGTCTTATAATCATGTCTCTTGGTCAGTTGTTTCACCCATTTTCTGTTGAGTGTCGAACTTTATTCCAAAGATACGAACGGAACGGAATAAAGACTGTTACTAACGACAAGTGTCGTGTATTTAATCAAGTTTGCATATTGAAAAATTTGCTACCGAAGTACAGCCAGTATATGAATATGTATATGCATGTGTATATTGGGAAGATTGGTAACACTGGACTGGTTATTTCCGCAATGCCCAATGGAACGAGAATGCACTGAAATCCTCTTCATTGCTAGAGTGTAAGACGTACATTCCATTACTCTAAAAAACAAAAAATAAGCAGTTTAGCAGTATGAAGGTTGTCCTATCATGCATGGAGGAGATTCGTTTGTCAGAAAGAGATATCCGTTGGAATCATGGAGAGTTGTGTAGGAATAGGCTCTCTTTACCTATCAAGAACATATAAACGTGTGCCCACGTGTACACATTTGTTTATACACTGTTCAATCTACATTGAATGTTACTACGATGTTTGTAATGCCAACCAATAGCCTCATAATTGGTTGATTGGTGAGTGAACAACCTTGACAGACAGAACGGGATAAGTAAAAGAGACTAGATTTTAGTGACAGTTACGAATAGCAATCTACCTCCCCAGTTTTAATAGTCGCGTTGTAGCCGTCGTTTTTGAAGCAACAGAGCTCACGTTTGCTCAGTGTTGTTGTTCAGCTTTGTCCTTTCATGTACTCTAAGTTCACATGAACGTGTACATGGAAACTCCTATTAAAGGTCTAGTTTGTGATTGTGCAGGTCTCAAAAGCTAAGAAAATAGCATAGTTATCACTGAGGATATGCCATAAACTGGAACAACACATCTCTGGCTCTTGGCTGTCGGTAACACCTCATGTCTAATTTGCTTGATTTTTTTCAGTACTGGACGGATGAATATTTTCGTTGGGACCCCGCAAATTACGGTGGCGTTTCTTCGTTGTTTTTGTCGCCTAGGAAAGTGTGGACACCTGACGTCACACTTTACAATGAGTAAGGTCTTATGTTAGGCACGGCTGGAAACCAACTTGTACCACAGCACTTCACCACTACTGCAAATCTAAGAAACTCTTACCTCACGCAAATAGCCACGGAACCTGAACACCAGCTATACCTGTGTTTGATACGACAAAACATAGCGCTAGAGACCAAAGTGCCCGATCTAGTTTTATGTAATGTTCTTTCGAACACTTGCTCAAAAATTGTCTGTGGTACATGCAAGGGCGTCTGGTGTGATTGGAGTTAAGGTTATGTTGTAAGGTTTTTGTGCGTGGTAAGAGTCCTATTGTGGTGAGTTGGGAGATTGCTTGTCCTTCGTGAGGGTTGGGTTTCACTCCCGGATAACTGCACACTGCATTATGAAAGTAAAGTCACAAGAAGAGAAACATTCTCGCTGAACACTGTGTATNNNNGAAGGGGGGGGGGGGGGTTCGACAGGAGTTATTTTGTTTCCTTACCACCCGAATCGCTTCCAATTGATGTCAAAACAGGCTCATTCTCTGCCATAAAAGGGTAGCGACAGAACGAAGGTCTCTTATCCCTGTACTTGAAGTAAGCGGTCTGGCTCTAGAAATGTTAGCGAAAACGCGGGGGTTAACTCAAACCTCCAACAAAGCTCCAGGAAAAGTGACCCTTGCGAACGTCCACAGTGTTGCATCTGTGTTGGCAGCAGTTGTGCTAGGCGCAAACGTTAACGTTGCATGAATGGCCGTTGGCGGGAAATGTCGCCGTAAAATTACGCCGCAAATATTTGCTTTGTAACGGGGCTCGATATAGACTGTCGGTAGCTTTAGCAAATTATTAATTCGCGGAGTTCAACCCCGTAACAACAAACAACTTTTACAATGGAATAGAACCAGTTTGAAACCTACAGTGTATCATTTACATACTTGTACGTTTGCTACATTATTAGTTCGGAGACACAGTTGATTAGCAATCCATCTATATTACAAAACAAATTACACATCCTAGGTAACTGTACATGGATAAACAACAATAAGCAAACACTTACTAAATAATTGTGAATTAGATGCTTTTCGACGGTCTTTCGATTAAAGATATTCAGTGAACTGAAATGTGAAATGGTCCATATTACTTAAGCGTCAACAGTGGATCACTATAATAAGGTTACAGTAAACAACACACTTCATGTAGTTAAATTCTTCATCAAAAAGAGCCACATCCAAACGGAACAACATGGCCGCCGTACGACACCCTTACAAACAAAATCATCAGAAACCGACTGCATTTTATGGTAAAATATAGAAAGCACAACCGACTGGACTCAAATTTATATATACAGTATGTTTCTCATATAACTACTAACAAGCTCAATAGCTTGTAAATTACAAATCTCCCCTAACATGGCAAATAGGAACTCCGATATACAACATTCCCCATACACTGCAGAAACTATAATGGAGTAAAAAACAGTGCCTCTATTTAGCAGAACACAGAACCGGTTCGAACCAGTTACTAATGCATCTTCTGCTTGAGATTTGGCCCCCAAAAACAACCTAACTATCAAGCAGTGACCAATGGTCTAACGGTGACACCGCAAACTCTGATATTTTGCAAACATGAATAATTTCTAAAACATATGAAATATACAACTATCACAACTTTATGCCGCAAAAATTACTGTATGTCGCAAAAATACTTTTCAACTCAAAAAATCACCTTACACTGTTAAGTTATGCCGCAAATAATTACTTTACGCCGTTAAATTACTCCGTAAACATATACTTTACGTCGTTATAATACGCTGAATATAATTACTTTACGCCGCATATAATTGCTTTAGGCCGCAGATAACTACTGTATGCCGGGAATAAGTAATTTACACCAGCCTCTTAATAATTACTTTACGTCTCTAACAAGAATTAACACACGATATTTCACGGCGTAAAGTAAATTTGTGCGGCGTAAAGTAATTATTGGGGACAAATAAAACAACAAGAATAATAAATATTTTAAGTTGTATTGGCAATTTCAGGGTCACAGCTCTACAAATAAATATTTCACAGAAGGAACCAGATCTGTTCCTTAATTACAAGAGATAAACTTGTCTAATTAGGAAAACTTACGAGTGAATGTACTGTTGCTTGAGGCTGGGCCAACAGTAAGCTGGAGAGAAAGAACAAACAGTGCAACCATCGGACTTGGTAGGAACTAACCAGGGGTTGGATATGAAGCATGAAGGGCTGTATAACGGTATTTGCCCAAATAATAGGATTTTTGTCAGAGTGCCATAAATCTCATTATTTTACGCCATAATAAATTACTTTACGCTACAAAATCTAATTTACATCGCAAATAATTAATTTACGTCCTAATAAGAAGAATTCATTTACGCACGCAGATTTACGGCGACACTTTCTCCCAACGGCCCATCATAGCGTTACAGTCAGTATGTGATCCGAGTATACATTAAGTCAGAATTTCACTGTCTGGAAGCGGGTTTTGAGGAACAATCAACCTTGTGGCTCCTGCATGTGCTATTCGAGGTGTATATGGGTCAGATACAATTGTTTCAGCAATACGCCTAGCAGAAGTATTGTCCCCTGGGTATATGTTTACTAGCGACAAATTGTCTCAGAGCTTGCAGCGCTCTTGGCACTGTCCGTTCTGACCAAAACAGCGCCACAATAAAGATTCCTCACTGTGGACGAATGGCGAATTTGGCGGTTTTTTCACATGTTGTCTCCCACACTATCCTCTAAGTGGTTTAACTCTAGATGGATAGAATGTAGAAATTGTATGCTCTCCTATCGTCAATTTGTCTAAATGCCTTTATCTCAATAATTTCAGCGTTGGACAAATTGGAATGACCCCAATGCTTGACTACAGTGTATCGTTTTATCCTGACGGGTCCGTGATGTGGTTGGCACCTGTACCTCTCTCCAGCGCCTGCAACTTAGACATAGACGAATTCCCCTACGACCAGCAAATCTGCAATCTTACCCTGGGTTCTTGGACACAGCACGGATTACAGTTGGACCTCCAAAATCGGTCAGCCACGGGAGATATCAGCTCATTTAACAACAACGGAGAGTGGTCAATTTATGATGTGCCGGTGACAAGGTGAGAATTTAATGCATAGAGAAAAATCAACTCATGCGAGTCTCTGCGAAACATTGTGTATTTCAAATGAACAACTGGTTTAACGCTTGATTGATCATAATATAATGCGCTGAGGAATATGTCGTTTAGTTTTGACTTGAGTAATGACGCTGGACAGTGACCACCTACTCTAGCTTGCTCAATAGAGACGGTGTAGCTCCTACACGTATAGGCGGTTCATAAGGCGGAACATTTTCGGCGAATTATGCCTCACACTGACTAATACATCAAAGTCACGTTGTTCTAAATAACTTATGCTAATAAAGGGAAACCTTAGGAGGCCGTCGATGTCTTTCATTTCTTCCTACTCAAACAAATACTCCCCCCGTTATCAAACTTTTTCTTTGAGCAGTGCTTCGTTCACTTCCCAAAATCGGTATCTGGTCATTTATAACATTGCGCACGGCAGGTGGTACATGTATGACGCCATATCTCCTAAGGTGTCTCTCTGTGACGATACGGTAGACCTATTTATAACAACGTGACTTAGTCGGTGGGAGGCATCATTCGCCGAAAACCTTCCGGTGGATGAAGCTCCTATAGGAACTACACCGTCTCTATTGAGCCGGCTAGAGACGGTGCTCACTGTCTGCAATGACATATATGTGGTTATAATTAATTCCGTTCATATAAAATTCCAATAACAAGAGTCAGGAAGTCCTTGGGATAAACAAAACATATCAAAATGACCAACAACGCCTTCAAGGGTAACATTATTTTACACTTAAACAATCTATAATTGCTACCGCATACAGTTTCCTATATTCTACTAGGAAACGAACCCAGTCGTGTTTTTTCATTCTAAATTGTTTTTTTTTATATTTACTTGAATGCTTTCATTATAGGAACGATGTCAGTTTTACCGCCAGAAACGCGGTTTTGGGATTGATGTTCAATGTGCTGAACTCTCAGGCTTTGACAGGAGCTATAAAATTGTCTGTCATTCACTTTACCCCCGTTGCAAATTCGATTCCGCTGAGGTTCATCACAGAGAATCACTTTTCTTGTCGACAATGTCACTTAAAGAAGATAAAGCTTCACTCTTCTTTCAAAACTTCTTCTTAAAACAATTAGGCCACCAGTGTCACCTTGCCACGGGAGCTTCTCATAGTGTATGCGCATATTTAGGTCCATGACCCTACACTGGAAATATTACTTTTTGGGAAAAGATACTTTTGCTCAAAGGCTTTGCACATTTACGTTTGTGTCAACAGATTGGTACTAAGCGTGAAAGCCGCTTTCTTGTACAGGTGCATCGACGTGTATCTTCAGCTGGAAATGTGTTTGTTTTATCCATTCTTTGTACTATTCAGTTGATTATTTAAGGCCTACCGCAATCGATGATTCGATTTTCTTTCAAATGCAATTAAAGTTGCTCAACGATTTAACTCTAATGTTTCACGTTCGGCACTTGCACATTATCTCGAGTACTGATACAGTTTCACATATCAGAGCGTGTAACGTTTGTCAAATTACATAACAATGTACGGAATAATCAGTCTTGCTAACAGTGTGAAGTATTGACTCACAAAGAATTAAAGGATTTAGCTGAGGTTTACGTTTTCGTCGATCTTTTCAGATTCGAAATTGCTGATATGTACAGGGTTCAATTTTGCTAACTCTAGAAAATGTATGAACAGTTTGCAATGGCACCCTTTCTAAAATATTATCCTGTTGGAGAATATTTCTCTAGTTTAGACTGCGTCAACACAAAATCAACAGAGTTTACTAGATGTTCGGTTTTGACTTATGGATTTTCAGAGAAGCTGCTGATTGCCAAAAGGTATCACTATTTAAGTAGTGATCATCGTGTAATTCTTGCCCTCACAAACAGGAGAATGGGTTGAAAAGTTCCAACCGAATGTGTTTTTTATAATAATTTGGACATTGGAGTTCTTCAAAATTCAAAACTTCGAGCAAACTGAAGATGGTTTACCAACAAAAGCTAATAAATATGAATTTACAAACAGCAAGAGGAAACAATGTTGAGATATACGACAAATCGATGATCACAGTATTTCTGCAGTATCTACCTGGCAGACAAGACACAACAAATATCGCGTCTCCCCTTAAGTTGTTCCAGTTATAGGTCCATAATATTTGATCGATGGTTTACAATTAAATGCTCGCGACGCCACCTATTCATCAATGATATCCAAAAGAAAAAGTTCGTCCGAGGCCCAGTTAGATAAATCATTGCAAATAGTCATTGCTGCGGCAGCCCAGTGGTGACTGTATCTGCAAATTAGCAAAATGCACCAGAGAACTTTTACTATCGCTAGGAACGTGGGTCTTTCCGGTCGTCGTCCTCTCGTGTAATTCTTGTGGACTGTGATACGTTATTGGTTTTGTTGTTTTTATGGCAAATTACAGGTCTATTTTTAATGGCACTTGTTGAAAGCTGGTGCAATTAATTTTTAGGGAATATCTAAATTCCAAGCACGCTAATGTACGCCTATATTATAGTGCTTTTACCTTCGTCGGCCGCTGTATCCGTTAATAATTATCGAGTGTGCAGTTTGTATGACGTCACTGGGTCTGAATAGTAACAGAAGTTGACGAGGCATTGATTTTTACCCGATTTACGTGCCAGTGTCTACGGTTAAATTGATGTCTCAACGTGGTTAATACATGTATATGACTTAAAGATAACATAAGCTGTAACGTTAGATACTGGTAACAATTTCGTTACGTCTTACTAATGAATTGACGTTCGCAATAAATGCCGTTCATATACTAATCGACAGTATTCGAAAAATCAGTGACATACACACCGAGTCCAAAGCAAATGTTCCGGAGGGATCAATCTTAGGTATGAGTATACAGCATATGTGTACCTAAGGATGTTGGGAGACTCCATCATGTGAGTGCGATGTCTGCTGACCAGAGTCCACCCAATTTTGTGTCTCAAGCAGCAACCGAACTCAAGACTAAACAAACCATCGTTATTTTCTTTCGGTCCGTCGTCCTAGAACACTTTCTATTGGATGGATAGTAATAATTTGGTTTTCAGATATTTCCGGAATTTTCACGATCGATTCGAAATCGTTGCCTGAATTAAAATAACCAAAATCACTTGGGTAGGTAGACGACCAAGGCCAATCTAGTGCACGTTTTGCTGGACTGATGCTAGTCCAATGAGATTTTTTCGGGGCTAAATGGAAATGAAATTGTGTCCCGTTGACTCTCGAGCGTGCTACGTATATCTTTTGGCACGCTAATTAGGTCACCTTGTCAACAAGAGTGAACCACGGGGTATATATAAGGGATGCCGACCGGAAGGTGTCACGCTACTAGCGATTTTTGTGGCGAAAGTTGTGCAGTCGAATTTGAGGGCAGACCTGTGTAGATATGATTAACTGGGAGGGCATGGCCTTGGTGAAAAGTATACTACACAAAACCTGTTTTAATGATTTCATCCAATCCTCGTTCTGTCACCTGCCAATGCATCATTTGGCCAATCGTGGAAGATAAAAGCAGTAATCAACTAAAAGCGCAATACTCTCTGTATCACAGATTGGTTGTTATGATTCTTTGCGGGTGGTCTTTCTCCAAGTTTCCTTGCAATTCCTCGCAAGCTTAGGTGACGCTTGCCCTTTTTGTAGACTTCGACTAAGCATTTTCAAAATTTCCTCCAAGTTTTTGGGGGTATACGGTTGAGGGTTATAGAGCATTATTTTGTTTCATGGAATTGGACGAGAATGTCGTATTTGCTACATGTATTTGTTTATAGGACAAATTGGGTTTGGTATCCTTTTGCGTGGTTTTCTGAAAAATGTTACCAGTAATCCATGGATTAGTTCTCTAAATGTTTTGCCGGAAATCATTTAATTTACTTCCAGATGTGGTAATTCACGATTTCCTTAACTTGAGGGGTTCTCTTTTGACAACTCATCTGCAACGGTTCGAATAAATGCATTGTACATGTGTATGCACATAACAACATAGTTTTTATTTTAACTCATGCATTCGTAGATTTAATAAAAGCATATTTCCGCCCCCCTTTATATATATTTGAAACTATTAAAAGTTCTGTAGCAAACGCACGTTTTCATAACTCACTTAATTTTCGTTCTAATGATCAGTAATTAAGCGTAAACGGTCAACTCGTTACAGTCTCTGGTCTTCCCTATTGACATTATTTCATTGACAATTGATTCAATTCATTGGCTCAGTTATGTTTTGTGATACCTGCTTAACATGTTGATTTCCCAGGGGTAGTCTTCGCATGCTTCCCGGCGAAATACACTCAAGTTAATGGACATAACAAAGTTAACAAATAAATGAGAGCAGTGTTTAATATGAATTAGTCCAACGAATGGAATCATAAAGGAACTGCTGAAAGGCATGGATGGATGAATTATTTAACATTAACTTGAAATCCTCCCTTGTTCTCTCCCTGCGACTCATTTCCTTGTAATCACTATAAACCTAATCCAGATATGTTCTTCAGGAGATTTATGCTGTTAGAAGTGAATTGGAACAGAAACTAACAATAACGTGGCGCCTATATTCTGTTTTGTTTTAGAAAGGTGCAATTCTACGGCTGTTGCCCTGAGCCATACCCGATCTTGACCTTCTCGATTATCATGCGGAGACGGCCGCTGTTCTATATATTCAACTTACTGCTACCGTGTGTTGTAATCATCGCTACTACCGCCATGGGGTTTCTCCTTCCACCAGACTCAGGAGAGAAAGTATCGCTGCTAGTCACGTGCATGCTCTCATTGACCGTATTTCTGCTGTTGGTGGCGGAAACGATGCCGCCAAACTCGGCTGCAGTTCCGTTAATTGGTAAGGTGAACAAATAAGTGAAAGTTGCAGTTCCTTCACAGAATAATGGACCGTAAGTTTTACAAAGTTTGGGAGCGTAGTTATTTGATATGCTCGCGAGTCACCCCCAACTCCCAGTCCCGTACCTGGTCTCACAAGCTTCGGACACTGCACCCTATCCAACCTCTCGATCTGCCATTTTCGCCAAAATTTAAACGGTTCCACCCTAGGACCAATTACTCCCAGGTTCGATTGTGACTAACCCAAAACTGAATCCTTGGAAAATTAGCAGAAAAACCGACGCTGCTGTTTAATGAACCTACATGTTGTCCAAAATGAGGCCAGATTTTGCTTTTGACCACTTAACTGTTTACTACTTGCTTTGAATTGTTCATATCTCAAATTCGAACCGGTTTTGGAAACAACTGACAGTTAGTTATCTACTAGACACCAAACACAACTACAAAACTCGACTCGGCGGGCACCAACCGGTTATTCCAAGCACAAAAATCATCCTAATAGGAACAAGTTAAGACCACTTCTCCAACTTCGAGTAGGATGAATTAAAAATTTGGCAGGTAACGTCTGTGTAGCAGCGTTAAACTGTTTCGGTGCTTCAGGGATCATCATATAGAATAATGTCTTTTACGCTTATAAAATCGATCTCATAATTGTCCTTACATGCTAAACTTGTTTTGTTTTCCCAAGAAGGTAAAAATTGCGTAGGAAAACCTTCAATTTTCTTAACGATGTTCTCCCTGAACTTACAACAATTGCGCTTAGGGATTTTTATTCGAAATCGGACAGTCACGCCACTCAACGATGACATTTTCCTTGAGTTCTTTAGAATGAACAAGTTATTTTTCCTGATTATTTGTGCACGTGACAGGATTAAGTATTTTTACATGTACATGTAGGAAGATGTCATCAGGTGAACGATCGCCAAAAATCCTTCGATATTACTCTGATGCATATTTAAAACTTTCCAAATCATTTAACATCTACTCGGGGTTGCTTGGACATAGTAATGAGGTTATCTCAACCTTTATTTGGTGCCTTTATTAGTATTACGTTAACACCTTTTTAAAGTCAATATTTCATTTTCAGCAGGTACATCAACAGCAAACTAACCCCTTGGTGGATTTTAATGAAAACCGTTTAAATGGAAATTTCACAATTTACATGAAAACGCTTTTAGGGATTTGCGACTACTCATTTTTTGTTTCTATGCCAAATTATGGCAAAACGTAAGAATTTTTGTAAAAATAGCAACCGTATTCATGTATCTCACGGTCCTCAAAAACTACTAGGCGTTTAAAAAGAAAATCTTGTTTCTTAGATAGATGGAAGATATTGAAATTCGATAGTTTTAGTTAAATTCCCCTTGTAGTTTTCTAGAACTTGTGTTCCTAAGGTCAAATTTGATCTATTTGGCGAAGCCGAGAAAAAGCAGAAAACGTTGCGAGTCTTCAAATTGTGACAGTTATCGCTAAATTCGGTGAAAGCTTGTTTTTGGTCAACTTTACATGCCTTAACCATGTTCGCTATTTGAGCATTCTCTCGCATTGTCAACTGAATGTGCAGTGCGTAATTAACTTAATTATCACTAAAACGTTTTACTTTTGTAAATATGCCTCGAGCCAAGCTAGGTCAAGGGAGGGTCAGCTGTTCAGGAGGTCAACAGTTCATTGTGATACACACCACTCTCAGGGGAAACTGATGCTAAACCAAGCACGAAATCGAAACATAAATCGAGTCGGTTGCTAAAGCGCGCCGTGAACATGAGATAAAAACAGCAAAATGTCAAATTACTGATCAAATCAATGAATTCATCCTTTTTCACAACTTGCTTTGTTCGTGAAAAAAGTAACAAAGAGACCGTGAGGCGATTCGAAGTCGATGCATTCGGCCGAATTGCTTGCTGAAGCACAACTCCTTCAATGTCAAAACTGCTTTTTGACTTTGTTTCCTATATGTACACTTCGTTGACTCCATATTATTGCGACTTGGTGAATGAAAGGACCGAGGGTACATATGGAACTGGTCTATGCCTGCTGGGAAATTCGATTTGAGTGACAGCTCTATAATCTTTGACCACTGACTGATAAGAAGTAAACAAGTTTCCATGCGGTTAAATGTGGTTCTGCTAAATATTTTTTGCAGCTTGGTGTATATTTCGTATCTGAAGTTCCCTGACAATAAATATAATAAATTTTGCTAGACATATGTGAATTATTGTTGAAACGACCAATTTTTCTGAATAACTAGGTTAAAAAAACAGGGAGAAATGCAGTCTAACGGAACACTATTGTAGCATTATTATTCAGTGACAAACTACTTTTAGTTATTAATTTGAACTTAAGAGAACAACTAAATCAAATGTCATAAAGTTTTTATGATTTTATGTACCCTTCCGTCTGTCCGGCGTCCGCAGCAGTATTTCTCAAAAGAACCTGGATGAAGCTTCGTGAGAATTTACAGATGTGTGTCTCTGTCATATCTAGGACGGCGTGAGCAATTTTCAAACGCACCTGAATACTGGAGTATCCCCAATTTTATTTTTTTCATGTTTTCTCCTGTATATTTGTATTTCCTTGACGGACATTCGTGAAATTTAGCAGGTATCTATTGAGACGAAACTGCTTTCTTGTTATCTGGTGGATTCAACATGTTACTGTTTTCGAGTCCGTCAAATTACACTGAGGACGGTTATGTAAATTTGTACAGAATTCCTAATGGGAAGAGGAGGGCTGGTGATGATTTTGGACAATTGCGACTACCGTGACTCCTTCTGGTGGCAATTTTTTGGGTTTCTATGAAATTGGCAACAGATGGCGACGACTTTCGAACAAATCCGACTATCGCTGAGCTCCCTAGTTAATTTTTGTGCATTTTTAACATTTTCTTTTGTGTCGTCGGAGTTGGACGGATTTTATGAAATTTGGAAATGGATGTCTGTTAAGGAAAAGACACCACCTTTTCCTTTTCAGATAGATTCGAAGTATTCAATGAATCCTAGTAGCCGCTTTTACTGTCCATCTCTCAATAGCCCAAACCGTGCTAAAGACGACGATGAAAGCTTGTAAATGTGTTCCTTGTGGGAAGATGACGACTGTCCATGAGTTTCTTACGTTTCCGAATCCTGCTTCTAGGAGTGGCATTTTCGTTTCGTCTTTGCGCCTGCAACTGCATCTTATGAACTCTTGTGTAGGACATTTGTAGAATTTGGCAAGTCTATTTTTGACAAGAAATAGTGCAGGCTATCGGACGGTTCCTGCTCCAAAGTGCCTCCTGGTGGCAATGTTGTATGCTTTACATTTTTCCAATGTTGCTAAGTACAAATTATTTGGCGTATCTTCATGAAAGCTAGCTTGTGTTTCATATTGAGGAGAATGCAATCGACGTGGATTTGGGGACAAACCTGACTACTGAGGGGCAATTTTTTAGCGATTGATATCTACTGTACCTTGATGGCTAATCATAAACTTAGTAAATAAGTTACTTTATACCACATTATTAGCATCAAATGGCCAGTACAACCGTATATTAACCCATTTGGTTATCTCACGAGTGAGATAACATTTTTGCGGGAACCGAGGCCGGTTTCGAGCGCTGGCCGGAAGAGTTTCGGGTCGTAGGCTTTACCACTGCACCTCTCAGCGGCTGACGTCATCGAGCGTGAAAATAGAATACCTAAATGAGCACGTGCAACGATTGCATGTTCAACAAAGGGTATTGTACCGATATTTATACGCTATGGAAAACAAGACGCATAATTTCCATTAAAACGATATTTTAATTCAGTAAAAATTTCCTCTTATGTTCTATCACTTGACCTGTAAATCATTGATCTCCATTTCGTGTCGTCGGGATCCTTGGACTTGAGCATTATACTCAGTTGCCAGTGGTAACCTACTTTAGCATATAATATTTTCATGGTCGAAGATTAGCGTGATAAACTGTTTAGTAAGCTATAATATTTGCTAAACCTTAATTTATAGATTCACTTTATTTCTGTTTTGTTTAAGTTTTCAATTGGTTTTGAGTAAAAGCATTATTTGACAAAAATAGCTCGGCTCTTCTTAATAGGTCACGACCTCCCACCCCGGGCCTCTGACATAGAAAGTGGTAACAAAGCCGAGGCGAGTCGAGAAAAGTAGATCGATTCAGTGCAATGTTTCTCGTTCAGTATGTGGTATAAATAGATTATTACGTGTTCTCAGTCGTTATCCTCCTTATCACCTTATCAAGAGCCCTCTTGTATTTTGGAGAATTATCACCCTCGGGTCTAACACCCCTCGGGCGATAATTCTCCAAAATCCACTCGGGCTCGAATACGGGGGATAACGACTTCGCCATGCAATAATCTATATATATCGTACATACCAGCACGTGGCCTGTCTCGAATAGAATTGACAAATGTTGCGCACGCTAGTGGCGTTTTTTTTTTGTTTTGTACCATTTGTCTTCTGCCTGCCTATCCTCCAACCGTCGTGAAAAATCTTGATGAAAGGCGGTTGGTTTGTTCCCACTGGGGATATCATTTCTGACTGGCTTTGCAACCCGGCCTCCCGGCGTTTGTATTGAGTTTATTGGCATTGCTCCGTTGAGTGAGAATATTAAAAATAACATTCATCTCTTGCACATGCTCTGTATGAGATGCAAACATTGACTGTATCTCAAAGACCCGCGTTGCTCCTATATCTCCGGTTCTCGCTGTACTCAAGGCAGGTGTTTTTCCCATTATGGATATGATTAAAGTACTCCACACATACGTACGATTCGAGTCATCGGCAGAGCGTTCCCCGGCTTCCACAGATCTTATTAAAATTGTCGTTATTATTGATGAACCGATAATATCCCTAAATTATTGAGGTCTCTATTTGTTGCACGACTCACGCCAACGTTTTACTACACTACATTTCTCTCATATTGTAATTGTCATTTTATACATAATTGCAGTTCCGTGGTAAAAAAAAAACATTGGCATGGTCTACCAGTTTTAAGCAACCCACATCACTGGTAGAATTATGACGTGTTTCAATACATACCTGTTGTAGCTTGCCACAATTTGTTTGCTAAAGGCAGGTAGTACCATTTAACTTTGTCAATGAAAAAAGATGCACATCAACACGACCTTTTTAAGCGGAAGCTTAGAATGGGTTTAGTTACGCCTTGCAGTGGGAGCTTGTGTCCTCCTTTGTCGGAACATGCATTCAGTACAAGAACTGGACTTTCATTCACTTCACTGGTAAATATCCGAAAGCAAATGTGGCACGGTGTACTCAGTCTCGCTGCACGCTCGTCGGTTGCGATTGCTACTCTTTTATCAATATTTGGAAAAAGAATGTTATACAACATCTGTCGGGATTTAGTCGACATGTAGCCGGAATTGAAACGTGCTCCAAAGGACATCCAGTCGTCTCAGTAGTTTGCTGCGTGACCTAAATAAAACGGTATTTTTGAAGGAAGGGACGGTCTTATTGCCTCGTTAAATCACGAGGTCATAAAACCCATTAGCATTATTAACAAACTGATTCATTGTTAAGTGGATTATTTTATGGCAGTTGCATCACATTTTACTTAGTAGATCGTGCACGTGGTATAACTGTCTCATTTCAGAATAATATTGGCAATGAGATGGTAGTTTTAAAATATTGATAATTAATTTTGGTGTTCCTTAGTCGCCTTGATATAATTTATATTCAAGTTCTAACGTTGATAACTAATGATATGACAAGTACATGTACTTTCAATGAATGTTCAATTCATATGCACATGCATTACAGATATGGTGGATGGCTTTTTCATTTTAGGAAAATTCTTCGCAGCTTCTATCATCCTCGTGGCATTGTCTACTGTCATTTCTGTACTCATTTTGGCAACTCACCATGGTGGATCTCACGGTCGAAAAATACCTCCTTTCCTAAAGAAGCTAGCATTCGATTGGGTGGCTAGAGTTATCTGCAAGAGACATTTGGTTATACAAACTCTGCTGCATCATAATGGCAGCAAAATCTCAAAAGTAAGTTGTGTGTAATATGATAACCTTGCGCCAAATGCGGTAAGCCTTATTGTTTTTGGTTTGAAAGGAGCATGCCACCCAAAAAAACAACCTAATTTGTATCAATTTAGATCCAGTAGTTCTACTCCATAACGACACGTACGGTTGCGTTACCTGAAACCTGACGGCAGCCGGAGGTATTGAAATTATCCAATGACGTCACCGGTTTCATACGCAGTCTGTTCAGCAGTTCACAACACGGGTTACTGGTGTCAGCTTATCGCTTGAAGTCATCGTTTAACACCAATAAATCATCAAACTTCGATGTAAAACCCTTAAAAATACACCGAGTTCTTATAAAAACGTGTTGTTTTATTTCGCTCTTACGGAGTTATTGGTATTTGGACACACCGTAGCCTACAAAGTTCGACAGGCCAATGAGGTCCGTAGCAGGAGTTTGTAGTCTGTTCGGAGATAATTTCGAAGTATTTTCCGTGAGATACAGACAGGAGACCCTAGATCTGTGTTGTTTAGACTTGTGATTTTTTGAGTTCTAAACACAAAATGCTTGTAAGCCTGGCCAGTGGCTCGGAGCCCGATCAGTCCCGTGGTCGCGGATTGACTCGTTATCCCCGCCAGTGGCTCGACTGATCAGACATTACGAACATAAACCAGCCAAAGTTCAGTGGTAACTAAACTTCCAGTCAAAAAAATACTATACTAGTGAGCCAAAGTAATGTGCACCTGATTATGTAGGTGAATTAGCCACGAAATTGCAAATCTACTTAGTCGTCGGGGGCCGCGAATTCAGGTTTCGCTTTGGCCACAGCACCGTCAGGGCAGAAGTTGTACATTGACAATCATTTGAGTAATGTAAATGTAAATAAAGATTCCCCTAACACCTGGTCGTGGGATGGAAATCGAGTTGTTTCACAACAGTTTCTGCCAGCAAACACTAAATTAGCATGAGCTCACACGGCCTAGGTGTCCCGTCAATTAGTTTTTAGTGCCGACCTAAAGCCCGGGTCACGGTAAACGCAGTGATTTATTCATTGCTGGCTTCTCAAATCATTTGCACTCACGTACACTCCAAAGGCATTACAAATTGCATCTAATGAGACAGAATTTGTTTCAGTTTTATATAAGTATTGGTTAGGGTGAGAATAGTTCATTTTGAAACAGAACGCTCAGTAATAAACACCAACATGGCAACTCGCAATCCCGACTTAGGACGAGCTAGAGCTCGTCAGTCCCGACTTTGCAGGTGGATCCGTTAAGTTTTACAGGCTATCAATTCGAACAGGAATACAATGATGAAGAAATACTAGAGAGGCGCCGTGAACAAGTTCAGACAACGAAGCGTATGGAGTTATTTGGTAAGACGGCATTCGTCAGGCAATGTCGACGTCTGCAGGCCACTGACACGAGATGTTTCACGGCCTCATACTTGCTATTTACAGCGTACATTTCATTCTTCACTACCATGAGCCACTTCCTTAGCATTTCGGAATCTCGAGGAAGTCGAAAAAAAAAAACGATATACTCGCTTTCCTCACAGCTGCAAAGTTCGGACAAGCGGGAACGATGCACAGCAACACAGCGGCATTCACTCTGCATATGAACCACTGACGTCGCTAGCGTCGTTTCTCACCTTCGACACCTCTTGGCAAGGTAAGGTCGACCGTATGCGAGGCGATGTGGATATGGACCGATTAAGACGGCAAAAAAGACTAATTAAATTGGGTGGCATTCTCCTTTAAGTAGATTAAAACAATATGCGATCCCAACGTGGATCAAAAATTGTGGTTTGAAAAGTATGTGCTGCAACAGACATGTGTAGGGGACAATTTCTGCTCGACACGACCGCTTATACTTCCGTCCTCTGATTAGCTGAAACGCGGTACGGCGACTTCAGATATATACAGGTAATCCCACATACATACATGTACTAGGAATACTATTGTCATATCCTATTGAGAATTCATTTTATCTGGGAATGTTCCAACGAGACCATACATCTACATACGGCTGTACTCTATATTTGGTCGCAGTTTCCTGTAAAGACCTTAGTTCTCAGTTTTCATATACTGTATGCATCCATAATGAAACGTTTTCGTTTGATTTGAATTTGAGTTTTTGACTGATTTTGTTGGTGGGGAACGCTACTTGGCTTGGCCTGTTTGTGATGACCCAGACTGAATAGCCACCAGATCACCGTGCGTCGGAATTTTGTTCGGAAAATCTTGTCTATTTTAGAGCACTAAAACTGGTTTTTCAGGAACGACGCCTTGGATTAATGATTTAGGTAACCCAATTCAGACGTGCCTGACTAAAGCAGGCAATCCGGTCTCCCTAAGACCACTTCTGGATTCGTGCCTGCTGTTACATTTCAATGGACGAAAATCCTGTCATGCCAAGTCATCTCATTCTTTCTCACTCGTCCAATATCAAAGATAACAGCGTCGTATTCTTTTTGGATAATATAAACTGACAACACAAATTCTAGTATCGAAGTCAGAATTGTAGACTACTGTATTATAATAATTACTTTTCGTGCAATTCATCTTACAACTGCAATGAACTTCGTTACAACGTCCAACAAGGACTTTCGAAATATGCACTTTATAACGAAAGCTTGAACTAACGATGATAGACTTGCATGCATAAGATGAAATCGGGAATTCTGCTCTTTGTATCGCTGTTCATGTTCAAAACGGGCACGGGAATGTCATGGGATTCGACTGTACATGTGAGTTTTGTCCAGAATTCCCTTAATTAATTACACCCTGTGCAGTTTTATGGAAAAAGAGGAAATATCGCAAACGAATACTGGAACTGTTATTTAACAATCAGCTATGTTGGGCGCGCATCAGGTGTTACCTGATGTGATGTTGGGCCTGATCAATAGGTGGCGTCAGGTGACCGTGACACCGCTCCTAAAGCATTTCCATGCTTCTTAGTGGCATGGAAATTTAAGGACAGTAACTCCAAATTGCACCCAAGGAGCTTTTTTGGAACTACTGAAGTGGGCAGTCATAGGAACAGTGATTGACAACCCAGGAGTAGCATGTCATGACACGAATTAAGGAAACCAACAGCGGGTGAAATGGGCTCCTATAAATCGGGTTAAAGTACTTCAATCCTCAATTTGCCGTGTTTTGAAAAGTGACTAAATGGTTAATATCATCAAACCTTCTTTTATAGCACTGCATATCACAACCGTGAATTCAATATACAAAAACCTAGAAAATAGAAGAAACGCGACTTGAATTTAAAGTTTCTTAGCCCCACGGATATAAGCGACGTATGAACGTACCAAGCGCCAGTGTGCCATGTTTACCATTCCGCGACTTTTATTTACAAACCAATGTCGTACCTGCGCTCCTCTAATGTCCCACAGGAAAGTGAAACGAGCAGCACCGAGCTCAAATAACCTAGTTGTCACAACCACCACGAATGCAATGTCTCGCCATTTTTCGTTGCACCTTAAGTCACGGGAAAATGAGCAGCAATATCTGACAACGTTTCAAACTTTACACAATGGAGAATGTCTGTGGTTAGTTGTCCTGTTTACATGTACGTAGTATGTCACCACCAATAAATTCTCGTAACTCGCTATTCCTTATTTTATTATATCGCCGACAGTGTTTGTGTGTGTTCTAATTTGACCGCTGGTGACTGGGGGTAATATTGTTTTCGTGTTTTCGATGTAAGGTTTTAAGCACTTCAAGGGTCATTATAAACTACACGTACAGTAATAGTTTCTCTCATCATTTTGCCCATATCTGAGATGAAGGTGGACGTATTTATTTATAGGTTAGATAGAAAAATACGCTTACATTGAGCATGAGCTCCATTTGATTAAACAATCGAAAATGCAACAATGTGTGCAGTTACACACATTTCTAGAAGTAGCTTTGCATTGGCGTGTTAAATATATTTTAGATCCGATCATGCTAATGTTCGCAAATTTGGGGTTTATGGAGGAAAGCATACTGCGAAAAACACGGTGTTGTTAGGACGATTACAAATAAATTGCTCAACACACACACAAACACACACACACATACACACACACACACACACACACACATATATATATTTACATTTTCTCCGAGTCCAACGTATGAGCACGTTAAGCATTTACTCAGAGAATATATTTCAGTTCTGCTTGAAATGACTTAACCATTATTTTTTCAGGTACATCCTTTGAAAACACTTAGCGAGGAAACACGCATAAAAGAGGAAATTCAAATTCTCAACTTTGACCAAAACGACATGGAAAATAAAGACGTCGTTCGCAAGTCTTCAAAGACCGAACTTTATCTGAAGCGAATAATGCNACACACACACACACACACACACACATATATATTTACATTTTCTCCGAGTCCAACGTATGAGCACGTTAAGCATTTACTCAGAGAATATATTTCAGTTCTGCTTGAAATGACTTAACCATTATTTTTTTCAGGTACATCCTTTGAAAACACTTAGCGAGGAAACACGCATAAAAGAGGAAATTCAAATTCTCAACTTTGACCAAAACGACATGGAAAATAAAGACGTCGTTCGCAAGTCTTCAAAGACCGAACTTTATCTGAAGCGAATAATGCACTCGGTTCATGAACTGCAAGAACTGGCTTACAAGAAAGAAGCTGATGCCATTATCTCTGAGGAATGGCAGCTGTTTGGTATTATACTGGACCAGTTGTTTTTTTATGTATTTTTATTCATAACTGCAGTTATGGCCGTTTATATATTTACATATTCTCCAACCTATGAGCAATGAAAGCGGATAACAAATTACCGAAATTTTGCAACAGCCTAATGCTTAGGTGTTGCTGAATGAAAATATTGGTGTGCCTGACTAGCGTTACAAGCTATACTGCTGTATTCAGGGTTTTATGTGAAGTAAAATCCACGTAAAGCCCCATTAACATCTGCATTGTGCTGTTTTTGCGAAATAACAAAGCAGTATATGAATTAGATCTGAGTAAAGTAGTTTATATTTCATTGAAGTTTCCCATGTCACGTTTACTAAATTATTTGAATGTACATACATTTGCACCGAAGACTTATTTTGCAGTTCAACCTGCAATTCTTGCAGGTCACCTTTAGATGACTGGGTTATATATCTAAGAGGAATGAAATAAACTTAAATGCCTAACAATTTAAAATTCTTAAAGGAATTAGTTACATTTGCATTTCTATCTAGATCAGGGACCTGTTTTCTCGAATGTAATTTGCTTATTCGTACCTTGTAATGTTGATTATTGTGTTATATGAGTGTGCTTGTTTGCGTGTATATATTATACTACAGCAGAGATTACGTTTTGTGTAATATTACATTGTATGTTCTTACAAAAATCACAGTTTTGCCATAACAGCGTGCCTACGAACCGTCCACCAACTTGATCTAGTGTGCGAGTTTTGAACATATACATGTAGAGCTAAAAGACATATTTTGAATATGCCATTTGCACAACATTTACCGGGTTACCAAAATAAACAAAGGACTCAGTGACGTCATGTCCATGCTGCATAAACAATAATAAGGACACCCGTAGAATAGAAGATCTACAGAGACTTCTGAAGAAGCACAATTTTCTGCCCTAGATCTATCAATAAATGGACTTGACGTGACACCAGACGGGGCAGACTATTCAACTGAGCCAGAGTAAAAGACAGGAACGACTTCCTGCTGTAGTCGCATCTATATACCGTGTTATAGACCTAATTCACGCGGCGGACAATAAAATCCCAAGCGAGGCTCACTGCGATAAACAAAGCGGAAGTTGACATTGCGTGTGTTAAATAGCCGGTCTTTCGAGTCCAACATAGATATTAAATAACAAGTCAGTGCACCAAAGAATTGTCTGACGAAAAGGTAGTTTTTTCGGAAAACTAGGTTCGAAACATGAAAAGTAAATATGACCAAACTGCGGCGATCGTAGTGTTACGGATTAGGTATTACGCTGAATGCAGGGTTACGTTTCTTATAAATTGTTGATAAAAATGCTTTCTACGAGACCGTGCTTTTCATCTGCAAGTGTATAGAAAATACGACAGGCATATTGAGAGCGTTCTTACTTAACGACCTGAAATGTCCTGCTTAGTTACCACATTACCACAAGGCAAGCTTTTAGATTACAACCCCATTTTAAATCGTTAATAACTTTGCAATTTTGAGTTTGACAACAGTGATTAGTTGTACTTTTGGGCGGTTGTGATATGTGTTGTTTGCTTATAACATGAATTTAACACCAAAGTATTATTGAGACGATTCTTCAATTTTTGCTGGCTGACTTCTCATTGGTTTGAGTTTGATGCAGATTTCGAAATTCATTCGTGCCACGTCGTTTAAGACACCAACACAATTTTTGCGGTTCTGCTGTTGTGTAGATTTGCCTCTTGTTATCAAAACAGCAATTGCCAAAGTGTGCATTGCATCAAGTGCGTTGTATCACGTTGCAGGGAATTGCAATAAATCAGTAAAAATCGACGCGTCTGTTTTACGTGCAACACGAGCCTGTTGCAAGGCGTGGCAAAGCAAATATAATTTACTGATGAGTCCGTCGACGGCACTCCGCTTTCAGATGTTGCGTTGGACGAGACAAGCTGACAGGAAGACCTGTGCTGTTTTCGCTCTTCTATTGTATATATCAGGTATTGTATTCAGTGTGGATCCATTGAAAAATGGAACATGAACTTGGATTTCTTATTCGCTTATTACAACAGGGTGAAGTTGGCGTTTAGTGAAAAGGTGTATTCAACCATTTATGCGAAACTTGAACAAAGTTCAGTGAGTGCACTTGATTATTATATCTTTAACACGTGTGGTAGTAGGAAAATAGCGAAAAATACGATCTAAGGACAATCTTTCAACTGTCGACTCTACTTTCAACTCCGCTTCAAACCAGCTTCTCCACAAGGTCAATACATGTTATTCTCTCATCAAACTCCAGTTGATTACCTCTTCCTGCATCCCCGATCAACACCAGTTTAATGTACAACCTCATCCCGGCTACAGTTACAGCCATGTCCCCTCTTTAATCTTTTTATAAAACCATCGAGAGTAATATTTCATGTAATTCCCAACATTTCCGTCCTTGACTAATATAACCGTCCTTGTTTTTTATCACTGTCTCACTTTTTTGTTGTTTCGGCCCAGTGTTATCATGATGATGCATGTCTTGTGAGCATGCTTTTTCTTGACCGATTTCAATTGATCTACATGTACTTCCACAACCGAAAACTTGATAATGATTGCCCTACACCCGCGCTACGCTCCTGATTTAGTAAAATGAATACGCTGTCGTCTGTAAGAAACTATATATTTGACTTGGTTAAAAGTTATATGTATGTAGTTGTTTTCTTTCAATGCACAAACTTGGTGATCAATTCTTCTAAGAGAAAAATTGGAGCCTTTGATAAAGTTTTCAAATTTCATTAACTGAATGTATAAAAGACATTTTGAACCCTTTCAGGCAATTTTAATATATATGCAATTCATCAGTACCTCAAACCCAAATTAATGACGCACACTGCAAATTTAATTAATGTTTAAGAGTAAGGTTAAGGAGCCAGTTCCGAATCTGTGTGTTACTGCATTTCAGTTCCGCTCAATAGCAGAGACGACTCTAAATTTTCAGTACCATCCGGTTTATATCAATAGTTTGCCTTTGGCTTCAGCAATGGAACCAGTTACACGCAATAAAAACTTATGCAACTGTGGTTCAACCAGTCCGGCACAAAATGTGTGCTATGTGGGACGGTATCAAAGTTCTGGTTTGAAGAGCATAGAGTAAACAAACTATCTCTAATTGACCAAAGCATTTTGAAAATGGAATATTTGTTGGGTTTGTGCTCGTCTTATTTTGTATACATGGTGTTCAATTTCTGATCCGTTCTTGCTGTTTTGTACTTGTATGTAGCTAGATTTGGAAAATCCAGTCGTTTGAGTTTGCATGTTGGATGTCCAACTAATAATGTGTTTTTGACTTTCCTGAAGCCTTACTCCGTAGCCATGAACTTGCAGTGAACTGATTTATGGGAACTTGCTCCTGTTTCTAGGTTTGTTTTCGTCATTGATAATACGTTGATATCTTAGTTGCTCAACCTCAATTGGACGAGAAATGGCACAAAGTGCGTGAGTTTGTAAAATTATCGAGATTCATTAAAATTACATGTTGCTCCTACGACACTGAGACTACTTGTCATGCTTTCCGCCAAGCATATCCAATTCCATTAAGCCTCGCTTTAGTTTTAAACTAAATTTAACACGTCATCGAATATATACACAAAACGTACCGGGAGTGGCGTACATGTAGATGAAGTAATAACCCACAAAACATTATTCCGCGTATCGACCGATACCGAAGACCGTCAGATTTTTCAAATACTTCAATCAAACTGTTCATGTGGCTGATCACATTCTTTATGTATGTACTTGTGCGTTAGGTTACATTTTTTTTCTAGGAAACGAAACACTTTCAGGTGTAACGATTTTTTACTTGAAAAGAGATAACAAAGATGAAAGCAACGGTAACAGTGCATTGAACTTGTTACTTATCCTGAAAATAATTAAGTAACAACATTTCATATTGTAGTTATTGAGAAATCTGCGCCTGAGTTGCAGACGATGTAATACTTAGCAGGTAATTCAAAACTGAGACAGAACTGTCATGAAAGTAACAGTCCTGTTCCAGACGTTACCATTGGAACCTGATTGCATGTTGAGTGTTATTTACATTGCTGCAATTGTATTACTTTGAACTATTTTCGGAAAGTTTGATGATCGAACCGGCTAACGACGTCGAGTCGACATTGACTTACCTTGTGAACCTTGCATGTCAGAGGTCACTGTTGAAGTAGTGCGGGAGGTGAATACGGAAGCATTGTTACATGGCCGTATTGCACTCGACTGATTCCACGCATGTGGGATAAATGTCATTTCCATAGGAAATAATTCAACGCAGATTATACACTTTCAAGAATACATTAATTAAGGAAAATGTCAAAAATACTATATGGATGACGATGTTAATAATTCAGTAACTATATTGAACCGTGCTATTAATTATGCAGCAAATCTCATTCTCAATGATTTCAAGATTCATTGAATCCTAATTATGCGAACAATGATTGGAAAAATATTAATTATGACAAAAAGGATATCGGTTGTAACAGTATTTATACTGGTAACAATAATGACAGTAATAAAAGTAGCACTAATTTTAGTAACCAGTTCTAGTGCTAATAGTTGTAGAGCCGTCTTCAAAGAGAGGTTTCATGAGGAGAGTGCTAGAGTTAAGGTAGGTCGTGATGAATTTCGACCATACCGGCCATCAAATAACACATCAGCTCTCGTTACATGCAGACTAAAAGGGCCGAAATCAAACGTGCTCCGCTATACCACGAATAAGTACCTCCTAGTATAGCCAGGTGGCGATAAGAGTAGCCAGTCCCAGTAATCAGCTGCTATTTGTACTCATCCTGAAAATTTCCCAGATGAGGCATTTTCCCCTTATGGTGTCATCTCGTGGGCCATACCTCAGAGGTACCATACCTGGTGATAATATATATGTGGTATAACATCTCGCTTTAGTTATCAGAAGATTCGATGACGGAGCGGGATGGGGGGTTACGTTGTCTCAAGTAGGATTTTCATTCTACATTGTCTCGGTTACCCATTTTTTTAGTTACCTATGTAATATGTTGCTCATCCATTCACATGTACATGTATTGACGCGCTCGACACTCACACTGTTGTTCGGCAACAACATTTGCAGATGTGGTAATATGCATGTATGTACCCACCACATTCATCCTACTGGCCCCCCGGGTGGCAGTATGTGTTGAGTGTTAGACTAGCACATGGTGTCACCTTCTGAAAGTACCCCAATTACCATTATGGCAAACAGAACATCACCAGCTCGGTACCGTAACAGGGTAGCAAAACGGTACAGTTTTCAGCACCGTTTGCACACATTATTCCCACCTATCTGGTGCTGGAGCACCAGGCCGGTACATGTGAAATGCTACCGGAGCAGTACTGCGAACCAGTAACGGTCCGGTGCTGGGCTGGCACCACACCGGTACACGGCTACCACAATACGGACACAAATTACAATGATACACAGTCAATACTTTGCTGGCACCGGGTCAGTGCTGGGCATATACTTACATGATGATCGGTGGTGAAATACCGGTACGTTTGAATACATAAATAGTACCGGAACAGCATTGGACAGGTGCCAGCCGATTACAAGGGTGCTTGTGATTGCCATGTGTATTTCGGAGCTGTTCTTGTTTATTTCTGTTTATCAGCCTTCATAATACTTTTTGGTTTTTATTATTCAATGTACTGTAAAAGAATAAATAATCCTGGCATTGTGATCAATGAGATCAATCTTCAATCTTGCAATACCTCCTTCTACATGTAGGTTGTTTGTGTGTTGACACTCTACTATGTTTAATATTGCTGCTCCTGCAGATAAAGGTGTTTCTCACATTCTGGAGACAAGTTCGCCATTAATTCAATTCATCAAGAATAAAGAGTCATGCCAAGTAAAATTTAGTGAAAAAAGAACAAGCATCCTTGGTCAAGACTTTTATTAGTCTTTTCCATCAACTCAGCATCCTTGATCAAGACTTTTATGTTCTCGTCATCCATTAGCAATTTCTCTCAGTTTCATCAAACCTTTCGCGATGTCTATATTTGCGTCCACCGTTATTGTCCGTCGTATTTCTGATCCAGTGCATCTAGTCCCTTTTTACTTCGGAAAACACTGACCCACCATGCATTTTGACAGTAAAATTTAGGAGGCATGTTTAGGAGACCTTATGGTTAAATATCGTTATGTACAGGCAATATATCTAGAGTGACGTCATTGAAATATGTCACTTTCCAAAACCTTTGTTCACATGTAGTTCAGGCAGAGATCTTCAAACATGTCAAATCATTTTCTCATTGGAAGCAATGCAGAAACAAGCTGAAAGAAAGTGACATGTACTAACTAGGTCAGTCCCGGAATGTTTGCTTGCAAAGTTAATTAGGACCAGAGTATGCATGTCGAATTAATGTTAAACAGCTTATTATTTAAAATGACTGGAACTTATTAAAGTGACATAGGCAAAAATTGAATTTGTGGCCTAAAAAGCGGAGCTATATTAATATAGGTGCCTCGCCGAATGGCGGCCAGACACTATATTAATATAGCACACTATATTAATATAGTAAGCCCCACCGGAAGGTGACTGACGAGCGAGAATCCACATGCAAAAATTCATGTCATTTCCTGTTCCCGTTATGGCACTCCAGCACAATTGAGAAATGATGGAAATGCGTAAGAGCCGCATTTTTAAAAACAACTTCCGCTTAAGCAGCACTCGATATTAGCGTTCTACAAAAATATCACATGAAAACTTTCGAAGCAGTTGTGCACCGCAAACGTCGTGCTTCTCGCGATGTCTATTCGTATCATAAAAATGGCCACCAGGTGGCGCAAAATACGTCAAAGCCATCCGAAAACGGACACATACCATCGTTTCTTTAATAGAAAGTATTTACCAATTTTCATAAAAGTCTGCCAAGAAACTTCAGATAAACAAAGGAAGACCGAAAAAATGAAATTGCCACTGAAAGTTGTCAACGTCTGTTCTCATCTTGATATGAATACACTTGCTAAATTTAATAAAGATCCTGCACTGGTTTGAGGACATAAAGCTACAGGCGCAAAAAATACTACTAGGAGACGCCACAGTAGTCAAAGTCGTCATTGTCAACCGTTGTCTTCATACCCAAGAAGAGATACACCAAGTTTCACAATCATTCATAGAATGGTTTGGTTAATAGAGGAAAGGATGCCAAAAAACGATTCCAAAAATCATAAATGACCACTATGTGGTGCAAAATGCCTCAAATACTTGCGAAATTATGAACATAGCGTCATGTCACCAATAGATGCCTATATTGCAAATTTTATGCAAAATCAGTCGAGGACCTTTTAAGATACAGAGGTAAACACAAAAAAACAAAAATTGTCACGAAGGGGCAGACCAGTATACACATCTACCTGAAAGTCGTCAACCTGCGTTTACAACTTAATATAAATACACTTGCTAAGTTGAATGGAGTTCCTGCAGATTGTTTACGAGATACAGCTATGGCTGCCACTAGGAGGCGCCAAAATAACCGGAGTAATCAGAAACTTGTCGTCAGGCTTTCTTTTCATAGTGAGAACATACATGCCAATTTTCACCTTCATCTTTAAGAGCGGTTTGGTTGATAGAGGAGCGAACGCCAATAAACAGATTCGAAAATAGCGAGACTGATTATTAGGTGGCACAGAATACCTCGAATTCTTCCGAAAACAAGAGGATAGCGTCATCCCACTAACTTGAACATATGCTAAAGTGCCAAGATTCACAAAAATCCGTTGACGACCTTTAAAGATACAGAGGTACAGGTAAAAAAAAATTAATTGCCACTAGGAGACCCCCCTCCTCGTAGTCCGATCCGTCTCAAAGTCGTCGTCACTTGATGACAAAGCAACAGAGTTGGAGAAATTTCATTTCACCTAGGACTAATTACTCCCAGATTTCACCAAGCAATAATAGTGCTTATATTTAACGACCTAATATAACTACTTCATTGTCGTGAGGCAAACTTAAAAATAAAATAATAATTCCAAATGAAAATGTTAATAACTTCATTAATTCGCAATCTTGAGCAATGGCAACCCTGCGAGCAGTGATCAGTGATAATTAGGGCGATTGTAATATGTGTCGTTTGCCTGAGGCATGACTTTTACGAGATGATCAAGCGAAAGTATTATGTTAATAGGACTAACACGAGAGCAAATTGACACCATGGTGACAACTTCTGTCACCTGTTTCAGGGTAGTCCAACTTGCACTTAATCATCTTGCTCTATATGAACTGGCGTTTTATGTGTCCCGTTTTATGCATATCGGGGCTGGCTTTGTATATCTGTGTCCAGGATTCTGTGCGTCCGACGAGGTTCTATGTGACTCATGTTCTCTGTGTCCCGGTGTCGTGGTTCAGTGATTGTCCCCCTGGAGAGAATGTCCTAGCTGCATGTATTGCAGACCCCTAGCCAAGGGGGGGTCGAGGGGTTCGAACGACCCTCCCCCGTTCTGCGGGAAAGATCCAGTCCCAGTCTATCCCTTAAAGGTAGGATACAGATGGACAACAGCAAAATTGTTGCAGCTACTGGTACTTCAGTGATAACTAAATTAGTAATTTGGAATTTGCCTTCTTATTCAAAACGCTTCACGTGATCATGGGGCCGTACCCGGCCAACATCGCCCGAGTGGTATTTTCGTAGATGACAGGATTGTGCAGACGATTTCTAAGAGGAGGCTTTATTTTACTCATTGGCATTGAACACACGTGGTGGTTGCACCGTAGGGACACAGGGGAGTCTAGAAATAAGCTATATAGATGCGAGAGAGCTCCAAAAAAGTCGCAGTGCGGTGTGAATGCCTTAAAATTGACCAGGAAACAAATCATCAGAAAATAGGTTTATTGTCTGATATTGCTTGCTAGCATAGTACGGCAAAGGGCAGGCGTTTTCAAATTTGGAATTGAAAGTGTTCCTCAAATACAGGTATCTTTTTCATCCAGTGTCCAATTCAATTATGGATTGGTGGATTGACTTGCGTGCCTGTACACGTGTGTGCGTTTCCGTATTTTTAAATTCATTAGAAGCCGACGGTAAGTAAACTATAGGCAGCCCTCTGTCGGTGCTCAAAAACCAGAATTAAACTACAACCGTGTTTGTTTGCTCTGAAAAAACACCGACGAGCACGTTCACATTTTGGGGAAAAGTAGGTCTAGATCCAATTAAAACTTTGATCAACTTCTCTTGGAAATAGTGGCAATGGTTGACAGTCTCGCAGACTTTATACGAGCAACTAACTTGATGGGAAAGATTTCCAAGGTTAGATGCCACAATTCCGGAGGTTTGCTACTCTGAAGGTCCATTACTCCGAAGATTCGCCACCTTCGAAAGTTCACAACTTTGAATGTCCACAATTCCAAAACCAGAACTTTGACAGTTATATTTTCTTAAATATAAGCACAGCCCCAGGACTCGCTTAGCATTATATCCAAGTTCTAATTCACACCCTTGCACATATTCACTAGTAAAACCGGGCTCAGATAAGTAGGAGACACTTTTGTGCAATGCTCGATTGGCAGCCAATGAAGCCAGGATTCGAACCCAAGTCTCCCAAACAGGAGCACTGACCTCAAACCACTGAGCTACACAGTTCATTACTCTGATTGTTGTAACAAACATGGATAAATTATTGTATTTGTATCCATCTAGTAACCATTTAAAAGGTGTGCAAAAGTTGACTAATTGTTAATACAGTCGTTTTGTTATTTACAAATGAGCTGGGTTCTTATCACAATCATGTTACTTGAATCTATAAACGAGTCATACTCAAGGATGGACAACACCTAGGGAACGGGTCAGGGCTACGGCGACAAACGGTTTTAAATTTAAGAACACTGAATGGGTATCACTGACTTAGGGAAGACTGACAGGGACAGTGTAGCCTGCTAACTACATCCGCTGTGTGCGTGTCTCCAGCGGTGGGTGAGGTTCAGGCGCAGCGGCCCTAAACTTTTCAGTCGCGCTGTGAAATGATGCGGCCTCAATATACATGTAGATTTGATGAATGTATCGTGGTTGATAATTCATCAATATTCCCACTCCATATTTTTATAATGCAATAACGTTCTCATTTTTCACGTTTGTAAGGCATGCGGGCAATTTCGCAGGTGCATGAAATCCAAACAAAACATTTTGGTACATGGGCGCTGTTTTCGGTATAAATACACCGTTAAGTGTATGTATCATTCATTTTTACATGAAAAAGTGTGAAAATTACACATCAGTTGAAAACGTTTGATCTTTTCGCAGCAGTGAACCTTTGTAATGGCGAACCGAATGGTGAGTAGTGGGGTGTTCCCATTTCCAAGAACGTATGCAACTTAAGTACATGTAACACGCAAAAATATATCTAGATAAAAAAAAATCGTCAAGTTATTCTCCGACTAAATATTTCTGTCCGAGTAGGTGTAATCACTCATTTAAGCATGTCTGATTTGAAAATTTGGCAGAAAGTAACGCAAGAACGTTTTGGACCATATTACATCCGAATTCAGTCCCTCTCGTTGCGAGCAAATGTCACGGCATCCTCATCTCTGGTATTACTAATTCCGTCTCATCTCAAAAACATAGAGCTGGGAGTCATCGTTGTGTATACAACTTTCCTTCCTCTGTATTAAGCTGCGTCAACTGAGGAACTTTTTGCATAATATCAATGGTCCACCGTTCAAGAAATTCGAACCACCCCCTGTGCAACGCTGCATACGGGCCTGTATTGAAAGTCAGCGTAGGGGCACGTTATTCAGTGCATAAACCAGAAGCTTCATGCCAGCCAGATAATTTCTCCAGGGGGACAACAGTTACTTTTACAACGGGTTGTGTCCCTGATCTGCGTTCGAACACCCAAGAAAATCAACATAAGATCGGGGTTTGCGACCTAGGCTATAAAGTAAAGACTTCACTTACTTACGATGTGTAACTGCTTTCTGGGATTGCAGATAATTCTAGAGCTCGAACTGAACTTAAATTAGAACGTTACGGTCGTAATTGCCATCTCACGATCGCTCAGCCCCACAGAATTTTTCAACGGGAGACAAAATGAACTTCTGGCGTTCACCCTCCATTTTGAACCTCCTTGGTGTCACTGTGTGTAAACTTAAAATTCTGCTTAAACTCTAATATAATCTCTATAAAATTTAGTTTATTTTGAAAAAAAACCGATGACATGTTCAAAGGAAAATGTTTGGGCTTAAATTTCGATTAAAATGGTTTGCAAAAAGACCCGTTTCATGAAATTTTTAACAAAAACGAAACTAAAAGAGTGTACTTAAAATCCCACTGCGCAGTCTTTTGATAATTTCGCTTCTTTGCACTATAAATGTTTAGCACCAATGTAACTAAACAAGCCTTTCTTTTGTGAAGTTATATTTGTCAGTATCCTAGGTTCCCGCAGGGTGATGGCTTAGCACAGTCGGCTTTGACATTCGAATGGAAATTGTTGCTAAGGAGAGTCAAGGTGTTTTGAGCTACATTTTTGCTTCACAACTTCTTAAATTACATGTAGATAGCAGCGGTCTCCACTTATTTCTCATAAGGTAAACTTCATCTCGGAGCCCTTCTTTTTACACAGACGACGCCTCTATAAGGACCTTATCAGCAGCTAGAATCTAAAAGCATTATCTAACCGAATCAACGAAATGCATACAATGAAAAATGTATCGTGAGTATGAACATGCAATGTCAACTTTCGGATGACGCACTTGCATGCATTAGCTGCCAGCGCGCTATTTATTTTTGACCGTCACCTTTCAGTTTGATCTTGTATCTAATTTCACACACGCAATAGGTGAATTCTACAACCCAAAAAGTGAATTTCGTACATGCTGCAGCTGTGTTTCTTAACAGTATAGACCCTATTCAAGCGGCGGCCATTAAGATCCAAAGCGAGGCTCACTGCGATAAAACAAAGCGAAAGCAGACATTGCGTGAGTTAAATAGCCGGTCTTTCGAGTCCAACCTGGATATTAAATTTTAATGATGTGTCGACAATTAACCACAGAGACGTAGAAAATTACATTAGAGAACAAGTTAAGGCGCCAAAGAGTTGTCTGACGAAAGGGCTTAATTTTTTCGGAAAACTAGGTTCGAAACATGAAAAGTAAATATGTCCAAATTGCGGCGATCGTAGTGTTACGGATTAAGTATTATACTGAATGCAGGGTTACGTTTTTTCTTGTAAATTGTTGATCAAAATACTTTCTACGCGGACCAGGCCATCTGCTCGTATTGTTGACGAGTTGAAGACATATTCGACTGTGGTGTCTGTCATGTGCAATTAGTCACATCTGGTTTAATTTGTTGATCAAGAATATTAACATCAAGCATAGCCTGATCCTATGCACTCACTGGGACTAACAGTTGATTTGTCATTGGTCTGAAAGAATAATTTTATTAAATATATTTTTATTGAAATAAAAAAACCAGGCTCGTAATTGAAAATAAAAATTATTTGACCATCAATGCTTTCTTGGTTGTAATAATTCTTACGTCTATTTCATGTGTTAGATTTCAAATATCAATCTGGAACAAGTTGAATTTTAAAATTAAAACACCCATGTTTCTGCAGGAGCCTCTTTCATCCGAGGGGAACGGTGCCAGTGCCTACTGAGAGGCGATTGTTTCGCCGAGTGAGGGCGGGAACAATCTACCTCAATAACACCCCCGCCCTGTTGCAAGCTCTCATAGGCTCTGCCTCAGTTTAAAGTAGCCTTTTGTGCTCTTAAAAATTGTCACCTCACAGTGTGTGGTTACAGGTGATTTGAACTCAAGAGAGATTTTTCACTAGGGAAATTTTTGTGCCTCGTGGGTTGAATTTCGCGTGATATTTCAATATGTTTGAGAGGGGAATAGGGCCGATATTGGGCACCAAATTTGAGGGATTGAGGGCCCTGTCCTTTTTGGAAAGAAAAATTATAATGTTTCAACCGGCCGTAGCAGGGGCGGATCCACGTTTTTTAATTAGGGGGGGCAGGGCACAGGAATAAGCAGCATTTCGGCAGATGCGCGCGCCCAGCCTAAACTCTGGGGATTCAGGGGTCTTGAATTCTTGGGTTTGCGGACCTGTTGACTAAAAAAAAAAACGGTAAACGGGGTTCATTCAGCGCCTATGCGTTGTTTATTCACCCCCCATTGCGCACGTGTGCTAGTCAGCAATTCGCACCCGAACTCAAAAATGGGATCTCATACAATTTTAGGGGGGCCATGCCCCCCCCCCCCTAAATCTGTAGTCATGAAAACACAGCCTGGGTGGCCCATTCTCCGGTCGTTACTATGATGCTTAACAACTGGCGACATGCGACAAAATATGATCAAACTTTTCGAAAACATTTATAAATTTTACACGGACTTATTTTGCTTCGTCGCGGCAACGACCCAACGCTTCCGAATCTGAACGTCTTTAGAGATTGTGAAGCAGACAGTTGCGTGTCCGTATTTTTTTTAGCCGTTCGCGGAACAATAAGGTCTGAAACACAGAACTATGCCGATAAGCTAACAGAGCTATCGCAGCGAGCCTCGTTTTGGAATGCGCCTCCTGTCGGCGTGAATAGGGTCTATTGGACCTTGGTGTGTAAATTCACACGCACCAGTGACGTCAAGTTTGCAGCCTCAAGTCATTACATTGACTCAATTTCAAACGAGCACCACAGGCAGTTGCTATCGAAACATAAATGGGAAATAATGACTGTATGGCAGCTTTTTTCGAACACGACTCTCGGGTCCCTTTATGTTCCCGGTGTATACGCCCCTTTCATAATCCGAAGATAAGATCAGATAAGTTTGTTGCACACACGATAGTTTTTTCACCACAACAGCTGTGGCGTGAACAGGAAACTCCACATTCTTCACAAGAACAAGCCAACTCCAGATCCGATCAACAACCGGGAATCGGTGAAACGGAACTCATTATACGCTTTGAGAGCTCACGACACTCGCATCCCGGAACAAGACTACTTCACGACACAATGAATAAGACTCAGAGAAAGACAAACATTGGTAATACATAAATATGTTAAAAATAATGTACACATTGACGCACCCGATGTCAAACGATGTATTAAGTGC
Source organism: Phoronis australis (assembly GCA_002633005.1). Lineage (NCBI taxonomy): Eukaryota > Metazoa > Phoronida > Phoronidae > Phoronis > Phoronis australis. Next base: position 165,533 of record NMRA01000394.1, on the reverse strand, counting down.
ATTGATACGCCGTGAAATGCAACAATTTCGTAAAATGTAATAACTGTTGCATTTTACGTCACTGTTACATTTTACGTTGCTAGGACTCTCCTAAAATGTAACAAGTTGTAACATTTTTGTAATTGTTACAATTTACGTCGAATCCACATGCGAGAAATGTAACATTTCGAAAGCAACGTCATATTTCATGAGTTTGCATGATATTTGTCACACGGAGGAAAACCGTTCACATACTTAATGCCTTCTTTCTCTGATTGTCTGAATGAAATTCTTACAAATGTGCCAGGTCGAACTTATAGATGTGTCCCTATGTGCTTTACATGTTTTTTTAACATGAGTAGTTTGATGGTATAGTCAAAAATGCACACCGTACATTGTCCATATGATGTGGAACCTGGTAACAACAGGTCAAACTGTGACGTGTCTACGTAAAAAAGGAATGCCTAGCTGGGGAAATAGAAAATATTTTGTGGTCTGAAAGGACACGATCATTTTGCTCAAACCTGAACAGGAGTTGATCTATAGTTTAAAGGGCAATAGTCCAAAAGCAGACTGTCGGCCTTTCGGACTATAAAAACATGCTTAGCAACGTAAAATGAAACAATGTAAGAGGAGTTACATTTTACGAAATTGTTACATTTTACGGCGTATCAGTGCATGTGTCTGACTGGGAACGATTTGGACCACGGTCGTCAGTTCCAGATTGACGCATGTACGATAGATCACGGGGGTTTGACTCACTTCAGTGGAAATTAATTTGGGCTTATCAAAACATTGCACTGTAACCAAAAAGGCATTATCTTTGGTCACCTTCGCTTTTAAAGGCTCGTAAACGAAGTTCAATACCAAGTTTGAATACGGCAACATTTCGGTCTCTTTACATGGTATGCAAAGGTAACGTAAACGCACTGCATATATTGTCTAAGCTGTTTTCAGGAAATCTTACGCATCAATTAAACTCTTCTTATCACCAAATGTACGTGACAGCGTTTGAAATGTCTCCATAGATAAACATGTATGTTGCAGCGGCATATATTTACATGTGTCACGGCGTAAGCTGACACTTGATGATCATGCCAAGAGATCAATTCTTAGATAAGTAAGGAATACAATACCTTAATTTCATAACCGAAAGTCGTCTAAATCAATTTTTGACGGAAAGCACGCCGGGATTAATACATCATTGAAGTGTACTTTATTGTGCCATTGAAATTGCTTGTAGCTAAATGCTAAAATGTGCTTATTAAATCTAACTTAGGGTACACTCAAATATACAATGTTTATTTTATTTTCGTTTAGGCAGTAGCGTGATTCTCAGGACGATAGTTCCCCCTCAAATAAAATGAACGAAACCGAGTACTAAGAAATTAAACAAAAAAGTATAAAATAGACACTTTATTCAATTTAACTACAAATCAGCCGCAGTTATCAGTTTGCTTCTGCAAGCGACATCTTTTGTCGGCAAACGTTGAAATACTTCGGGTTAGAAATTCCTGTTCAATGCTTATTAATGTCAAATTGGCCAGTCGCTCTTGTAACCTAGAAGATATGAGACGGATTTTTCTTTGATTCAGGTTTGAACATGAAGTATAGACTCCAAAGCGCGTTTAGGATCACGCGGGACCGTGATAGACTTGGAAAGTCCTGACATTCTACTGCGACTGAATGCATTTTCGGAAAAAATAAAAATCGATCTCTGAGTTGTTGTAGGCGGAAGATGCATACTCCGTCAGCCCACTCATGCTGATTTTCAGGCCGCACTCTTCTGCTTGTATTCCCCTTGTGTCATAATACTCGTTAGTAGAATTTATTACTTTTTTCGCCAGTTTTCAATTTCAAGGTTGCAATGAACTCGTGCAGATGAAGCTCCGTGTAACCACTACTTTGGGGATGATGCAGACGTTTCGTAACTGTCTCCAAATATGGCAAATTTGTGTACCAGAAGCTAAATAAAGATAAAATCTGGAACTGTATAATAGAATTCAGAAGCGTTGTATTTAACGTCCCGAGACGTGAGAAGTGCTTTCTCATGGTCAGGCACTCGTGGCATCAACTTCCTAGAAGTGGAGAAGTCTCCTTTTTACTAATGTTTGACATGCAAGAAAATTGTCCCTTTGTAAGCAAAAGAGAAACAACGCAGCGAAATGTTTCCTGGTACGAAGAGTATAATAACTATTTCCTCTCCACCAATTCTCCGTTTATGGAAACTTTCTCAATCATCCGTTTTGAAAAGGATATGATTATCCTTTTCTTCTCAGCAAATATTTTCTTCACATGAATCACAACTGCAACTATTCTGACAATAAAACTAGAGAGAAAACGAATTTACATTCTAACTGACTTGATTCTATACTAGAAAATGTCACCATTATATGCACACTGACGTTACCTGCTAATTCTTTTGCTCTTCTTTCTCCGTCCCTCATGTTCCATTTTATCAATAGAACTCTACTCCTGGAGTGTCAACTTTGATATTACACTGTTGAGGTTGCGCTGCGCATGTGTGGAATGTGTTTTCATTCAATTATTTCGGTCTTGGTTCTTGTTATAATGCTGTCACTAATCACTACTCTCCTGTTTTTCAACCGATTAGCATTAACAAGCTATTCAGCAGTTCTTGATGCTGCATGATTACACTGGAAGCAAAAGATAAATAATTCCATTCAGAAGTAAATATCATTTTGCATACCTCGCGGGTATAAAATCACTAGTCGATTCTAAAAAACCAAGAGTGTTACCAAAATGTGAAACATAACAAGGTGTAGTTTTTCTTTTATTATGAAAGCCAACACTGAAATGATCGCCAGGCGTCAATTCATCAGGCGTATTCAGGTGCATTTTAAACCATAATCTTTAAAGCTTTTTATATTTCCCAAATTCCAAACATTGTGCACCTTTTGAGAAAAGAGTCTGAAAATACGTTTGAAGTTCATAAGAACAGACAGTCCTTATCGCTTTCAGGTTGGCACCGACTGCTGCCTTTGTGTACCAATATTGTAAATTTCAAAAATTTGGGAGAAGATTGGACACCAAGCAAAAAAAAATAATTTTTCTTTGTCCCCAAACTAGAGATTTTAAATCTCAATTCACAGTTTATCCAACTAAGCTACTTATCAGTTAATGTGTTAAAGTTGGAAAAGTTTTCAAGTTTCCTTTTCTGTGTGCGGTTGTCTGTAAGTTGTAACCCACAAGGTTTTCTGGCAAATAGATGACCGCAATGGAGTGCCGTCCACGGATTACACGGCGATAGAACTCTCCCTTGAAGAAAGCCCTTGACCTCATTTTGGAAATCATGCACATTTTTATGTCTCTCATTAGTGACGTGAAGGGGAAGAATTTCAGATCACGCATCCTCGGGTATTTGTACAGTTTATCGAATTTTTTTCAAGTCGGAGTTGCAGTCCACAAAAAAGCAGTAATATGTCGTTACCACTGGAAGACGAACAGATTAATGTAACCAAGAAAAACAACAAATAACCTGTGAAACTCCAGTGCCACAAAAACGAGGCACCAAATGTGCGTGACAGATGCTTGTGGAGAGATTCGAGTGTCTCTGTGTAATCCAGGACCGCCCTATTGTCTGCAAACGAGTACCTTGCGCGAGCTGACGGTCGGGTGGTTTTGGGTCAATTGGACCACAGGCAACTTTAATCAGCCCTCAACAGTACCACCCGATCCATACTCCGTAACAAGGTCTAAGCCGTAACGGAAAAGGTTGCCGTTACGGCTTTCAGCCTGCGAATTTTATAAATTTGTAGCATGTGCTTAACCGTTAGAGCCTTATAGCCAAACGGTGACCGACGTTCGACAGTCGTGACTNAAAAGTTATGTCCTCATTTTGAAAGCAATACCCTCGTGACATGCACACGTGCCATTTCCTAATTATTTGCAACATCTCTTGGGAGATAATGATAGCTTGGCAGCAGCTAAATTTCTTCTGGAATTGGGTTTGCTGGTATCAAAATTCTAAAAACTTAAAATGGTGTGAAACCAGTTTGTGGTGACGTGTACATAACCTCATGAAAGAAAAACAGTTGATTGAAGAATCGCCGCAAAAGAAACTGGCCAATAGGTAACACAATATTTCATGGCGCCAAAAGCCGACACAGAAAATCCCTCCACAACTTTAACAGCAGAATAATGGTAGAACACCAATTTTTCCAAAACCAGGAAATAATTTTATTTACTCAAATAAGTGAAAAATTATTTGATGACGCTAATTTGGTGTCATATTTTTTCTGGTCAGTTTTTTTACCCGCTTCTGCGCAAAGCTGTACTAGAGCTTATTGTGCTGGCCCTGAGTTCAGAAGGTGGTAACTGTCTACTTTTTGTATCCACCTTATACATTATTTCTCTTGCTCTCTTTAACTCTGACTGTTAGAAAATGAGAAAAACTAATAAGGGTACCATGAAGCACCTTTCTCTTTTTGCCAAATGGTACTGCACATCACATTCTGACATATGCCGCATTCATGGAAGCATTTCAGCAAATAGACATTGCATTCGATATCTTTCTTTCGTAGAGGGACACCTTGAGAGGTTCGTCCATGTCTTTAACAAATACTTGGCTTGAAAATTTCAATAAACATTGAATTCTCTTGTTTGTGATTTTTATTGCAGGACCATTTTTTCACTGAATAGTGGGTGTTTTTCAGTCTACTCGACTGATGCTAGCAATTTAAGAGAATGCCCACTGCTATGAGTTGCAGGCGCTTTTAGAGTACATCAGAAAAAAGAATTCCCTTTTGTTGTTTCAGACTAAAGATCCTTTGAAGTACCAATTAAGTCACCCCTATGCGGCTCCTGGACAATTAAGGCATGGTTGTGTCCCTTTCATGCTGAGGACAATGGTGTATATTTTGGAAAGAACAAAAGTGTCTAAAGAATGGTGTAGTCTCGATCATTGAAACAATGAATTATGTTTGAGAGATGTTTAAATTAATCTTTATGGCCTGGTGTGTGCTTACTCTGTGGAATTATTTTTCAGAATCTATGTAAGATGTTAAGAAAAAGGAAAAAACCTTGTTTTAAAGTGCGCAGACCTCAGAGTAATGGAAAGATGCGAAAAGTCACCCTGAGAATTTCTCCTACTCCTGCCAAAACCAGAAGTCGAGGTCCCGTGGAGGAATCACATCCCCCAATGGTTGGTGTAGAGACAGTCTCATCCACCACATTACTTACCAATGGTAAGCAGGAAACATCATGAGTGCCACAATGCACTTGGAAAATGATACCAATATATTTTTTCATGCTTGCCAAGCGACTTAGTTTGAGCTGGGCAGTTTCACTGTTACAGGGTCTATCTTTATTTAGTTTGAGCTGTGTCCTGTGTTATAATTTACGATTGTGAGAGGTTTGTTGAAAAATAAAAAATTCTCAGCACACTGTCCTGCTTTGAGGTCATCAGATGATGGCAACTATGTTTCATATTGATAGAAAAACTGTTGTCAAACAAACTTTGATTTTATTTTACTTTTCTTTTGTTCTTACAGGGCATGTGCTGCTCTATGAAATTTACAATCATCCTTCTTACAGAAAACTTGATGACAACATCATACCAACAATCATGTACTAGGCTACAGCAAGCATGGTCAGATGTCAGAAACATAATGTGCAATATGTACACAAAGGTTACAAATGTACCGTTGTCATCTACCTGCATAAAGTGCAAGAAGGAGGTTACTGATATCATATGGTGTAAAGATTGCTCCTACACATCTTACTTTTGTTTGAAATGTAGCGACGAAGTTCATGAATATCAGGTCCTCCATGCACCTTTACGCTGGGTGTCGCAGGTAACGTATACATATGTGTGCCCAAGTGTGTATGTACACATGTATAAAAATTTCAATCAGTGAAAAGTAGAAACTGCTTTAAACACAATAAAATTTCTAGTTTTGAGTATCATAGTCCCGCGAATAACAAAATATATCTCCATTGTGGGGTTTCTAGTGATGTTCAACAGTTAATTGATAGTGTTTTTTATATGGGGGGCGAAATCTGTGGCAGGCTTGTGAGTTTTATTATATTTGTGATCCGTGACCTTAAGTAGTAAGTTAGTGTTTGTTGAACAAATTTGTTAAATTATCAGTAACCTAATTTGAACAATTACACACGTCATAGGAAACCATTCAGTGAAGTCATCTCTGTCACTGTGCATTTTGTTAAAATTAGAGCTGCCAAATGTTGCATAGTTTTCCGTAATCCACATATTTATTTCCTAGAAATCACTACTCACCGATTTTCACTTGCAAATTATGGATTTTTAACATACTATATGTTACAGTTTTAGTGTGCTTAATGGGTTGGCAGCCTTGTACAAGAACTGATGATTTACAGATTGCAATTAAAAAAGCCTGAATTTTCTGATGTCCACCTTGAAAACCTGCTACGACTGTTAACATAGCCGAATTACTTCTCACCAAATGAAGAACTGTTTAACTCAAGTGGACTTTTGTATAATAATTCTTGTTTCAGCATTCTTCTTATGCTGAGTTGGGTGGTGGCACCTTGGACAAGTTTCCTGAAAGTCATCAGTGTACGACTATCAGATTCACTTATGTCACCATCATAGACATTAGTGGTAAGAGTAGTTTTTAAAAGACAAGTATTACATTTTAACAATTCTTGGTACATTGAATTGTATGGTGTTAATAAATCCACCTGGTAATGACCTAATGTCTACCCCAAAGTTTTCCATGTACAGCCTTTTAAATATCTTTTGGAAGGTGTCCGGCTTAATATATCCACCTCGGTTCTGTACACAATGGCAGCCCTTAATCAATTCAGAACTAAGGCCTTTGCTAGTGAAGGACTGATACATACAAAAGCTTGGTAACATGATTTCTTCTTTCGTGTATCATGAGAACCTGTTTGATGCCAGTTATGCTGATCCCTGTATCAGACTATTACCATATCGTGTTCACCTATTGCTGAAGTGATCATTGCTGCTTTGATAATGTTTTAGGTCGACACCACTCCAGGCAAATCCCTCTTTGTGACTGTGAAGAAGCCGTGGCTACTTTTGTACGATATGGTTTGTGGCCAGCGTCTCCAAAATCTCCTCAGGTTGCATTCACGCTTCAGTGTATGGAGATGCTGCGGGTGCTTATGATGGAATGTCAGATCTCTGTGTCTGGATTTGCAGCCGTGTTGAATATCTTAGGAGCACAGTCTGATCTGCCATTGAAATTGGTAGGCAGTCTAAAAGTCAGATTTTTTTCCCATTTTCTTAGTGAAGAATGATATATCAAGCTGGTTGATAAATAACTATAAGCATTAAACTAGGTAATAAAGTGTGTATTATTAGTTGAGCTTCATACAAATTAAGAATACATGTTATTTATTACTTTGGAAATAGTTTAAATATTAAAAGGGTCAAGATTGTCTTCATTTTAAAGCAGCCATGGATGAAATGAACAAACTAAATGACTTCTCAGATTCCAGTGACAAGGTTTTCCCTTGTAAACCCCTTTCGCCCCACAAGTTTAGACTTGATACCAATCGGTCGATAGGTGGGTCAAATGACCGTGTGTTAAAAGTCCTAATTTTTTATTGCTTCTCATAAAAGTGAAACATTTTGATTATTCCAAATAGTGTTTTGGAAAGCATACAGTGAATTTCATCTGTCATTTTTGAGATACTGTGTTTCAAAGTTAGCCATTTTTATAAAGTATTGAGTACATTACCATATCATTTTTCTGTCACTGATTGTTCTGTTTGTTATAAAAACAATATTTTCCAGTTTTGGAACTTGAGATGTGGATTTTAGCTTTTGCATCAACTTTGTTTTGCATATTGTTCCAGGTTAATGATATAGGCAAGTCTCTCTCTAGAGAAACCTTTGAGGAGTACCGCTTTTTCTCGTACAATTTGAGATACCCTCAAAATGATGGCGTTCATCTCGATGATGGTACAGTTTGTCCTGTTTGCCCAAAGGTAAGATTTGTGACAGCTGAGGCTGTGGCTTATTGAGTCCCCATCTGAGTAACAGTCTCATTAAACTGAAAAGATGTGAATATATTCAAAATAAAGCATGGGAGAACATATTTCACGCCAAAATTTGCAGTACATGGCTGTGTTCACATGGTTCCACACATGTTGGATGAATTCTCAACACACAACTTCTGTCCATATTATAATTTCCATGTTTCAGAATGAAGAGTTTAAAGCAATGTTTTCAATTGATGCAAATTTTGGACTTGTGCGTAAAGTCTCCGCTGGTGTCAGCAATTTATCACCAAAACACGGATCTAGATTCTTCATCAATCAAGGCGAGGTGAATGAGTATGTGGACCAGTACAGTGGCGACAATGTTCTTGCTGAGCAGGTGAAAAATTCTTAGATTGGCATTACTTTCTTATCAAGTTAACTTTTAACTAATAATACTCATAATGTGCAGAGATTTTCTTTGTTTTCCACTGAATTCTGAATAGTATTCAAACATCACAAAATGAGGCAAAGCTGACATTCTGCACTTACAAAGCAAAGGACCTAATGCTTCCCAACAAGTATTTAGTGGTAGGGATACCCACTATAAAGATTTAATAGACACGAGACGATTATTGTAACCAGGAAATTACCCAGCTATCATTTATCCTGACTTAGGGACCAGTAACTTTAAAGGTTGGGGCGGGGAACATTTTTTGCAATATTTTGTACCACTTCATGCTTCAGTTGGCCCCATGTTCACCATGCATACATCAGGAAAACAGTTCACTTTCATTAGGTAGTCAAAGATCAAATGCTTTATGAGAGTTCTATCATGGATCAGTTTGATATCTACTTAATAATTTCAGGACTGTAGTGACTTCAAAGCTGGAAATATGCTGAGGTCAAAGGGAAGAACTGCAAAGTTGTCGGAAAAGGGTATTTTTGGATCTGTTTGCAGACATGAATTTCCTCAGAAGTTTCTAAGCCTGATGCATGGTGAAAGGTAATCATGCTTAGTGGTGCTACACCTGAGTTTATGAATGAGACAGCTAAAATTCAAATAAACAGTATATGAGAAGCGTCTTCATGGTGGTTGTTTTTACACTTTTTCCCCATGTGTCAGGCAAAATACACCATCTTAATTCCCAGGAAATTCCTAATTCAAAGTATGGTTTATAACAAGCAGTGCAGAACCACCTTCATCCTCCTTGGCACTTGTTTGGTGGTTAGGAAAGTCTCAAGAGATTTCACTCTAATTCCTGCAAGATTTTTCAATGTTCGCCTATAGGATTGTCAAAGTATGATTTAGTGTGCTGAAGGAAGATTTTGGGCTATGCTTTTTGGCTAAGTCCAATCTTGTTAATGACCAGCTTCCAATGTTATCGAATGTTTTTAGGTTGGCATATGCTGTTAAACTACTGGAAGAGATTACTACTGATCGCAAGTCCAAGTGCAATATTCTGTATGACATTGCATGCATGTTGGAGAAACATTTGAAGGTATAGCAATTATGGATTTTTGGCTGAAAATGCGTGTAGCCCTCAAAATTTTGTTCAACACAAAACAAATTATATTTGAGAAAAGTGTTGTAACTCCTACTGTCAAATGCGGAATTGTAATTTCTGGATAGTATTTTCTTATGAAGCAGACGTGATGAAATTGATCGAATACAATAATTTTCAAATGGTGGCTTGAGAGCAGCATGCATGTTCTAAATGGTTTGTATTTTATCTAATAAATGTTTTGGGCAATGGTTACAAATTTTGATATGTTTATTTCTCGAAGCCTTCATTGGTTAGCAGTTTTAAAATTACTATTCTTTATAACCCTTTCTCAAAATGTTCCACTGGCGTCATTTGAAAACTTGCTGTGTTTGTTTTTAAGTGAAAGTGTTGTAACATTCTATCACAGCTCTGTGTAGCTTTATCATGCAAATGATATTTGGTTGCGTCCGAACTTAGTTGAATGTTGACTAGAGGAGAGAATTTTGTCTCGTATCCTGTACGTGAATCTCATTTTGCTTTCTGAGATGTTTGAACTCACATTTTTGTGACATAACAATGAATTAAATGTGCATAACTTTAAAATGATACTATTGGCGCTTGTATTTGCTCTGTAGTATTTGTGCATTGGCAAACAATAGGACTTCGAAGTGCGGAAAAACTTAAGTACTGTATTTCATTTCATTGACTGATTGGCCATAAACAAAGTGTACCTGTTGGCAACAACAGTTTTTTGTTTGCAATTAAGTGAAGATATAACCTCAAATATTTTCTTACGCACTCCTGCAACATTTTCAAATGGACATTTTGATGTGAGACAGAGGTACACATATCAAGTGGAAAGTTAAAAATAAAAGTTGTGATTGGAATACTTTTATCAACATGATTGTTCAACAAATTAGTGGTTTGATAAGTAAATATTCCTTTCTTTTCTTTGCAGAAGAAGAATAACAGCTCACTGTTGGAAAAGATAGACCTGGGAATTCCCGTGTTTCATGCATATGGCCACAAAGCAGCGTGTCAAGTATGAAGTGTGTTTTGTACATGGTCAGTTCACTGAAAACAAAAACGGATCATCTTCAGTCTGTTATTGTAGCCTTAATTTATGCTATGACTGGGAGACTTGCCAGCCTAAAGGTCATGCTTTGTCCGGTTCAAATGTGCATCAACAAAATGCTAACATTGTCAATTTTGATAAATCATACTTTTAACATTTATGCTATAGGTCCTGTATAATCCAAGGAAACTACAATCATTTGGCTTGACAGATGGTGAAGCTATAGAACGCTTGTGGTCTTTCCTGCGGAGGTTTTCTAGAATAACGAAAGAAATGACAGCAAGCCACCGACAAGATCTGCTTGTAGATGCCCTTCTGCATTATGGAGAACGCTTAAAGTCTAGATTTGGTAAGATCTTATTGAAGCAATGTGGGGATGCATTATTGATAGATACATACATACATACACAAATACATTCACACTCATGACAAGTATGAAAGCAGTCATATTAGTTTGTATTTAGCTAAAAACATGTCTCTGCCACTGCATTTTGCATGCTCATTCTTAGTGATCTCAGTTATTGGGGTATCGGGGCTTTGACTTCCATGCCAGGATAGATAATTTTTGCTAATGTAGCAGATAATGAACTACTGTATACTAAAGCTTTTAAGTTTGGATGTGTGCAAAATAATTGATTCAGCATCTTTACACACCAGTGTAAACTGTTTCTGAATGGTTCATAAATTTCTTTGTTCTCATTTCAGCCAAAACTCTGACCACCAAAATGGAGAAGGCTGAAGCAACTTTTAATCACTACCAGAATGAATTGGGCAGCGTTTGTGAAATGCTACCTGGTAAGTGACTAAATGTTGTTATATATTATACAGCTATGAACAGCTGGTTTTGTATAAGCTTATGCAGACTTGTAAAGCTTTTCAAATTGGCAAGGATGCATGTCTTTGACAGCAAGTTGAGTGGCACACTCTGGAATTATATTTTCCAACCTCTTGCTTCCTTTGGATTTTCAAACAAACAGACCCTAGATGACGTTATGTTGTTTCTTCATTCCAGGACAAATTTCTGAAGAGGTATTGACAGTTTGGAGTGAAAACTTGAGAGATGAATACTCACGGAAGCAAAGTTCCCAAGGTAGCACAAATTTCCTGTTAGCAGATGAATTCAGTTAGTAGATAATTGGCTTTGATATGTTAAATGTTTGCTCCGTAGTTTCACGGAATTAGTGGTAATTGGCAGGTGATTTCCACAACTGCCAATAGTAAAGTTTTTCAAATGAGAACATGGCAAACTCAGGAGTGTGAAATCTGAGTATCGTAAAGCCTCAAAATAAAGAACGTGCCTATTTGAGGACATGTACCAAATCATGAAAAAGCATCATTAAAAGTTACAGAAAGCAAATTGATTGATAATTTGGGTAAAAGGTAACATCATGTTGTGTTTTTGATCCTGTTGTTTTGGTGTGAATGTACTCTCCATTCTTGAATTACATGTGATTGCTTCAGTCAAGAAACAGGCATGGTTGACTGCTTATCTAAACTAATAGTCTGGAGAATTTGCTGTGCTTACATTCATCATCACTTCAAAAACGAGACAGTGATTGCATCAGTGTTTCTCTCATTGGTTTGTGCTGATCATTTTCAATACATATTATCTTTCAGTGAAATATGGATCGAAGGAACAGGTGCTTGACGAGATCAGAAAAGTGTCCAGTGAACGTCTCTACCTCATCAATTTGAAAAGAAATTATTCGAGTGAGTTGTAAATTAATAGTTGGGAGATGCAGTAATGCCAAGTCTGAATTCCATTTTTTTCTGGGAAAATGTCAATGACGCATTTTTCTATCATTAGTCCTACGGGACAGATAAAAATATGCGACTTTAGAATGTGGTTGTGGGTAATGCAATTCATGATTCATTCTTATGTTACAGTCAGGAAGTTATTTTCAGCAAAAGTTTGCCAATGGTAAAATATCATTGATTGCATCAAATACGTCTGCATGGTAAAACCAAGATGTCTACAGCCCTTAAGAACTGTTGGTGTTGACTTGTTGAAAATACCGATTTTCTCGTTTGCAGAATTGTGACTTTTCAGCATTTGCAATTGTTATGTGTCTGTCATAAAAGTTATTTAGTAGTTTTCACCTGATTTTGTGATATTCTGGGGCATGTCAGTGCGTCAGGAGGAGTTCTTGTTATAATAATTACAATTTTATTTTGTTATTTACAGATGGCCAGGCAATTGCTAACAGATTGGCCAAGCAAATTACTAAATGCACTAACCATGTCTCCAGACTGGTTAGGCGCTACAACAACGTAGAAAGTGAACACAAGATCACTCTACAAGATGCACTTGACATTAAGTCATGTCTTGGGGAAAGTCAAGGAAATGATGAACAACACTTTGAGATTGCTCCGCGTGAGTTGAAACTGAAGGCACTCGATGCATTTCACATGATGTGCAGAGCACGTGAGGAAATGAGTCTCGTTAAGGAAGAGATGAGGTCAACTGTGCAACACTACATTGGTGAACACACCAAAGCTATTGTTAATAGGGTGGATTGTTTGTTCAAAGGTGACACCACTGGTTGTGCCTTGTGGCAAAACTTTGCTTTGAAAATTGAATTAATCCTAGATAGGATGTCTGTGTTCCACCAGTATGTTCTGGACCTCGGTGAAATGCCAACTCAAATATGTCAACTTGTATATGGAGAGCAACGCAATGCAATTCAATCACTAACAGAAGGCAGTGATGAAGACGTAACATCAAGCTCAGACAGTGAAATTGAAAGTGAAGATGAACAGTAATGATCAGTCATCATTAGCATTAGAGGACTGGGTGTAATATTTGATTCTGTATAGTTTGGAGTGGTCGGATGTGCCATCAAGTACACCATGCAAAGTTATCTGGTGGTTGAGATCCCAAGGAAAGTGGGATGTGTTTTAAACCGGAACTTGCACACTAATTCCTTATCTCTGTTTGCTTGGTCAGTAGTTAGGAACACAACAATGTTAATACTGAATATGTTGAAAATTGCCAAGTGTTTTAAGAACGATTTTTGTGTCAAGTATGGTCTGCCATAAATCACTCAACTGTGTCCAGTAAGTGTTTTGCAGTGGTGGTAATGAGATGAAAAAACAATGAAAAAATGTCAACCAACTCTGGGGACCAGCATGTTACAACTTTCACTTTCGTTGACACAGGCTTTGGTATTTCAGCTATTTCTCAAGAGACGCCCCTTTCTCACATAATCCATGTTCCAACCCTTAACAATCCTTTAGCCAGCTCTGTCCTCACTCACTTCTCAAGCCACCCCCCTACCATACAAGTTTATGAAGCATCACTACCTTTATCCACCAGTACCTAAGCCCAACCACTTTCCTCAACAATCCTCATTAGTGCAAAGGTCACCTATTTGCTGAATTTTTGTTTTTCACATGTAAAAGTTGTCAATCGATTCAACTGGACTTTGTGTAGCATAGATGGTGTTCACATAGCATTCTCATTTAGTTTAAAGGCAAAGTCAACCTTTTTTCATATCATTTTTAGATAAAATGACATGAAAAAGGTTGCATTCGCCTTTAAGCAAAAATACCTGTTATGAAGGTTTTCTGTTATGCATTTTGTGCATATACTTGTAGATTCTGTTAGTGAGCAGTATGTGTATTTTTATGTCAAATTATTTATAGCAAAGATGTTTTGTTTTATACTAATCACTTTCAATGTTTGTGTTATTTCTGTATTTTTATCTGTAAACATTTCTTAGTCTGGTCAGCAGGCTACCTGTGCCCACATCAGTAAAGAGAAGTGGCATTTTACCTACAGGAGGTCTGGCATCAACTGTGAACTGTAGTCATGGTGAAAGTAATAATTCTATTTGTTGATTATGTAGTACATTATGCTTGATTTACATGACCAAGGAGGACCGGCCAGAGATGATGTAATTAATTTACAATAGAATATTGGAGAACCCTTCTGGTATATTAGTTGTTAATATAGAATTATAGTCCAGAAAATGTTTGCAGAATGGTTGAATTGCACTTACTGACTAAGCAGTTGCAGGTACACTGTATAGTCAATAGAAAGTTGGATATATAGACACACCGTGCACATTTAACAGTTGCTGGAAGTGTCTCACGAGTTCAACACATCCTATGGTTTCACAGCACTGACTGGGGCATTGAAGAGATATTACATTGAAGGTTTTTTAGTAGACTTGTGGATGCACCATTAAGAGTAATAAAGTGGTTAACTGCAACCAGTTCTCAGTTTAATAGTGCACGGAAAGCTTCCAGTACCGGCCAGTGACAAACTGCGCTGACTCATCCATGTTGTAGATTACGGAAATCTAATACTAATACAATACCTAAGCACCCAGCCTTGATAATTGTTGAATACCTGTGACAAAAGACGATGATACACCAACTGTTTTGGCAAGATAAGCGCAAGCCTGGGGCCCATTGCAAAGAACTCACTCAAGTTCATTTTTGCCCTACGTCTTAAGATTTGCTTCGACTTCCAAACCTTGGAAAGTTCGAAATGCTGAAGTCTTTCAGAATTAAGACATTTAAGACAAACTTAAGATATCTATTGAGCCAAATTTACTTTGTATCTAAAATTGACTGAAATTTTACTTTTCTTTTCTAAATCAGTTTTCGTAAAACTGACCACAGTTCTTGGAACACCGAAAATGTATGAAAACGGATGAATTGCCTTAGAAATTATGGTGCCTACATTCTAAACGTCAGGTGAAGATTCAGGAATGCGGGTGCTTACTTGCAGTCCGCATATTGCCACTCATAACGGACATACCCCCTACACAATGGAATGAAACCTATTATCTGATAGGTGAACATGCGGATTTATACATCCTTTGAAACTTTTTTATAGGGCAAGAGAGGGTAATAAATATTTTATACTGGCAGTGTTGTAGTGGTAAAATTCGAGGTACGTGCCCAAAGCCCACCATATCACCTTGAGCACTGAACGTAATTACTGGTGCGTAGGCGCTTCGTTCAAATGCCAAAACGTTGTCGGCTGCTCCGACGTGCGCCTTAGCCCCACTGCAGCACTGTATACTGGGGTGCACTGAGGTCGGGAGTTCGGCGGTGTCTCTGTACCCGGTACCTAAAACATTGAGTTCAGTCACGGGTGGTTCAGTGGTGATTAGCCGACGTACTGGATATCAGTGCGTCTATGGCAGGGGATTAAATATCCTGGAAACTCTGTATCCAACTCCGTTGTAAACGTAAAAATTTCCCAATTGATCACCTTGCCAGTGTGAATTTACCTGTAAACCCAACATGTAGCCGCTGACTATGCGTACATTCTTAACGTAGGATATTCTCGGTTAAATGTTATCGGTGCCGCCGGTAAAGCATAAATACTGAACGTCGCACTCTCCAACAAGTCGGGTAGAATGATTCTCAAAAATAAAGGGTACGATCCTAAAGTCATCGTCAATCTTGAACCCCTGCCCCATGTTTACAAATAACCAAGCGTCACTGATTTCGGTCCTGTGAAACCCACGTTATCTTTGGAATGGTGCGGTTTACTATTTTTGATAGCCCTCAGCCGCAGTTTTACTGGGAATTTTAGTATTGATTAATGAAGACGAACATGCTGTCCAATCGGTGATAGGCCATTGGGGGCTGCAAAATGCTCACTGAACATATATCTTATACACCTGGGGAGCACGTGAAAAAACTTCGATACCACGTTAAAAAATTGTGAAAGGTACCTTATTCGCCGTAACGCTCTTCGGGTATATTTCGACAATAAGGAGTTCAACCTCCCCATTGGGTATGATTTCCGAGGAGCATTTCAATTGTATATGGCTTTTTAAAGGCATTTAAAAAGTTAAAAATGTCAATGAGTGACAGATTCCGCCATTTCACTCCAGCATACCTAAAACTGAGCAAATAAACCCCATCGTTAAATTGTTCTTGTCGTCCGTTACTCAGTTACAAATACTCCGCCACGAGGTCCGAAACTTTAAATCCAGTGAGGTAACTTCATTTTTTTTTCATTTCCACTTGTAATAGGTTTTCGCTGTCTTTAGACTCTCCAGGGCGCTTTCTTCAAAGCTTTTAAAAAGCGTACACGGATTATACCTTCCACCACCCGGGATTGCGCGGCGGTTTTCCTCGGAGTAATAATAACCATGGACGGCGCAGCACTGAAAAAGTGGGGGGCTAAAGCCTCCTCAGGTGCGCCGCCCATGATAACGACCCACTAGTCGTTCCGATGCATATCAAAAGTAGTCAAAGTAGTAATGTTCTTTTTCTAGAACAATACGTTCACGTATTTGTTCACCATACATAGTGTGTATCCTTACTTGTGTTTAGAACTAAATTTGTACCATAATTTATGGGATGCCAGACCCGAGGTCCTTCACAGCGTCCTTCCTTAATTCAACATAGTATAGAAAACTTTTTATTTTACGTCATGAACTAAATTCTGTACCA
This sequence comes from Phoronis australis, assembly GCA_002633005.1. Taxonomy (NCBI): domain Eukaryota; kingdom Metazoa; phylum Phoronida; family Phoronidae; genus Phoronis; species Phoronis australis. The sequence goes on along the minus strand of NMRA01000394.1, from coordinate 148,619 downwards.
CATGACATGACAAGAATTTCTTGACGCACAGCAACTAGCATTCCAGCACTTGCCCACAAGTTTGGTGAGAGCACTGATGAAAGGATATTGACCGAGGCACAAAGACCGATTTCATTGAACGGAGTCGGTGACAATTATCCCTCGAGACAGCTTTATTACGTGGGTAAGGTCACAAATTAAACAAAACCTTGTGCAGGGACCAGAGCTGATCCTGTAACAGTCACAGTAGGAAAACGTAGTCCTACAATCTCCTGTCTTGCGCTAATCACTGACGCCCCATATTGGACAAAGTGAGGGTTACTAGGCTAAAACGCCCATATAATTTCTCCAAGTGCACCACAGACTTAATGCCAGTGGCTTTCCTTTCAATTTTCATTCCAAATCGTTTGATGAGGATGAGTAACATTTCGTTTGCGCCAGCAATTTGTACTCCGAATTCAGGAGTTTTTTTCTGTCTGGTCTTGGGGTCTCACACCAACAAAGATATCCTCTCTCATGAGCCTATGCTATAAGAAAAAACTAAGTACTATATTCTATTATGGTTCAGAAAATACTTCTGACACTTCCACATAATTATATGGCACAGTTTCCTGATTCTTCTGGTGTGTCTTAGTGGTGATACAGCACAATAATAAAATTCATAGGATACTCAAGTTTTATTACAAAACAATTCTGGATAGATAATCATTAAGTTTAAAATGAACAATATTCAAGAACCATGCCTGTACTACTTAACAGTCAATGCAACTTAATGATATGAAACCTGAAGTTTTTTAATCAAGACACTAGGACAAACATTAACCAAGCCAATAGAAAAATTGTAGTACTGTCAGCAAGCCTCTAACAATAATGAGATCTACTATAATACTGTAATTTCACTTAGTTGGTTTGAAAACAGACAGGAGTCCACCACACACCTGGACAAGCAGAAATGTATGATGTGTCAAATACAGAGACCACAACTCTCTTCTCTCTAAAAAATTAATCGGGACATATCCTTGAACCCCGATTCGATGATAAATCATTACACACTACAAAGTGGTGTCTTGTAATCTCTCAATTAGTTTCAGGAAACCAAATGGCTTCAGGCAAAACTGGTCGATTTAGAGTGCAATAATGGAAACCAATCACAGACATGAATTAACTCACATTCCAAAGCTAGCACAATTGAGATGTTTGTGAATTTGCAATATAACACGAAAAGGCAGTCTTCTATGCAATCGGAGAAATGAGTTTGTGATTAGTAAAAGTACGACTTCGGCCAAAGTATGATATAACTTTCTCTTTGAATGACATGAAAGAGAACAATGTTCTTTCAAAAACGCGAACTACAAAAGGTTCAGAACAGGATCAACTAAGAAGTCTTCAGCAGTTAAGGAAGTCCATCATTTATAGCCATTATGCTAACCAATGCGGGTAGTAGTCCTTCAAAATATGCTCGATATTTCTGTATGGCACCACAGATGTCTCTCCACCCTCCCAAAGAACTCGAAACTGCCTCCGTCTTCCTTTTCCCTTTACAACATCGACAACTTCCTTTACAACATACATGCCTGTAAAATTAAGACTATTTCAGTTACACAACTACGTAACAAGAGCAACCCAGAGTGTTAATATGTGCACTAAAAGTGGCCAACATGACTGACACTATCAGACCAAAGCAGTATTCAGATTCAACGGCAAACGGAGTCTTATAAAAAACATTTGCAGTTAATCAAAATCAGAAAAAATACAAGAGAGGGATAAATGAATTTTTAGATGATATAAAACATTTCACAATTAGATTACGAATAACAAAAGACTGACAGGGAAATATTGATTTGCGAACTTTTGGGGTCAGTTTCATATGAATGAAAAGGATAAAATTTCTGTTCTCACATGTTCCAATACCAGTTTACATTATTTTTCGATTAAGAGTGCTGCATGGAATTCTTCCAACCTCTTTAAAAAATCTTGCAATTCCTATAAAGAGATTTAAATATTTCTTGATTTCAAGATTTCCAAAGAGTTGTAGAATGTTTCATGCTACACTGATGTTTTAAAAGCATACGAGGACATGATTCAGAAATATTTGGCTTACAAATTATCAAATTTTACAAAGTTTTAACTGTTTTATTCAGTAGGGCAAACAGTTCAATAAAATGACCAAGATCACAATTTTGCCTAAAGCCTTTAGTTCACCAAATGCCTTACGGAGGAGACAGTGTGGCCTGGTTGATAAGTGCCCGCTTTCTTTACTCGAGGTAGTGAGTTCAAGTCCCACCAGGTCAGACTGCTAAACCCTTGAGCCAGGTTTTTAGCTCCTCAGCTCGGTTTTAACCATACATTAATAAAGCTTAAAAATATTTCCAGGTGATCAGTGCAATGGGCCTACATGCGAGGCCTGCACACGTCTGGTACAACGTGTATCAGACCACCTGCAATTATTTACGAAACATTCACAATTTCCAAAAGTTTCACTGTCCTTAGTGGCCATGTTGGTTGGTAAACTATCACCTTATGCAACTCCAACACAAATTAACCCTAGATTCACTATTTCGCATTGCAACTTGAGAATGTTGTAAATAAAGGGTGCATTAAAGGCTTTTCTCAATTACAGACCTCAACGTATAACCTGGAAAACAATTAAAGATAAATTTCCGTAATTTTACTTAGTACCAGTGTCTTACCTTCAGGTATTACCTCTCTCTCAGACTCAACGACTTCCACTATAAGAAAACAAGGATATTTGGTTTCAATGATAGTTTTCATGTAGCAGACAAAAAGCCAAGCCATTCTGAGACCTGAGATGGTTGGTCAACTAAAACAATTTCATTAAGAATATAAAGAAGTGCATTATAGGTGAAATGTTTTCTTGAGTCATGCACCTTAAATCTACAGGGATTGTGCAAAACATGCATTGAAGTTTGAAAGGATATGAAAATACACCAAAAAACTATACTTTCTAAGACTACTTATGTGCCCTTAAAATAGGCTTACGTTCATTACATTCAGTTCATATGTAATGAGATAGCATAGTGGATGGATTTTTGACTTTGAAGAATTCAGTATCTCTCTCATGTCTGCCAACACAATGTTAAATAAAACAGTAATTACCCTATCACAATCCACAAGTTTTGCTGTCAAAACCGCTACTTCATTGTGGAGTGGTTTACATTATTGGCTTAATGTCTAGAGCAAAAACCTTTTTGTACCAATCATTGAGTCATTCTCAAAGTTTGAAGCCAAAATTTTTAGCTCAAATCCAAGAAAATAGGTAGACTACCAGGTATTCAGGTTTGATTGGTAACTCTGCTCTTCATAGTATCATGACAACAAACCATTTGAAACTTACTATCAGAAGGTTCCCCAGAAGCATTACACTCAGGACTTGTTTGAACGTTTTCTGTAAAAGAATAAACCACATCAACCACTGTTTGGTTTTTCAAATGTCTTAGTCAGGATTTAGAGAGCAATGAGCAGGAGTATGAAAGTTTATTCAATAGGTCAGGGTCATCCAAGGAGTATGAAACCACAGACACAAAATAGAATGATACAATGAGATACCAGTCACTTGTAAATGACAAAAAACACCTCTGCTAAGAAGGTACATTTTAATTTATGTCCATCTACCTTGTAGACTTAACTTCATGACATAGTAGACCAAGAGAGATTATTACTGTTCATTCCACCTTAATAATTACACCAGTTATACATTTACTGTGTGCAAAAAGAAAGCATTATATGCAGGCAGATTAACAATTGTAATAACAATAAATTTTAAAAGGAATGATAACCAACAGAATTACAATATCTATGGTGTAACAAAGTACAAGAAATAATAAGCGATCTTGTTACCAATACATCAACACAAACGGTGATTGCAATGAGGTTGTTAAGTTATTGAAATTTAAGTTTGCTATATGAAAACGGATACTTTAGGTATTAGAAAAATGTTCAGGTCTAAGGAACGTTGTTGCAGACCATAAAGTAAAAATGAAAAATGTTGATTATAAGGTAAGGTGAGCACACAACACACAACTTACTGACGGTCTCCGAATTATCAATCATTTCCACCATGCGGACATCACCTGCTTCCATCATTTTGAAGATTTCATCTGCGACAAACAGGAATCCAATACAAAATGTGCTAACAACAATAAAAGGCTAACATTATTAAAGCTGCTAAAATCCTGAATACTGAATACTGAATAATGAAATTTCTGGACCAACAAATATTGCTCAAAACAACAGAAGGCGTAACAACATACTCGCTGTGACAAGCCAACTTGTTGAGCATGGATTTCAACATTAACAAACTTTCTATGTCCAAGGAAATCGTTTAATTTGAGCGGTTTAAAATGAATGTGAACATATGCTTCTATGTAAACCAATTATCCATCAAGGAAATGAGCAAATTTTACAGAGCTGCAAAGCAGTAAATCAGCAAAGGGCATTAGACATACATATCAGTTACGTAGCTAATTATGTTGGTTACATACTTTATGAGTAAATATTTGACAGACTGTAGTCACGTTTACACTAAAAATGACCAGGTGCATGTGTCCAGAAGAAGAAAATTGACTCCATGGTGTCATTACTTGAATTGCTGAATGGTAATTCCTCGAGACCAAAACCATGGAAAGCTATGAAATGTGGTCCCATGAAACAAGTGTGAATTAACTTTAGAATTTTGACTGTCTAGCTTAGTTCAAAAAGTGCTATGACCAGGGCTTAGAATGCCCAGTGACAAAAAGAGGCAAATTTTCCAGGTGATGTATTGTTCCACAAATAAAGAAGGCTTGTGAGACAGAAATAATTTTTTTTGAGTTGTAAAGTTTGACTCAAATGTTTTAGTATGAATAAAGTAAAAACAATGATTGATAAAAATAGTCAAAACAAGAGTAAACTGGAAATCGAAACCAAAAAGAGGAGAATTCTAAGTCCTGTGCAGCTCCTCAGTTTACCACTTCTACGGTAGTCATGAACAAAATTTGTTGATTCCACAATAGACATTCGGGAAATTACAATCATCGCAACATCGAAAATATAAGTACTAATGGTAATTCAAGTCATTAGCAACTTGCCAACTCCACCTCTTTGTCTACTTTGACCGCTGACAGCAATCATCTTGCGCCAGGTCAAAGGTAGAGTCAAATGGGAGTCATGTCATCTATATGGGATTACATAATAACTTTATCATATACCTGATGTCTTTACACGTACTGTCTCCGTGTCTTCTGCCAAAACATCTTTCGCCAAAACGTCTTCCGCCAAAACGTCTTCCGCCAAAACATCTTCTGCTACAAATATAGTCAAAGGCACATTATAACAGCAACACTCACACGTAAACAACTGCCCTGATACCCAAATAACTCTGAACAAAGGACATGGTATTTTTTGCAAATCAAAAACACAACCAATCTTTTTTATATTTTTCTTCTAAAGTATTTTATGTGATGTGCAAAGTCTTAGTTAAGTCTGATATTATACTTTCCATTCATAATAAAAATTACACCAAGTAATTTTCAAAAAAGGTGAAGATATTTCTTTCCGTTAAAATCAAAAAAGTTTTGAAGTAAAAATGATCAGCAAATTTTCAAATGATTTAGTAATAACCATTCAGACTTCCCCCAAGCCCCAGTATACCTTGATCTGATAGTGACGTATAAAGATTGTTTAATGATTATATCAATAGAACATCATCACTGAGCAAACCAATTCACTTTTTTGTGCTTATCCCTAGACGGGCAGTAATTTTGAAAAGTTTAACAGGGATAACATGCTTCATTAACACATTCGTCGACTAACGACGTACAGCCACTTTAACTATAATACCATGATTTCATGTAACTTAAGGAAGTTATTCATTTGAGGAATAGCACCTACTCAGAGAATTTGATGAAGTGATCATTGGCAGTTCCTGCAAACCTGCAGATGTGACATCACTAGTAGCACCATTTCCTGTAAGATAAATGCAATGTCTGTCTTAAAGCAAGGAACAAATGGTTACAACTTTAAAGGAGCACTTTATTGATTTACACCACATGAAATAAGAAAATAGACTAATCATGGTAATGCTCATCACATATGAGATTGCATACAAGTCTGTCTTTTGTGCTTGTATTTGCTGTGTTAACATAGAACCACAACTATAAGTACAACCACTGCAACACCTGATGCTGTGCATACACACAGCAACAAAAAGAGATTGCTTACGTTTGAATTTCACCAATACCCAGAAATTTTCGAGTTATGACAATTGACTTTTTGAACCAAATGAAACTGAAAAGCACTTCGGAAATATCTAAAAAGGCAAATTACAAGACACACAAGTTTACAGCTTAATACCTTCGCTTACGGCCTCCAAGTGAGCTTCGCCTCTCTGCACTCCTTGAAGTAATTCTGCTGTAAATGTTCAAGTCAATTTAGTATTAGCAGATGCTGAAATGAACTGTGAAAAATGAAAATTTTCTCATACACATTGGCTGCTGGTAGTTAGAAAAAGCTACAAATAGAATAGAATGGGGTTCTATTGTCATCTTTGTAATCAATTTCCCCAGATAATCTCAGTGTGCTTAACATTAGCTCATGATGCCAGTAAACTTGTGTAGTGAGGGATGTGTTCAAGCACATATTTCATGAAAGTGACTTGAGGCTAACTCCAAAATTTGACCTAAAGGCTCCACATACTTTTTCAGAAAAATAATTTACTCAATTTATTCCAGCCCATATACAAATATAAAAGTAACAAATACATTGGCGTAATTAATAGTGATTATCATAATACAGTCTATCAAATTAACTATTCACAATCTGTGCATATCATGGCAAACACACATATTTCTTTGTTCAAAATAAAAATATCAATTGTGTCATGTACTATTTAAATAAATCAGAGGAAAAATCAAACAGGTAGCAAGAATCGGTCATCAAGAACACTGCTTGAGTGCCTAATCCTCAAACAATTTGTTTAACAAAGTACAGCTGAAGTGGTAACATACGACATAACTCAGATAAACCATAAAGCAGGCTGTACCCAGTTACTGTAAAGTAGTTGAAGAGCGAATATCACAATCTGCCAAAGAGATTTCATCGCATATAGTATAGGTAGTAAAATCGTTCTTTTAGTTTAATCTACAACAATATTAAAAAAATTGGGAACATTTTTACCTTTAAATTTAGCCAATTTTACATGATGCACCAAAAGATTCTACGACGTGTGTACTATAGAGTCTTCAAATGTTGTAATAGCTGACCAACCCCATTTTTGAAGTGTTTTAATCCAAAATTCTTAAGATGATTTTTGTGGCAATGCCCATATTGGCATTTCTATAACACATCTTTGAGCAACGTAGTGTTTCAACAGCAATCATTCCCTGAATGTATTAAACATGATAATGGACAGTGCATATGCGTATTTTCTTTCTGCCAAAATTATATAAGCAGGCATGTACTGCAACAACTACTTTCACTGGCACATTATACCTGGATTTTGAGTAGATAAGCCCATGAGCCTGCATTTCAGTAACATCAAATAAACGCCTAAATGCTTATTGGGAAAAGAAGAGTTTTGGCTACACAAATGTCTAGAATTATTTGAAGAGGTTTCCCAATATTTTTCACTTCACACTGTGTTTTTAAATATTCCATTAATAACATGCATGGTTCATTTTTAGAAATGATAAATTCTCCACAGAACTGACAATTGATGCTAAGTGGGCTTTTAAGGGGATAACACCCATGGACATTTATTCGACATACTTTCCCAAATAAATGCCCACAAGGGTTTCGTGGCATGGGCTTATCTATGGAACATCATGGTAGTAAGTGACTCATCTAAGTCAAGGCCAAATTAATGTAACATACCCACTTCCTGGTTCTGTACAGGTTCTACTTCACTGCTCCGCTCACTCTCCAACCTAAAAATGTTCTCACTTATGATAACACAACTTGTAATCAAACTGGAAAGAATACCCACTCACTGCACTGATGTCTGTTAGCTACATAGCTTAATTTGTCAAATGCCATAAAAATTCCAAATACATGCAGTAAAATGAATCAGAGGTAAGATAAAAAAAACTGCCAACAGAAATAAACACGTTCCCATATAAGTCTGATGTGCAGCAAATATTACAATTAAGATAGCTAATTTAACAAAGGACGAAATAATTGCAAACAATTTAATAAAAGTAGTAGGTGTAATCACTTTTAGACTCCAGAACTACGTTATTGTAAATAACTATTTACATCAGTCTTAGAAGTAGACAGATTCACTAAAAGTATTGTATGCTGGCAAGGTGTGCCATTGTTAGGCATTAGTTAAGGTAGTATTTTGGCTGCGGCACCCATGATGAAAGCCGAACACTGACTCGAGCAAGTATTGCGTGATTACTTGCAGCTATCATAATATGACCTCACGTGACGGTGGTAGTAGCATTGTTTAATACTGTGTGTCGTATCAGATACTCACCTCTTCACACACAGTTCCACGCCACTATCTCTGTGGAAATTGATAATTTTTTCCAGGGTTTTTATGCCATAGGCACCTGGCCTCTTAAAGATAATCCCCTCTCCCAAATTATGTGAAACCTCCAATGTTTTCCCCAGCTGCTTGTAGGGCACTTTTTGTCGTTTTCCGACAGCTCTTGCTGAAACACGTACCAGGAAATAAAAGTTAATTTCATGCAGCAACAATTCATTGAAAACAATTTGTTCTCTGTAATGTAGCAAAATCTTCTTCTAAGAATAATAATTGCAATGGACTAAAAATGGTTTTATAGTCCATCTCAAAAGGTATTTTGTCTCTAATTTAGAAGTACAAATAAGACCACTTAAGATAACAAAGCAAAATAGAAATATTAAGCTACCTACAGAACTCATCGTTGAAGATTTTTTGAACTTGAGCCCTCCTGTCTTCAACAATCCGTGGCTTATCTGTCAGCGAAATAAAAATATTGATGTAACAAGTTCAAGCAAGCAGTTAAGTAAACCAACTTTCAACATTTTCTTCAGTTGATGCATTACACTACAACACAATTTTAGTACTTCTGGGGTGCATTTGCTAGGAAAAGTACTTCAAACTTAGTTTATCTATAGCATAATTAAGGTTGCAGATTTCTGGATGTCTGAAGCATTCAACAGTTGCATTTCGAGAAAAGAAAAATCAACTACAGACAACAAAAATCAAAGCACTGACAAGTACATGAAATAAATGACATGGTTAAATAAGAGGGCATAGAAACACAACAAACACATTACCTTGGTCAAACAGACGACAGAATCCTGTTAAAATGTGATGCTCATTGAAGAAGGAGAGCGCAGGTTCAACACCAAACACTGTTGGCAATTCCTTGTCTACTTCATAGACAATGCCACCACAAACCACACCAACCGTTTTGAGAGATTCCACCTAAACATAATAACATGAGCTAAACAATGGGTAGTACTGAAATTACTCAAAATGTGCCAGAAGCTACAGTTGCATTATCTTAAGTGTACATCTTACCTGTTATGTTGCGCAACCTACGTCTAAATGTTGTTCGCCCTAAGGTGAAGTAATGACCATGTTTTTAACAATGGTAAGTCGGCCGTGAGGTTTTTAACTGGTCTAAGTGCCAGAACACACAAAAATTCTAACAATCAATCTGCTCAGAGAATGGATTAACTTTGTGCTCTTAAGTGCCCAATATTCATTTGCGGGACCTGGCTTGATGGCAAATGTCTGCTCCAGTATAACAGCTCAAATTAGAAGAATTTGGAGAACGAACAAATGAAACTAAGGAAGTGACTATACGAAATGGAACGAACACAGGGAATCATTATGTAGTGATTTTAGAAGCAAAAATGTACAATAGCTATCTTGCCAACAGGTCCCTACTCTACTGACTGTACCCTTAGTGTCCAGATATAAAACTCACCACAGATTTCAGCATAGTCAGCAGCTTCGTTGTGGTTTTCGGTGAGTTCTGAAGCTGCTGACTGGACTGAGCCTTCTCCTTATATTGGTTTTTGGTAAAAGCACTCAACCCATTCCATTCAGTGGCCCATGCTTTGAAATCTGCGACTCCAGTTGATGACTCTAGGAACAAAGCCACATTGGAGTGAGCAATCTTAGAGTATTTCAAGCTTCATAAAACTGTGTGAAAGCTATTAGAACATAGTATTTAAAACTTTTCATAAGCATGAGATCTATATCTATCTCTAACAAAATGTGAGATTGGCAGCATAGCCATGGTTTACTATTGGCCAAACTTCTCTGTATGTCTGTCATTTTTTGTTTACACAGCAGTCTTTTGGGTCAGAACCAATTACATATACCGCATAGGTAATTTACTACAGAGGTTCCTAATGCATAGAAAGCATGCTTGAAGAAAAAATGAATTTTCAGATTTTTCGCAATACTACCCTCGTTAAAATAAAAATTTTGTTACTTAAAAGGTAACAGACATGACATTCAATATATACATATACATATACATAGTTACACACATATCTATATTAAGGTAGCCAAGTGTAAAAAATCTCATTATCAACCCTACAAATCAAATACATTGAAATGCACCTACACTGTACAATAAATTTATGAAACTCATTCTGAAAAGAGTAAGCATCAAAGCCTGTGAATTCAGTCACAAGAAAGGAAGTTTTCATTGAATTCAGACAAAACTCTAAGTAAATCGACATTTTGTAGCAAGGCAAGAAAATGTGCATACAGAAAAAAGCTAAGTAGTTACCTAATGCCACCTGAGGATACTCACTTTTTTCTTCACAAAACTGATTAAAAGAGCTCTTGCCCTTAACATATAGGGACTTTTTTCTGTTATATGTCCTCCCCTCAACCTGCTTCCGATAGTTACTGATCCAGTTCTAGCAAAACAAAACATTAAGTAATTAACAATCAGAATTGGAGGTAAGTGGACAAAATTATGTACACAACAGAGACAAAAGTGTAACACTGTGTTACACGCAACTCGTAAAAACCATAAAAATCGTAGCAGGTATGCATTGGAGCAGTGAATCAGTTTTGCAAACGGTCTATTACCATTTGACTAAACAAAGTGACAGCAGTAACGTGAATTACTTAATTGGCTCTCAAATTCCTGAAGTTCTTCCCGCTCTACACCTTCCAACCCTCATCTGGTGATGTCTCAAACATTTCATTTCAATTTTTCTAATACTGAAAGGACCACAAGCACATTTGCCTACATAATCTGAACTCTGGTGTAGTTTTACTAAATCTCACCTTTATTCGCTTCGCACCACAACCTAAACGTTCTGCCATATCAACGACCATAGGGGAATTCTCCCGCCTCATTCCTGCCTCCCACGACTCTATGAGAAGATCCCTTTCACTTTGAGTGAAGAATTGCTGCAAAATATTCCAACTCATAAATATTGACAAGAGAGTAGTAAAATAATGTAACTTAATGGAAGACAATATGACATATCTAAAAAGCATCACAACACGTGATGAAGACTGAGACACAAACTAGCATAGAAGTGACAAGACACATTTGTGACTCAAGCACAAGAGACAAATTGTTGGTTAAGGAACGTGACACGATGCATAGTAGACCACGAGATATACTGTAGCATCTGGCCATGTTAGCTCCAAGAATGTGTGTTATCCAGCAGAGTAATTTGTATGTTTCTTAGACAGCCACACCTGAGCACGGCAGGTGGTGTGACAAAATATCGCCTGGCGTGCGCTGCGTAAAAATGACCAGTTTCCGGTTTTGAAAACTGAACGAAGGACTGCTCAACAAAAATTTGATAATGGGAGTATATGTTCTAGATGGAAAGAATTAAAGATGTTGTAGATGTGCTTCCGGTGAATCATATAAACCTCTGTTAGCTACTCGTTACCGGGCAATTGCCCATATAGCTCAATGGTTAGCACACTCAGCAGTTTTATGAGCTGGACACTGTAAATAGAATTGGTTTGCTGAACTTCTATTTCTTGAAAATTATTTAGTTTCGTGTTTGCTATGGACGGCTGAAGTGAAGCATCTGCGGAATTTCTAGTCTGGAGTGTCATACCTTGTAGTAGTGTAATTGGGAACGATCAGAAGTTGAGGACGCCTGTGATTGGGAGGTGGAATTTTCCTAACCCTGAAATATTACCGGCACAGGCACCTTTCCCATTCCATGAATGAGGGCCCTGTACGTGTACACAATACTCGAGTCAATACAGACTGCTAGTTGCCCTAACAGGTAATCAGTGAATAACGGCCCGTTATTGAATATTGAGTGGAAAAGACTGGTTCTCAAAATCAGGGACCGCTACCGGATCGACTAGCTCCCGGCCAGATTGCCTATGGAATATAATTTACAGAAAACGATTCAAGGGTTGTAATTTACTGCAATGTTGACGATNAGACGAACAGATTAATGTAACCAAGAAAAACAACAAATAACCTGTGAAACTCCAGTGCCACAAAAACGAGGCACCAAATGTGCGTGACAGATGCTTGTGGAGAGATTCGAGTGTCTCTGTGTAATCCAGGACCGCCCTATTGTCTGCAAACGAGTACCTTGCGCGAGCTGACGGTCGGGTGGTTTTGGGTCAATTGGACCACAGGCAACTTTAATCAGCCCTCAACAGTACACTAAATAAAGATAAATGTATACAACTGCTATCCAATATGGCCGCCTGCCGGGCACTTCCGGAATAGCTCCAAGCATGTCAAATTTGAGAGTAATTTAACTCAAACATTATATCTGTAACAGCAACAAGTTCGCTAGTTACACTTGTTGACATCGAAACCAATAAATACCATAAATACCTCCAGGTTGTCCTAGTTCAATCGCCAACATCCACGGTAAAGCGTAGAGTGCAAAATGTGCCATTCGACATCAACTAATGCTCATAATATTTTTTCGAGATGTTTGCATTTCAATTTCAAAAGAAATGCAAAATGTCAATTTCTTCAAAAAGATATCCGATTCTCACGAAATTCCCCCACAACCTCTAGTTCTGGACCTGCTGTAATTCTGTCGTTTTTATATCATGACCGGATTCAAGATGACGCACCTGGCAGCCGTTTTGTTTTCGAAATCAGATTCAAATGCTTATAAAGGCCGCAATGGTTGACGTACAAAGCCGTCCCATCTGCACAAAATTTAAACACCTGTAGTTCCAGAAGAGGTGGGGTTGAAGCCTATTGGTTTTCGTCACGATCGGGTCTAAGATGGCGTACGTGGCGGCCAACTTGTGTTCAATTTCAGATTCAAATGCTCATAGAGGCCCTAATCTTTGACATACACTGCAGAAAATCAAAACTATCTTTGTATGTATGCTACAGATGTGCTGGTTATCATTTACATATATTTCGGGTTTAAGGTACATGTAGCGTGGATTTTGGCAATTTCGCATGCGCACCTCGATTTTGAAACGAAAACATTTTGTCTTGTAGAGGGTGCACTGTAGGACCAATTTTTTCGAAATTTTTTATGTGTAAGTTTCCGGTGACTAGCTATTATGAAGTTCTGTTTATCCGGAAGTTGCTTTCATCATGACGCATCTGGCCCTTTTTCACCCATTTTCAATTGTTCTGCGGTGTCATTTTGAACTGGAAGAATAAACGACGTGCATTTTTTCTTGTGGATTCCTTGAGGTATATTCTTTCAGATGACGCATAACATTTTTTCTCAGACTTACCGTTTTTTACATATTTGACTTTCAATTTAAAAAATGCAAAACTACTTCGGTTGAAAGAGTTTTGATAGGGCTTTCAGAATGTATTTCTATTTTTTTGCTAGGACGTCTACTATTTGAATTATTCGAGATTGTTTTGATAACGCTGATCCCGGCTTTGTTGACAGATTTTTTTTGGATTTTTGTTTGTTTACCTGCTATTAAACAAGACTATAACCTATTTCTTACTAATTTTTGACGTCTTCGTTCGTCATATGATTCCTATCATCATGTTCATCATCCCCACTACCATCATCATCATCATCATCATCATCGTCGTCACCATCGTCTACATTGAGGTCTTTTCAGTTATTTTCGCCAAGTGTCGCTCCTCCGAGTACTTTCATTTTTTACTTGGATCGAGCGCTAACTAAAATAATGAATACTTGCGCCAGGCTAGATTGATACTCAAATCATCGGCATTTTAAATCTGCTCCAAAATTGCAAATTTGGCTAGGCTTTGTAGTAACCTTTGACAATACGGTCGATATTCATTCGAAACTATAAGTTGAAAAAAATAGTACTATCCCGTGCACTTGGATGCAGAACACCTGTGAATTAGCTTGTTTATTCTACCTTAATTGATATTGAAGAACGCCAACGTATTGCAACACTGGATGCGTATATTCAGTAATGCATTCTCTGTCCCAATTGGCCAAAGCTAAAACATCCAATGACTGTTTTGGCTAAACAAACAATATGAAATCGAGTTACTTGTCATCGGAGAAAAATTTTTACTAGTATTTTAAGAGCAAAACCCTCTTGAAAAACGACGATAATTTGAAATACTCTTAGCTTCGTGACAGGTACGTCTCGATTATCACAAACCTTTTTTATAATGTCATATAGTATTTTGATCAATCTCGAGCTGACAGTAATTAGGAATTGCAGAGTCCGTTTATCACCGGAGATCACCATGCTTAGGGAGAGGTGTAAAAACTGTTATTTTGCATGGATAAACTGATTCATAGCTTTTGCCAATCAATAACATTATAAGCCTTTTTCGAATCTACTCCTGGTCTTATATTTGGGACACTGAAAAAGCAAAAATATGCCAGTTTGCGAATATTCGTCCTGCGGCTTACCATCGGAAAATGCCGACAGCATGCCGCTGAGGTCGTGGGTTGATATTAATGATAACTCTACAAGAACCCAGTTCGGCCCATAATAGTATATACACACTGTATACATGTAGATGTGTTCACGGTAATGGTCGGATATAACTCGTCCGAGTTTTGAGAAACACTTTTCTACACTGATCAATGGGCATCAAATTGGTTCTTAAACACGGACACGTTGTCTCCAACCGTTGCCTGTGCGTACATGGCCGTTAATCCTGGAGTGTTCTAAAACCGCATTGACCCCCTCGAACCCAACACCAAACGACCGGCCCTCGACCCACGACGCCCTCGAACCACGACCCCCACACAAGCTCGACTCGATCTGAACATAGAGGCGGCGACTTGCAAAACAAACGAGTCGAGCCGTGAGCTAGGCTCGCTTTTTCCTGTTTTTTTGCAATTAAGGGAGTCCATTCGGCAAGTTTGAAAGCCAAAAACAGAAAAACAACGCGACCAAATCATATCAAAGACCTACATGTACCAACATTAAAAATGTCGTTCCCGGCAAACTGTAATCGTCTCCTCTGCTCTTCAGTGTATGGCAGGTTCAAGCTTTTTGGGTGAGGGTGAGGTACCGACGGATATGTAATTTCTTCAGTAAATGCAGTAATAAACAAACTGTTAACTAAAAAGTCTCTAAAGGTCACATGGTTGTAAATGGGAATTCAACAGAAAGCAAATGATAAAAATGTGAAATTATGTCCATTCACGTTAACGTACTCTCCCCCTAAGTACATGTACAGGAACATTGTTAGCCACTCGTGAAACTGTTTCCGTGACAACGGTAGCACGCTCACAATTCGCTATTTCAGATCACGTTCTATTTCAGGTCATGTTGCCACCAAGTGGTGGGTCCAACGGGTTGTGGGTAATGGGGGTCGTGGAATCGACTGGTTTTGGAGCAATCCGTTAAAGATTGAAGATTTTGTTTCAGCTCACCATAGTAATTAGTGGATTCCCTGGAGTCCGTCTTTATGATGAACTTAACTACAAAACATTGATAATATATCTTTTAAACAATAATCGACTGCCACCAAATTCGATTTGTTGGTTTTCCCCAAACGTGAAAATGAACTATGCTATCCAAACCAATCCAATTAACGTTCGAAACATTAATATCTTTAAATTGGTAAATTTAGTCTTCTTGCCTCTATCGCTGCTTTTTGTTGTTTCACTTTAGAAATCGATTGAACTGAATACTACTGAAAACAATGACTTGTTTCTTCCAGGTTCAAGACTTGAAATAAAAAGCTAGGGTGGACAAGAGAAGCTGACATGACGACACAAGTTCTGTTGGTCATTTTACCTTTTATACCAGGTAATGTGTCATCTTGGATACACTAACAGAATTCTGTATGTATCATTTCATTTGTTTTTTTTCATTGTACTACCGTTTGTTGTGATTTTTACAGAGAACACTGCATGGATTTTATTTGACGTCCAGTTGTTCTGAAAGGTAGCTCTAGTATACCTTTACTGTCAGAAGTCTGAGATACAATGATACTATATTTGCGTTTTGATCCACATGATCACGGTTGAGAAAAATGTTAAGATGCACTTCTGAACATCTTTTTTCCACTCCTTGCATTTTGTAATGGTAGAATATCTTTTTTGTAAGTATTTGTACGCACTCATTTTGATAGCATGCATGCATAAAGTTATATTCGTGTAAGTGCTTTCTGACGATTTCTGAAAAACATTAGTTATAAACAGTTGTATTTTGAGATTATTACCAGTTAAGCTGCTAAGTGCCCTCTTGCGTCTTAAGCGTCGTACATGTACATTCTTAACTTAATGCCATCAAATTTGTTTAATAAGTCAAAGCGACTATTTCATTGCTGGGTCAGATGAATTTGCAAAACTACGTTTAAGTTCAACCATCATTCATCCGAGGTAGTGTTGCCTTAGTTTAGAATTTAATGACATGACTGAAAACTAGTTTATTTTCGTGTTATGTTATGTTGTCTACTTGGCTCTGAACCTAAGAATTACAAATCATTTTTAGTTCTGTAAATCGCTACATAATATTCAAATCTTTGAAAACACAGATTCTGAAAAGGCAGGTACATGTGGGGCCTCAAATGAATGAATTTGATACTGTTTATCAAGAATGTAGGAAAGGGTTACAGTGGGATTGTTCTAAAACCCCCTCGACCCCCCACAACCCCTTCGACCCAGTCTAAACAAGGTCCATTCGAAATGAATATACTACAAACGTTAAAGTGCAAGATCAACGAGTCGGTCCCTGAGCTCGGTTGGCTTTTCCCAGAGTTTTTTGCAATTGTGAGAGTCGATTTGGCAAGTTTAAAAGCAAAAAAAAAAAAAAAAACAGAAAAAAAGAACACGAACAAATCAAATCAAAGACCTACCAAAATTTGAAACGTCGTTCCTGGGCAGAGTGGAATTTTCTCGTCTGGCAGATTCAAGCTTTTGTGGGAGAGTGCTGGGAATCGACGAATATGTAATTTCTTCAGTAGATAAAGGTTGAAAAAACAAACTTTTTACTAAAAATTATCTTAAAGAGGCATGGAACGCGAAAGATTGTCAAAATATCTTTTAAATAATTCCTGACGAAAGCACTATATCGCAACGTCTAATACAGAGTAATTCAATTTCCCTTGTGAGCTAATTTCCAGAAAAAATCACAACATTCACGATTTTCGAAATAGGCGTGAATGAAAAAAAATGTGGTTACCACGTAGTTTCTAATCTCCCTCCCAATTATGATGAATGCTCGCATACGCTCAGTCAGTTGCTTGAAGCCCCTTGATGTCAAAGGTCACATTTCCATATAAGGGAAATGTACTACATCTTTATCTTGCCATTCCAATTAAGTAGACGTTCTGATCGTTTTATTTTTTAAATTTGAAACAAAAGAAAATGCATTGCTTTCAACAGAAATAAAACCTTAAAATACTTGATGAGCAGGTTCAATTCAATTTCAGTGGCAGGGAAGCACTTTCAATATTAGAAATTAGATGCTGATCGCGTTCCAGGTCTATTTAACCTTACATGTATACAACAGAAAGCAAATTTTCGTGACAACGATAACACGCTCACAATTCGCAATTTCAGATCATGTTATGCACCAATTAGAAATCGGTTTGAAATAGAAACTGCATTAGTAAGTATTGTCATTCTGTATCAAAATGGCAGCAGAAATAATGCCCTCGTATAAACATATGTCTTTGAATGGTTAAAAGGTTTAATTTATTATTGTGTGGACACTAGAAAATCCTTTTTAAATTGCAGAACGACAAATTGATGTTTCCATTAAAATTCACCATAATTGTTTGCAAAACGTCAAATACCCTGTAGGTTGTCACAAAATAAGAACAAATTATTTCAACTACAAAAATAGAAGACAGTTTACTTCAATTATTTGCAGTTTCTATCTGAAATTTTGACACCGTACATGTATAACCACCATATTAATAGCCTCAAACCATTCTAGCCAATAAGACATACCGTGGCGTTTTTCTTGCTGTCTTCAAAGCGCAATGTGTTGGGTGAGAAACGACTACCGTAACCTAGTATTTTAAATTTTGTGTTCTACCTACAGGAAGCGCTAGAAAGCATTATATCTGAACAATTGAGCATGGTTTTATATGATGTCACATTTTGGACTCAGTCCAAGAAATTGAAATTCAAAATTTGAAAACAATGACAATAATATTTACCTAGCGCTGGAAATTACTAAGGACTTTGAAAGTTATTACCTGGCGATAAACCTGGCGAATCGCAATCGTTAGCTACTCATCAGGTGCACCCAATGGGTGCAACCGTTGTCTGCGTACGCTGATTAATACAGATCTGTATTTTCTGCAAAAGCCTCCTGTGCAAAATGACTTGGTGGTTACTTAAATGGGGAAAAATCCAAGACCTGTGGATTTTTGACAACGCTATTGCATTTCTATTGCTATATGAGGGTCCAAATGTGCGTCATAATTCAGTGGCCGTATCGGTTTATCAAGATCCCAATTCTTCTTAACAAGTGAAAACTTCCTTTGATACTACGTGAACTGTGCCGCACTGACTAAAACTCATAATAATGTTGACATGAATCCATTTTCAGTAAGCCTTTGTTCGAGCGGGGAGTACAATTTGATTCGAAATTTAACAGCAACATACGATCCAGAAGTTAGACCTGTAGTCAATTATTCAAAGCCTGTAACGGTGGAAGTGGGTATGGCCATACACCAGATCATAGATATGGTAAGTCATTCATTGCCAGGCAAACTCAACCCGATTGCTCTTCTAGTTCATAAGTATAGAGTCGGAATTTGGCCCTAAAAGTCAGTTAAAGTTATACTAAATCACACTCATTTTTCGGACATGGGTCTCTTTTTCAATTGGTATTGCCATACCGTGACAAAAATATCATGAAATATTAACAAAGTCGCCGAATTGGAAATGAGCTTGCTATTTCCTTTCTGATCCCTAAAGCTTCACATAATTAAAAACAGTAATATACTTTTCATGAATGTTGTCTATTTAGAAGTTACAGTCGGAAACGCTAAAAGATTTCTTCCTAGTTCGGTATCTATTAAATGGCTTGCGCGTCTTGTTGCATTTTTTGTTTCTATCTATTTGGTGTCAGTGGATAACTGCACCCATAACTCCAGCATGTCTTGCAAAGATGAATTGCAGAAGTCGTGGGTCGTCAACTAATACTATTTCTGCATTCATCAGGTCGAAAATCTCTTCAGCACGATACATTTTGAGGTTTTGTCATTCGAGTAGGACCAAAAATGATGATGATGCAAGAACACGAAAAATTGTTAGTACTACCGTACGTTTGCATACCTTTTCTTCAAATTTGAAGTTCAAATTGATATTGGGAAGGACTTCAGCTATAAGAAGGACGGGCTAGAAATGGGAAGAATGGACTTTCGAATGAGATGGAAATATCGGAAAATGCGAATGACGAACGACACTTTGAAAGGAAGGTAATGTGAGATGAAGGAAAGAACGGACCTTTTCCTGCGTTGTAATTCGCGTTGCGGAGCAACATGAGAATTCTGCGTTAACTAATTCCACCCTACTATTTGCAAACAGATCGTTAGGAATCCCATATAGGCGTAACGAGGGGTATTGGGACAACGGGACTGAGTATCCCTCTCCCCATAGAAGAAGTCGGGGGCAACCCTTCCTCATTAAAAAGGTATGCATACGTATGAAGGGGAAGACTGGCAGGGAACGTGGCTCCCAATAATTTGGATACATGAGGGTAAAACCTTCTTGTTACCGACAAAGCAATACGGCAGGGAGTCCATTAAAGGAACGCAATCAAACGTGTAACAGAGAAAAAATCGAGAGGATATGTCAACTACCACTGTTACATAGGCGGATTTAGGGGGCTGCCACAACAAATAAAACAGCACAATTCTCTCTTTGTCAACACAAAAAAATGGATTTGGTCTTTTGGGCATTTGAAGACAATTTTAAATACAACAAATTTGTTACGAACGCTGTGGACCATAAAGAAGTAGGTCTCTTGGTATCAAATTAGGAGTTAAATCGTGGTGGTGGAGTGGTAAAGTANGAGTCAAATTGGGAACACGCGCAATCGTAACGGGACTACGGATAAGTATGGGCTCTCCCGCGATATCTCAGGCGACAGGTAGTGGCGCTGGGCACTACGACTCCGTTTCCGTCGTCTGCTCCACTGTGCAATGGAGAAAATTACTTCATTTTTTAAAGAAAATGGAATCTGAGTGATGGTGAAAAAAAAAGAAGCTGCTGGTAAGATGTGAATTTTAATCGAAGCCTTAGTGAATCACCCAGAAACTCACAATTCTCTCTTTGTCAACACAAAAAAACGGATTTGGTCTTTTGGGCATTTGAAGACAATTTTAAATACAACAAATTTGTTACGAACGCTGTGGACCATAAAGAAGTAGGTCTCTTGGTATCAAATTAGGAGTTAAATCGTGGTGGTGGAGTGGTAAAGTACGCGCGCTATGTCTGCTTGGTAGTGAGTTCGACTCTGTGGTACCTGCAGTTTTTCCTGGCTGACACCGTCTTCGTTTTTTGCCTTTTTTTCTTGGATAATACTTCGGGAATCAAGGGAAACGCTTGTTTTTTAGAAGAAAAAACAATCAAAAATCCTGGGCAGGGGGAAACCCCCCTCCCGACCTCCCCCCATTCGGTGTTAGGCGCATCTACAATCGTACTTTGAGCAAATATTTACAGACAAAATGTTGGCCCAAACCCCTTGTGATATCCTAGATCCGCCACTGTGTTAGCATACGAGGCAACCCTTAAGCCGACATTCTGTGTTTCCTACCTCCACGCCTATTAGTGAGCCTAAGCCATACTCCACCAATACTTAAATCAGCTAAGATCGGTTTAATGTAATAGAAACTTAAGCCACCCACTTTGTAACGATCGATTAATTCAGTGCTAGATTTGAAAGTCAGAAACGTCATTTTTTAGAAGTCTGTTAAGCTGACAAGGGTAAAACGCTCCTTGTTTAAAGCAATGTAAAGCAGACACTAGCGTAAATGCGGTTTGCAAGGTCGATGCTAAACCACCCTATTGGTAATTTTAACTGCACGTTTCAATGACATGTAAGTGAAACAATGGCGCTAATTTCACAGTCCCCGTCCTTCCCTAATTCTCGTCATTGTTTGGGTTTGAGACCATCTTGCCTATCAGACGGACTGTCCTTCAATCGAAAGTGCGTTATTCATATTAGGTAATGAATCTTGGTTTGGACTCCTTAACAATAGGTTTTAGTTTGTTATAATGCAAATAGAGCAAACCAATTATGACTATGTTCGAATGTTTTGGTTTTGTAGGATGAGAAGAATCAAATATTAAAATCTATGGTGTGGATGAGGCTGGTAGGTATACGATACATGTAAATACTGCGTGGTCACCACGCACATTTATTTGTTGGAAGTGCCATTCACTTCAATGGACAATAAGGTACCGTTATCTATACAAATAAAAAATGGCACTTCATCTTCATTTTTGCCTGGGGCCGGCTCCAACAAAACTGGCTTAGCTAAGACAAATCTTAAGTATAAATAAATTTTAAGATAAAAGTTTTTCAAAGATAAAATTTGTTTCAAGAACGTTTCAAGAAAGAGATCTTAAGTTTGACTTAAGTTTTCTATATAAGTTTTGTCTTAATTTTTACTATCTCGACGGATGTGGAAGTTTCAAAGTTATGAAGTTAAGGCAAATCTTATGTCAAAAATGAAGTTAAGTCAGTTTCTTTGAACGAGCTCCTGGTCTCCATGACAGAAACTATGGAAATCTACAGAAAGCCAAACAATACTACAGCTGTAGGCACTTCAGTTAACATTTCAGAGTTCGTTTTTGCTGTTCTCGTAATTATGTTTTTGTTTAATCATGTTACCTTTACACAGGATAACTTAAACACTACCCTGATCTTGTTTCAAACTATAAAGTTAGGTCTCCGTGAATATGTGATTGCTTTCTTCGGAAGAAAATGTTCCATTTGCATTTGATTTGTCCCAATGTGAAACTTGGTTCTAGCCACTTAACAATAATTATTGCCAAGGTTAAGTTCCGATGTGGGTCTCATAGCAACCAAGCCATCATGTTCTACGAAATACCAACCAATGGATCGCCAGTAGACTTGACATCAATTTAGAAGTGAGTGCACCGAAGAAGATTTGAACTATGACATTAGTTTTCGGATTTTAAATAGACCTGGAACGCGAACTCATAAAGTACCCTCTAAAGAGATCGTGGTGAATCTACCTCTTATTCATACTAACGTGAGAGTTGTTTACTTTGCATGTTGCAGGAATTTTTAGACGCTAGATTCACCAGTATTTACACACAAACCTTACTAATAAATTATGACCAATTTCATCCCAACCCAGTTTTCATGTTCTCCGCCCCTAATAATACACATGCGCGTATGCGCGCAAATAATTAGCCAGCAAACATTTTCCAAGGACATTTTGGAATATTTTTGAATACTGCATGTGTACGCTATCTGTAATTATTTTTAAACAGTTAGAACTTACATCAATTGTTGCAAACACTAATGGCTGCTGCCTGAAATCACCGTTGTTTCGTTTACACCAAAAATCAAATGCGACTTTTACCATAAAAGGGAAATGTACTACGTCTATTTCTTGCAATAACAAATAAGGATGCGTGCTTTGCCGTATTGGAGAAAAATCGACGAGGTGACCAGCAGCTGACAGGTGTTTTTTGATATTTGAAACTAAATGAAAAGTGGTTTGACATCAACAGAAATTCAAAATCTTTAAGAGTAAACCGTATAAAAATACCCGGCGAGCAGTTTGCCCTCCCTTTCAGTGGCAGAGCACGGCTTTATATGATACAATTTAGATTTTTGCGTTCCTTGCCATCTTAAATGACTAGAATGTCTTTAAACAAAGTTATAAATAAAACGCGTACTGAACCTGGTGTGATCTCATATGTTTTAGAATATTAATTACGACTAGATCATATTCTAAACAGTGTAATGATTTGTAACCACCGTTCACCTTCAAATGTTTGGAAATATTTTTCCAATTCTTCTGATTGGATATGTGCCAGTAACGCTTTGCGTGAGTTTAGATATACCACATCCGTGTCGGCGATATCAGCTGTTCAACAACTTCAGCGAATATTATTTTTATATCACATATGAGACACTACGATGAAACTACAGGCGGACACGGCCGTCGTTGGGTGATAGTGCCAAATGAGGATAAATGGAGATTTGTCACTTGAAACTTTAGCTTAAGATACTTGACCATTACCAAAATTTGAGTGTTTCAGTATTGGACGGACGAATACTTACGTTGGGACCCTGCCCGGTTTGACGGAGTTACGTCATTAAGTATATCACCCGAGAAGGTGTGGGTACCTGACATCACTCTTTTTAATGAGTAAGTTCATTTAAAATGTGAATAACTACTGTAGGCGTCGAACCTTTAGTTATTATAAAATACTTGAAGTTTATATGATTCACAAACTTGTTTTTATGGTTTTTAATAAAGTTTGTTGCAAATCGTGTGGTAGCGAAAAGTGTTCTATGTTTTCGAAGACATTGGTCATGAATTTACGTGCCGACTACACCTCAGTGTGCCAAAAGCCAAGAAAATGACATTGTGTTCTATCATGTTGAATAGTCTCCCAGCAGACATTAGCCACAAATCAGTAAGTGCCTTTAAATCACTGCTGGGGGTCTGTACAGCTTTTTACTTAAATTAGTTTTTGTTTATGTACATAATTCGTAGCTCCAGTCATGCTGCAAGGCCGAAGCTCTTCAACGTAGCGAAAGTAGACAAATGCAGAGTATGATTGCGGGATCATTCTATATTAGTTAATGTCGGGAGTCTTAAACGCGTGGCTGCCTGTATTAATACAGCAAGCCTCGCTCTTCGGTAGTCTTCTGACTGGGCTTTCTATACTAACATAAAGGCCGAGCTCTTTGGCCACACACGTACATGTATATTATTATAGGGGGTTCCACTTTTGAAGCCCAAAATCAGGTCATTTTAGTAAGAATAAGCCGTTTTAAATAATTAGCTGTTTTGTCACAGGGTACTTTGTTTCGACAGCAACATGAGAGAGTAGCTGTGTTGTTCTTTGGGCAACGTGACCTCTTAATCTCATGATGGAGAATGTCTCGTTGTTAGGCATTAATATGTCGGAACAGCACAAACTGTCGAAACCCTGCAGTTGTGCAAATCACAAATTGTCCTAGTCTGTGCACATTGTTGAGGCTCAATAATTCGTGGTCTGTAAGTAGTGACTATCTTGTACAGGCCTGCACGTGCATGAGTACCCTTTGGGTGCACCATTAGAAAATAGACAAAAAGTTGGTAAAAGTATCTTGACGTTGAGTTAAAAACACTTAGCTAGCTGTATGTGTAGAACCACAACTCTGCGTTTTGAACCAACCGATTCAGCACGGAAAATATTGCTATTTTGTTGTTTCGTACTACAGATTCGTGTGATAGTGTTTTCGAAATATTGCGATGCCTTTTATCACATTTGTTTCAGCGTTGGACAAATTGGAATGACACCAATGCTTGGCTTCAGCGTATCGGTGTATCCTGACGGATCCATAGCGTGGTTAGCGCCTGTACCCTTCACTAGCGCTTGTAATCTGAACATTGACGAATTCCCCTACGACCATCAAATCTGCCACCTTACAATGGGTTCATGGACGCAGCATGGACTCCAGTTAGACATCCAAAATCGGTCGGCGTCGGTGGACATTAGCTCTTTCAAAAATAATGGAGAGTGGTCCGTTCGTGGCAAGCCTGTAAAGAGGTAAGGGGCAACGTTAATATACACGAATCAACCTAAAAATAAGTTAAATTAGACTGTACTCCTATCCCAACAAATGCAGCGTGGTATTCTACGCACGATGTCCGCAACTAACCATGTACTTGTCAGTGCGCTCTGATAGAGCAACACTTGGCGAAAATGACAGAGTAATAGAGTTTGATGACGAAAACAGCAAAATCTTACCCGTCAACGGCCATAGCACCAATGCCGATACATATGACGCTCTCAAAGACCACGACATCACCGATGGCACTGACCACAACGCCGATAATTTTGCCAACACCAACCACAATATTTGCAAAGAAGACGTTGCCTCCACCAACACTGTTGACGGCATCATAACGATCATCATCAAACATCCGTGACGAAACTCATAAAGAATTATATTTCTGTACAATTACGGGGGCCAGTCGACAAGAAAACAGTCGTCAGAAAATCCCAAATGACTCAATAACATCCGTCTAGGATTATTCTACACTATAAACGGGTGTTTTCAAATGACTGTCACAGCGCCAATTTGAGCCTTGTCCGAATAAAACGTCACTATAATTTAGATAGAAGGCACATGATGGGTGCTATTTTTAAGACAATCAAACGAAGAACGTGTTAGGTTCGAACACAAGCATAACGTTTACCTATCAACTGTAGGTACATATAGGTAAACAAGAGATGATGACACCAAAATTTTCAAAGTGAAATAATGATACATTTGCTTTGTTTTGTAGAAATGAGATACTCTATAGTTGTTGCCCTGAGCCATACGCAACACTGACCTTCTCGATTGTCCTGCGCAGACGACCGATGTTTTACGTATTCAACTTACTGCTGCCGTGTGTTATAATCATCGTTACTACCGCCATGGGGTTTCTCCTACCACCAGACTCAGGAGAGAAAGTATCAATGCTAGTCACCTGCATGCTCTCATTGACGGTGTTCCTGCTGCTTGTGGCGGAGACGATGCCTCGAAGTTCCTCTGCTGTTCCTTTGATTGGTAACTTGAAAAACCTGTTTACACTAAATACGTGCTTTCCCTGCAACCGTAACTGTTATGGAGCTCTATGTAAAACATAAGCAAGCTTCTGTGCGAATTTTGACGACGGTTTAACATACAATACGCCGTTGGTAAATGAAGGTCGATGCTAGAGAAAGAGGTTGTCTGTGGTGAATGATTCAGAATCCATATCAACTGAATGAGGTTGTGGGTATCATTAAATATGTACAGCTGGACCTCTTCTTCTGCGGCGCATCTGTCAGGTAGACTAAATTGTATGGGAGTCAACAGATGGGTGATTCTGAATTGTATACCAGGTTGGGTTTCGCATATTTTGAAGTTTTAGCAAGCCGGCCTTGTCCTCTTCAACAATTAACACTGACGCTTAAGGTATTTTAAGATGAATTCGTTTTTGAAGATGTCAATATTGTGCCAATTGACACGTCTAAGGCCTTTTGAACAGGACCTGTGTTCATATTAGCCGGCGTGCGAGGCTGTACAGTGATATCATTTGTTTTCAGTTGCCTTCACGTTTGGGTGATCGGCATTAAACATTTGCTTGATTTGCATGTAGATCTCGAGACATTGCAACAGAATTGCATGTAAATAAAGTGTTGTAAGATCGTTCAACCTCCCCTTTCCCTTGAGTTGACAATTGGGCAGTTAGTAGCAATGGCAGAAGCAGTACGTAGCAGTAGTAACAGCAGCAGCAGTAGCAGTTGCGGGAATAATAGCAGCAGTAGCAACAGTAGCTGAAGAATAGTAGTACCAGCAGTGGCAGTGGCAGTATGAAAAAAAGGTTAAAAATCAAGTTAAAAATAGTGGACTAGAAGATTTAACATGGAAAAGTAAAACGTTAACAAGAAATTTGACACAAATGAGCAAAGGAATAGTATATGTGCACAGGTAAATATTTATTAAGTATTAACCATTCAAGTACCTTGAATTGATTTTATTAATAAACTGCTTTGACGGAGGCCAGTTTCGAGATCGGTCCACAGCAAAGCACCATAGAAAAACGTCTGTGAGTCTACACCTGTGAACGAATTAGTTGTTCGGGCTCAGCCAAATAAAGTAGCTGTTTTCAAGGCTGTATAAGGCGTGGTCTTTATGTCTTCTATTCATACATGTACAAAGATCGCCCAGACAGTGACGTGCCAATTTTCTTGGGAAAGTACAGTACATGTAATGAGTAACTAACCTCTGTTCATGTGAAGAAATTGCGTTGTTCTGTTGGCAGAGGTAGCTCTTCATGCATCACCTGTTGGACATGCTTCAGTCTCCGCAGTCCGAGATGGGAAGTTAGATTGGTTAAATTCCTAGACCAGTTGTGTCTTTTAGAAGAACACCCAAGATGTTGTCATTCGTCGGTTTAGGGAAAACTCTGCCGGTGATATTGGCAGAGTTCAAGTGGATCGTTTTCACTTGTTATTGGGTGTTTAGCTCTAGGTCATTCCGTCTCCCAAGTCTATCTACGGTGCATTGTTTGCCATATTACTACTAGCGTTTGGTCGTGACGCCTAACAAGGCTGCCTGCCATGGGTCCGTGTTGGTTTCTCATGAGAGAGTAGCAACACAGGCGTATCACTCGTGACTACTACTTTCACCAAGCAAGATAACGATTCCCTAAATTCTCTTGTGCTCATTCCAACTCTGACTTCTGCCAACGTCATTAACAACAGACTTCGTTCTTTTTCCTCAAGTTCTGTAGAGCCGTTCTATTTCGACGTTGTAGTTTTCTTCTAGATACACCGGCCAGAGACCACCTCAATGCTTTTGTTGTTTGCATATATGTTGCTCTTATTGCTACACAAATAACGTCAATGCATTAAAACGTAAGTATATAGCCCAGAAAGCCAACCATTATATCCAGGCTTTCAACTATAAAACAATAAGTTACTGAAGTGAAACATAATGCGCAAAAACACCAAAAGTAAAGAAAACAAAATACAAGAACGAAATAATAGGTAATAAAGGACAAAGTATATATGGTGCTTAGTACTGGCGAATGCGAGACTTTCAGATCAAGTAATGGGGTAAAATTTTCAGTATGATGGCAACATTATGCAATCAAAATTTCATAAAACAGCTTAGTTGCATGCACATCGTTCTCTTGTAAAGCTACGGTGGGTCAAGTTGCTAATTCGTCTGTCTCCAGTTGAGGGTCATGCCGAAAATATTGGGCCTTGAATACCTGACGGTCCATCTAGTCCACGTAGTACTTTTCCACGGCATTTGATCTACACTCAGATCACATAGCTTTTGTATTGCGAGCCCACCTCAAGGATTCGGTCATTTTATCATTTGACTTTTGTCATTCATCGGGATTACGGTTTATGAGCAGCGTATGGTCGGAGATGTTAGAGTTGATCCGTTGATGCAGTAGCCAGTGGTCCTGTGCTAATCACTGAATATGCTAAAACAGGGCTGAAGTTATTTAACCGCTACAAGTTTACTACAACATTTCGACTTGTTTCGTAATTAAGCAGCGTATAACATGAAATACACATATTTATTCCTTTGAATGTCAGTGTTATAACGAAGAAAGAATTTCAAAATACCATTCATGTAACTTTGTACTTTGTCGTTTTTATGTTCAAGTGGACTTGATCAATGGGATTGGTCTGTCACTGTTGAGAACATTAAAATAAGAAAAGCGTAATTCCCACTATTGACAAAAATTTGGGCGGATTTCAGTTGTTTACTTTGACAATTTATTGTTGACAATTGTCCTCCGCTGCTTTATCGAGTCTGCTATTTCATTTACGCACATGTATAAATTCATATTTTTAGGAAAATTCTTCGCTGCTTCAATCATCCTCGTGGCATTATCCACAGTCTTATCCGTGCTTATTTTGGCAACCCATCACGGCGGCTCTCACGGCCGAAGAGCACCCCCTTGGCTGAGGAAAGTCGCATTTGATTGGGTGGCTGCAATTACCTGCAAGAAAGATATGGTTAGACAAACACTAGATTGTCATAATGGAAGCAACATGTCAAAAGCAAGTTATGCTTAAGGGCATACGGAGTAGGTACATTTGAAGGGGCAAAGAATTGATTTGAAACATGGCAGTCAAGAGCGGATCATACGACTAAAGGGTCAGGCACGAGAAACACTTCATATTCCTAAATTACAAAGTATAAAAATAACCCGGCAGCTACATGTAGAGATTTGGGTATCCAGTCCTGTGATTACATTACGTTCAAGTGGTAGTGGTTACCGTTACATGCATGTACCACATCCTTCTCATTAAATCAATATCACACGTTGCCTTCCTTTGAGATAATGATTGGAAATGCTAAAAACGACGTCAGGCCTATACGATACCTTACGATCATCACATTTATTTTTCATCAAAAGAATAACACTACTTCAAGAGTGCCCTCAGACATGAAAAGTTTAAAGAGTAGGTCGATGTCGACTCGACGTCGTTAGCCGGTTCGATCATTAAACTTTTCGAATATAGTTTAAAGTAATACAAGTTGAGCAGTATAAACAACACTCGACATGCAATCTGGTGTCTAACGTAACATCTGGTACAAAACTGTTAATTGTATGACACTTCTGTCTCAGATTCCTCCGTAACTACAATATCAAATATTGTTGATGTTTAACTATTAGGAAATTTAACAAGTTCAATGCTTAATTACCGTTGCCTTCATCTTTGTTATCTCTTTTCAAGTAAGAAACCGTTACACTTAAAACTGTTTATTTCACTAGAGAAAACTTGTAACCTAACGTGCAATATATATATATGGGATGTGATCCGCCACGTGAACAGTCTGGGTGAAGTATTAAAAAATCGGCCGAAAAAAATGAAAGAAACTTACGAATTCGATTTGCATGGGATAAATACGTCAACCTACCTCGATTGGCGTAGATGAAGTAACATCCCACAAGACATTATTTCGCGTATCGACCGAGACCGAAGGTGGAGTAATGTCTCGTGGGATATTACTTCTTATCACATATATGTGAAAATATGGATGTTGTATACGTCACGTTATGAACTGTGAAATACGAGAGAGTAGAGCCAATTCGTATACCTTGGTAGAAACCGCTATTCGCGGTAGGTGTGCAGTCTGCCGGTGGAATAAATTTGCGTGTGCAACGCCAAATTTAATTGGGCTCTATCATTTGGATAACCTAAAGTAATGATACAAGGCGTTGCCTTCCTGAGAGATAATGAAAATTCTAAGACCGACCTCTGGCCTACACGATACCTTACTGTGATCACATTTGCCTTCCTGAGAGAGAATGAAAATTCTAAGACCGACCTCTGGCCTACACGATACCTTACTGTCATCACATTTATTTTTCATCAAAGGAATAGAAAAAAGTAGTCACTGGCAAGTAGGACGCCATACGCTAAAACACAAGACGGTTTAACAATATATTTTGTCTGCGGTGAGGACAGATACAATGTAAGTGAAATGAGACAGTACGCCGTGAGAAAGAATTACTTCCTACACATGTCCAAAGCGCTTATCATGATGCATTTCAGTAAATACCAGGTTGCTGTTAAGTTTTGGAGGGCTCCCTGACTCATTTTACTGATTTGCGTACTTAAACGTGGTTTGGATTATACTTTAAAATCAAGTATTACTGGAATCACACTGTGTCGGTAAAAGCTGATCTTTAAGTAGCCTAGAAATACGGGAGGGAGGCCTTTTAATGCTCAATAAATTGAAAGCAGACGAGTTCTTCATGATTGCGCACGTTTACTTCGGATTAAAAATTTTGCATCGTTTTTTCAGGTACATCCACTTGAACGTCAGCAAACATTAAGGGGTGTACCGGGAAAGGAATCGCACATAAACGACCCCATTGAAGCTATCAGCTTCGAACATAACGACATACAGGTCGAAGACATCGATCGAAAGTCTTCATTGGCCGAATATTACCTAAAACAAATAACGCTGAAGGTTTCTTACCTGCAAGCAATGTCTGAAAAGAAAGAAGCTGAGGCAGTCATTTCTGAGGAATGGCAGCTGATTGGTATGGTAATGGATCAGTTGTTTTTCTACGTGTTCTTATTCATAACAGCTGCTATTGCAATTTACATCTTCACATACACCCCATCGTATGAACGATGAATAGGTCTACGCATATCGAAATGTCGAAGTTATGAAACCATGATAAACAGCTATGCGATGAAAACATGTTTCGTTGCCAAGGAATTCATGCGGTGTCCGTGGATTTTGTCTTTTGACCAACCTATATTAATAGGGGTGGCCCGCCCGAAGGGGCTCAAGGAGCGCGGCCCTATTTTATAGAAGGCTCCAGGCCAATTCCATGCATGTAGCGGTTTTATCTGTGAGGGGTCGCCTGTTATTCCGCGTATATGGCGCCCCTAGTGTGCTAATCACATAGAATCGCTGATTGTGGCTGCTGAGATTGAGCTAATCAGCGATTCTTAAGCTTTATCAAATCATTTAACCGCTAGGGGGGGGTACTTATACGGAATGATGGGCTCGACGGGCATAACCAAAACAAGTGGTTCAAGAGATGGGGTGTATGGAGGCATAAAATTGGTATAGGTACACATGTATGAATAGCAAAGCTTTTGGTAAGGGGCACAAGTACGGGCAGCATAAAATACAACATTGTTGGAAAAATCCTTTTTAGGAAATTCAATGCTGTTTCAGAAATTCAAAAATATTTAAAATAAATTTAAAGTAAAAGCCAATCCTAACTTTTGAAAATTGGATTCAATTGTATAATTCAATCCTGTTTGTTTATTAATTTTAATAGTGATTTAGAAATCCAATGGTATTTTTAAATTCTTTTTAGAAAATCACCTACACTTTTGTATTGGAGCTCAGATAAATGCACCATAGGACATGTAAATTGGTACCAGAAGAACTTTGACTAGAATTGAATCTGACACTGTTTTATGTATTCTCAAGATAAATGTTTATGTTGAAAATTGTGTGTACTTTGTAATTTGGGTTGTGTAATACGTTCTGCAATTTGACATGTAGCAATTGCAAGCAAGGTGATTTCAATGTTGGTTCCAGCTAGGTTTCACCGGTTGCCTCACGAGATGTTGTTTTTGTGTATTTTCATTGTATCTGATTAATGCACTTAAGGTCAAGTGAAATTTGGTTAGCAAAATTTGATATTTAGTATTATATTTTACGATCGTTACGGCTCCCGGTGCCGGGGAGTAGAAGATACTGGAGATGCTGATACATGTAGCAATTATGTCCCACACAGTAATTGGGCTTCATGTATATGTGTATGTATGCAGCAATTAGTTACTCGGTGTTTGAGTATTAGCATCGATCATTATCAGATACAGGGGATAACTCCAACTAAACATGTTTTCAAATGCCGAATATGGACTTTTGTTACTGTATGTCGCAATGTTTAGTTTAGTTTTTGCAAGAAATGAATTTTTGAATTACTGTGCATTACATGAAAGGTGGAATCGTCATCTGATAAATAAATGTATATGACTTTATTGAATCCATACGTTCTCATGCATTTACATGTTGTCCAACCCACATTATAATAGTCGAATGGAACGTACATTGTATGTCATCAATCTGAATTTGAAGATATGCTTTCATCCCGTACGCGTTGAATCAGTCGAATGCATTTATTTACGGCTATGTGACCGATAAACTTCCGACCAAGCATGGGCATTGACGCCCGTACTCGGAATTCCGTGTGTCGTTCATCTTGTTTCCACAGGGCCACTTTTCGTTATACATGTAAGTGGCGCTGTGTCAGAGGGTAAGCTACCCGCTGACGCTCGCTGGTTCCCGGCGTGCCGCTTGGTGGCCAGTAGCCAGCACGCAGGTACATGTATCATTTAATTNTTAATGCACTTAAGGTCAAGTGAAATTTGGTTAGCAAAATTTGATATTTAGTATTATATTTTACGATCGTTACGGCTCCCGGTGCCGGGGAGTAGAAGATACTGGAGATGCTGATACATGTAGCAATTATGTCCCACACAGTAATTGGGCTTCATGTATATGTGTATGTATGCAGCAATTAGTTACTCGGTGTTTGAGTATTAGCATCGATCATTATCAGATACAGGGGATAACTCCAACTAAACATGTTTTCAAATGCCGAATATGGACTTTTGTTACTGTATGTCGCAATGTTTAGTTTAGTTTTTGCAAGAAATGAATTTTTGAATTACTGTGCATTACATGAAAGGTGGAATCGTCATCAGATAAATAAATGTATATGACTCTATTGAATCCATACGTTCTCATGCATTTACATGTTGTCCAACCCACATTATAATAGTCGAATGGAACGTACATTGTATGTCATCAATCTGAATTTGAAGATATGCTTTCATCCCGTACCCGTTGAATCAGTCGAATGCATTTATTTACGGCTATGTGACCGATAAACTTCCGACCAAGCATGGGCATTGACGCCCGTACTCGGAATTCCGTATGTCGTTCATCTTGTTTCCACAGGGCCACTTTTCGTTATACATGTAAGTGGCGCTGTGTCAGAGGGTAAGCTCCCCGCTGACGCTTGCTGGTTCCCGGCGTGCCGCTTGGTGGTCAGTAGCCAGCACGCAGGTACATGTATCACTTAATTATCCTCGGGAATTTTTTTACACCGGCGTTTCTGATTGGCTAGTCGAATTATCAACAGGCAGCGCTTTACGCAAACGAACTGGCATCATAGCTACTCTAGAGTCTATGGTGGCATGACTGATCGACTGAAATCATGAGGTCTGTTGTACACACAAATCGGTGCTTAAAATTTATGTTCAGGAAATGTGAATCCTAAAAATTGCGGTAGCGCCTTTTCGGAGTGCATGTTTCTACTATCGTTGACTTTTGCTTACGATACTGTCCTGTATTCATACAGTATGAATAACACACCGGTTAAATCGGCCAAATATGTGTTTATTATACATTTATTTGCTTCAAGGACGCAAAAACGAAATAGTTGCTGTGACACCACTTGCATGACAAGGCTAAAAATCGTTCACAGTCCGCCATTTTTTCACGGTGTTGTAAAGCTAACCAATGACTGCTGAGGTTACGTCAACCAATGCTAAAGCGCGTGCCACTGCGTGATACCTGAGCGCTTTCTAGCCACGTAGGGGACCAGCGAGCCCTCTGACGCAGCGCCACCATTTGCACACGCTTTCAATGCACTGTACTTGTTTTATCTTAGCTACGGGATCGGTGTTCCCTGGTTTTTGTTTACTTCAATCACTGCAGGTTTTAATAGATTGTAACTATTCTAGTCAAAGGTGGTCGTCATTCTACGTAACAGAAAACTGGAAGGGATTTCCCAGATTTCAACCAATGGGAATGACTGAATGTTATGATGTCGGTTTCATTACTTTAACCAATAAGAAGACATGATAAACAACATTCCACATTGCTAACTTTCGTAGGATTGCAAAGGAGAGTATACAGTGGCGCTCTGTTCCGCTAAACTGAAAAATGGTTCGCGATTCCTGTACACCGTCGGCATAGATTATACTAGGGAGCGGGACAATGTCAACAAGCCAATCCAGGTGGAAGTGACGTAGTTCACGCGCATGCGTTCTATCACAACGCCAGAAATATCTGACATAGGCAGTGCGCATGCGCAGCCAGCAGCTAACTATTCCCCCACAGAAATACACACAAGAAGGGGTTTTCCGAGGAATTTTGATTTAGGGGAGACAACTCCGCAATTTGCCGATAGCTAGCGAGAAAAACATAGCCCTAAGGATTCATTATGCTGAATATTGGAGAGATTGGTGAAGATTTTTCGGTGTCCATTGAAGTTTGAAGTTTGCCCATGTTGATGGTACACAGCCTATCTCCCGGAAGGCAATATTTGAGCCCNTTCCCTTTCTTTACTTCCTGTCAAAGTGTTGTTGTTTTAGCAGAGAATTTCTCGATTTTCAAGCACTGTGACAGCGGCATTGGATGAATTTCGACATGGTACGTGTGCCTGATTTATTATATTTTATGAGCTAACAGAAACCAATGCTCTTTTTGACGGAGAAACTTCACAAAGGGCGCCTGTTTAAAAATGTGTGTGATGATACCTGGATCAGCTAGTTGACATTTGCAAAATGTCAACCAGCGGAGTCAGGTAGGACCTAACATTTGTATTTTTGTGATGATACCTGGATCAGCTAGTTGACATTTGCAAAATGTCAACCAGCAGAGTCAGGTAGGACCTAGCATTTGTATTTCTGTGATGATACCTGGATCAGCAAGTTGACATTTGCAAAATGTCAACCAGCGGAGTCAGGTAGGACCTAGCATTTGTATTTTTGTGATGATACCTGGATCAGCTAGTTGACATTTGCAAAATGTCAGCCAGCGTAGTCAGGTAGGACCTAGCATTTGTATTTTTGTGATGATACCTGGATCAGCTAGTTGACACTTGCAAAATGTCAACCAGCGGAGTCTGGTGGAACTAGTTGTCTGGTAATTCAGAAGTGTTTTTCAAAAATTTCAGGTCATTTGCACGGAGTTTTTTGATGGCGTTGCGCTACCCGATAGAGGACACAAGCTCGAATGAAAGATGAAGTGAACAATACAGGTAACTACATGAACATGTTGAATTGCCATGTGTAAGTTTTATCACAGGTGCACAATTTATTGTGACATATGTAAGTGTGCAATTTTAGGGCAATTCCTAATTTAAAATAAAAATTAAGTTTCATTGTAATTCTATTGTTATTAGATCACTTTTAAATATTACACATTTCATTTTTAGGATGGCCATATTTACTCACTAGTTATGATATTGTTTCATATCTTTCTAGATATTCAATTTGTTTAAAAGTTAACATCACAACGAGTGTAAATTCCCAGCATAGACGTCTCTGTGATGATGATCTTGTGCAAAAGTCCAAATCGATGTATTTGGATTAAAAAACAAAAGATGTTGCATTGCTCTAATTTAGTTTTGAGTCAATTGCAAAGTACCAATTATAGCT
The DNA here is from genome assembly GCA_002633005.1 of Phoronis australis. Lineage (NCBI taxonomy): Eukaryota > Metazoa > Phoronida > Phoronidae > Phoronis > Phoronis australis. Next base: position 112,595 of record NMRA01000394.1, on the reverse strand, counting down.
TAATTATTCTGAATTGATATCTTCGCCATAAGAAACAGTTTAATCTTAGAAATTCATAACTTATGTCTATGACTCACTCAACATCTAATTGGCTAACAAAAATATCTTAGAAGTTATCATGAAAGTACAATTCACCCATAATTAATGTTGATGTATGCATTGAAAGTGTAAGTGAGACCTAACAATTGATGTCTTACGAATTATTTTCCTAGGAAGAAAATATTTTTCACAAAGTTGATCCAAATATTCTCTGATTATAAATCCACTGTACTTTATCAAAATGGAATTGATTGAGTCAGAGCTACTAGTATGTGACTTGCATTCAATTTTTTCCTTTTATATGCAACGCTTTCGTTACTCCATGTTACTTCTTGCAGTATCCTTGTCTCAATGTACCCACTTGTAGCTCAGTGGAAACCGATTCTGCATTCTGGAACATAACACACATGGACGGCGCACCATAGGGGGCTAGGGAGGGAGGCTGTAGCCCCCCACTTTTTTCAGTGCTCCAGCGCCCATGGTCTATGGGCGGTGTACCACAGGGGGATGGGGTGCTGTGCCGCCCATGACACATATGACAGTTTGTCTTTGATTCTGCAAACATTGACTATCATGATCTTAACTGGTTGCCTTTTATATTTTTTAACTTCAAGGTTTTGTTTTGTGATATTATTTTAAGGATGAGTCCTCATACAGCGGACAAGCTTACTTCATAATAACATTATTTTGCTTTCTCATCAGATCACTGTCAAGCCTCAGCAGAGTTTATTCATGAAGACCATGGGCATTTTCAATGTTGTTGCCTTACTCGAAGGGAAGTAAGCAGTAAGAATTTCGTCCTGATGTGCCACCACTCCGTTCATGTAGGAGGATACCCAGCCGTACCGGGCCTCTTCCCTGTGAAAGTCACAAAGAAAGATCTCTGCACACACATAGAGAAAGTTAACAAGTATGTAATTCAAGGGGCTTTGCAACCCATGTTTGGTGTTACAAGTGAATTTTTTGTTCATCGACTTTTTGCTGTGAAATTAGTCTTTCACTCACCGTACTAGAGGTTTAGAAAGGATATCACAGTAAACGAGAGTGGTCTTTGAAATTGTAGTAAGACTTTTTGCAGATACGAATGTTGAATCTGTGCTCTCTTACAAACATGCATATTCGCTGGCTGTAACAAGTGACATGTTTGAAAAAAGAACAAAAAAAGTAAAATTGGGACCACCCCCACCAACGCCTAGTTAGTTTTTTTGGTCATTTTTAAGAGTCCAATTTTGGAAATACGAGTGCAAATTTTCAAATATAAGTCAGATTTTAAAGGGAACTGTTTCTCCTGTATGGTGCGCTGGGTTGTCATTTCATCTGAAAAGCAACATGTAGGGTTGGTAGTAATAACAAAGTTTCAGATCTCCCAAGCTTAGTAGTTTTAACTACTAAGAATTAAAATTCTGACATTGTGAGGAAGAAGCAGCAAGTGGTTTAATTTTAAGTTTGTACCTTTGAACCTAATGGGGTTTTATGCGATGCCTAAGATTGGCGGTGAAATCTATATATCGTATACGGAGAACAGCAGTGTGTTGTGACCAAGCTGTTTAACAGAAAATGTTGAATGCTACTGGCATTAAATTGAGGCTCTTGCAAAACATTTACCAGTTCAGTAATGTCATTACTACTGTGTAAAGTAAGTAAGTACCTAAAAACACATTTACACAGTTTTAATTGCTGGAGTTTCTATTTCAGATGCATCAACCACAAAACGTCTTGGATTCCATTCTTCATTGTGCTGTCTCAGGACCGATAGAGCCTTCTGCAATGATGCCATGTTTTCATTTTCGAGTACCAGCCACCACTTCATATACAGCATTTGTCGTGACACATACTAAAAACAGAGGATGGGCATACAAAGTAGTCTGGTGTCTATAATAGAATTATTGAAATGTAGTAGGGTGTATAATTCGTAAGTCTTGTTTATTGATGACGTTTGCCATTTGGTGTGCTTAAAGGTTATGTAGTACTTTATCGACAAGTCTGTACATTAAGTCAACTATTTACAAAACTGTAGAATTTTACTTTGTGTTGTATAACATAATGTTCAAGATAAATCTCAAAAATGCTGTTACAATTTGCTAAATTACCGTCTCATTTTTGTTTTATGCACTGTAAAAAATTCATGAAATTTATCCCATTCCTACTTTCTGGTAGGCCCTCACGCAAATGTGGAACATTTTAAAAAAACATTTCTAATGGCATGTTGGGGATTAGTTTATAAAGTGTATTCTGTGAAAGTTTCACGTGAACCCAATCAGCATCTTGTAAGATGTCCCAAAGATGGACAAAATTGGACATTTTGATAGGGTTCTACGTAACCAAAATGCTTTATGATTGTTAGGTATTAAGCATTATTAACATTACCTCTGACAATTATGTCTTGCAGTGCTTGATTTAGTGAACTACAGATTGTGTTTGATCACCTGGGAAAAATCCAAAGTCGCCATGAAGTCACCACTGCAAGTATCAAAGTCAGACAATTATTCCCTCGAAATTTGTTTCAAAGTTTCTGTTGACACCCAAATTTTTAGTTACAAACGGTTGTCTTAGATTTGATACCTTTGTTTACAATTGTTTTGTTTATTTCATGAAATCGGTGCATTTGCCACCACAGCAGTTAGCACTTGTCAAACTTCCATTAAAATTACATCAGGAAGTACACAGGTTGAACTAGCGCCTACAGTGTATATGATCACCTACATTCTGGGTATGCGACGTAAGTTCCCAAGAACGGAGTATAGCATAACCTTTTTAGCCAACTATTCTGATGACAAACATCACTTTTGGACGACGTCAGATTTCCTTTGGCGACCTGGGATTTTCACCAAGTAGCCAAATGCGACTTGGTTTCAAGCTAAGTGTTGAGCATCGTCTTACAATGCCAGCAATATCCCAAGATTGTTTAAGTGTGATCATTTTTTCAAACCTAAAAAATTCATGATTCTTTAATGAGAATATTTTGAAAGTGATGAGCAGCAGGAGACGCTCCTGCAATTGAAATTATTATTACCTTGTCCATGACATGAGCTGAATGTTACTCTGATATTAGCAGATCACCAAATGTATTTTTCAACACATACTTGCTCTTAGTTAGGAAACATCAAGTCGTTGTGAAGTGCCCCTGACATCTTTTCTCTGTGATATAATATGCATTGTGGTCGAGATGGTAGTTGGATAAAAGAGGACTATGGAAAATGTAGGTAGCGAATCTGTTGCACCATTAGCATAACCAGGTATGACATCAAGTTAAAATCAGAAACCTCAGACTAGAGCAAACCAAGTTTGTACTGGCTAAAGTAATCGCTTAAAAGCACACAATGCATATTCTTAAAAAAACATTCATTTTGGTTTGTGTTTTTAGAGTATGTCTCAGTACTGAATGCTATGAACTTTCACAATTTTGGCACATGTTTAAACTGCCCTGTGGCTGAATGAAATTCAGTGTTTGGTCACTGAGGCTAACTTCATTTAATGTAGTACTTAGAAATGTGTGATTTGACTTGACATTACCTAATTAACACTACATATGACTTTAATTATACTTGGTTGCTATGCTCATCTTGTACCCTGGAAAAGCAACAACTTCTTGCATGTATATGGATTCTTCACATCCTCGTTTTTTTCCATCTAGTGACTTGCTTGGTCTGTACATTTTGTCTGTATGCGTGGTCAGTCTGTAATACCTGTAGAATGAGCTCTAGATTTAGTGATGGAGAAACAAGTAAGAATATCAAACTAATCATGATGCATTTGAATCTAGCTTTAACAACATGATTGTACTTCAGCCTCATCCCCTACTTCACTTAAAATGTATGTATTAACACTACCAAAGAATAATTGCATGTATTCCAACTCACCTTCACGAGTTCATATAGGCCAAATTTCCAATTGCTCTTTGACAGCCGTGTAGTTGACTGACATCTTCACTTCAAAATCTTTTACTGGGTTTGATACTGCCTTATAATTTTCTACAAAGCCATGGATACCAAAAGTGTTTTTTGAAATACTTCACCCACTCTTTGTTTCTGTGGAGACACTCCGACAAATGCTCATATTTTCTTTGCTTGCCTGTGTGGTATGTGGGGAGAGCAGAGGGACCCACTTTTCCAGACACTAAAAAAATCTGACAATGTTTACAAAAAATATTCAGATCTTCAGTTTTTTTCTAAGTGGATGTAAATTGGAGCTCAACCTAAATGAAAATAAGGTTTTATTCGAAATAGTTTCAAAATTCCGTTTTAATATTAAATCTCTGAGTTACTCCGTGTGAGTAAACTCTTTGTGTGAGTAGATAAATTGTATACATGTGAAATTATTTATTGTGAATGAAAATGATTTATTTAAATTCATTACCATCATGTCATTGTAATCTTAACATTTTATTCATGTAATTGTGTATATTTTTATATATCTTTATATATAAGCCTGTTGGCACTTTCTGTGAAAATTTCATACTAAACATTAAAAAATTCTTTTTCTGCAGTTTCATCTCCACAATCCATTGCACAAATAAGTCTTATCGTCCAGCTGATCGAATTTTGGTAGCCGCGCGCTTTTGTCTTTCGTATCTTCTTTGTAGAAGAGTGTCTGGGAATCCCTGCACTCCAAAAATAGAATCATGATTTTCGACAACAGATGTCCTTACTGCATACCTGGATTGGCTCGTTGACATTGTCCCGCTCCCTATTATAGACAACAGATTCGCAACTCCGGCATTTCCTTACGTGCTAACCAAGAGGTGCCGCCACTCTCCTGACCTTTCTGGTACAGTTTCCGGTTAGTGTATTTTGACGAGAAATATTTGCATCTACTTTACTCTCCAAAACAACGAAAAAATATTAATTTCGACATTGAAACGCTTTTTAAAGTCTTTCAATAGTAGAAGTGTTGGTATTGTGAGTACTTTTGGCAATGCTACTGGTAATTAATTACAAAATTGCCGACTGACGTTTTCTTCCGTGCTCTCCTAAATTATCTGATGCAGTTTCCGATTAGTGTATTGTGACGGGAAATTCTCACATCTACTTTGCTGTCCAGTACAACGAAAAAAAATATAAATTCGGGGTTCAAACGCTGTTAACAGTCTTCCAATAGTAGAACTGTTGGTGTCGTGAGTACTTATGGCAATGCTACTGGTCATTAATTGCAAAATTCCAACTTCGCTTCCGACTGATTTTGTCGTTTGCTTGCACAATAGCAGTATAGTTACCGGGAAGATTGTGATTCATGGTTCAAATACTAAGAAAACTACGAAAGCATATTTGTGCACAAATTCTAAGGAGTACATGTGAATGCAAAAGATACTTATCTAACGTTTTTGCTTTAGAAACTTATTAATTTTGTTTGGATAAAACTGCGCAACCGCAACAATTTTACTGGGTAACCTTTGTATGTTTACAATCCAACATTCTCAAGTAAGCAGTTCTTCTAGGAAGTGTTAAGGGCTCTTAAAAAGGCCGTTGGTTGTACTGTACATGAGCCTTAGGTATAGCGTGAAATGGTTCTTAAAGAAGCGTTGAATAATTTAACAAAAATTACGCAATATACGTGCTCACTCAAGTACTGAATGTACTCTTCATTCAAGTTTTCATTAGGGAAAGTTGCATGAAATCAGGGAAGATGACAATATCGATGACAGTTAAAACACCTTAAATAGATGTTACCTTTCACCAGCTTTATCATGAACCCTGCCTCGTTCAGTTCTTGTTCCTGGATCCACAAGTATTTCTGAACCATAGGGAAAAAGACATACAGCAGAACGAATCAAATTTCGACAAACCATCGCCTTCGTACGATTTCGTGTTGCTGTCGCCAGACTGACATTCTTCCCCAAAATCCAGATCGAAAATCGACGTTGCAAGTGATGAAAACTTGTGTCCTTTGTTTCTAACTTTTAACCCATTTTTTTAAGAAAGGGGTGTACTAATTTTGTCTAATGTTGATAGAGCATACCATGGTCTTTACTATTCATTTCTATTAAGTTTCCTCATTGAGCTGAGCAGAAAATAAATCAAATGTAACCCAATAAAGTTTTGATAATAAATAGAGCAATAACAGTACTCCCTAAAAACCAAGCGTGTTTTTGAAAACATAACGCCATCGGTGATCAGATTGGTTCATTAACTTACTGTGGGAAAATGACAGTATTGCAGCAACAGTTTGTATCTTATCCTTACTTGACCAATCTGTTGATTCAGTAAATTTCCTTATTTATGCCTGATTTGAGCTCGTTGGGTGCTACCATATTGGGGTTGGCATAAAGACCCACATGCTGCTTACTCGAATGGGATTCATTTTACCTGCTATTTCAAATTGTGTAGGTGAAGTAAATAAACAAAGTGGATGATTATCGTCACCGGAATTTCATCATTACTATCTTTGGCCGGGTGCTAAATTTTTTGAGACTAGGGATTGTCAAATTTGTAAGGTAGAAGTGTTTCGCTGGACTTCCAGGTCTGTGGCGTTATTTGTACCCGACCAAACTTACAAAACGAGGCAATGTTTAAATCAGGAGCTGCACAAAAATAAATGTAGGCGGTCTGATAAACGTTGTACATGTAGCAGACGTGCACAGGCATTGCATGTAGTCCCACTACACTGATCAATGGACCCATTTTTATGTTTTATTAGTATATACACCGAGCTGAGGAGATTGAAACCTGACTCACGGGTTTAGCAGTGTGACCCAGTGGGATTCGAATCCACGACCTCGAGTAAAGAAAGCAGGCACCTACTACACTAGGCCTCACCTCCTCTTCTAGGAGCTGCATAGGCTATATGGTGTAATTTGTGTAGACGTTTTTCTGCGTTGCGAGATTTCATAAAAATGACCCAGTCTGTAGCCCATAGAGGATTGCGTGCATTGCAACTGAAGTTCATAAAAACTAACACTGGATTTCCAAACCGCTTGATCTGATTTGACATTTCACGTAATATTTCAGAAGGACAATATTTAGTATTCTTTGCGCACGGGACATTTTTGTTACATTAGGAGTAGGATTGGTTCATAATGTACCCTAGAGGTGGCATAGGACTTACAAAACCGGTTAACATTTTTTATTTTTGTCACAAACATTCGTTTGAAAGGCTTGAGTTTGGATATGTTAGGACTAATTTAAAAACCATTTGTCCGTTTACAAAAATTTAACATTGAAGAATTAAAACAACCTTCACACCTCTCTTGTGTTCCTGTTTCATGTTTGCAAAGAAGTTGAAACTCGGGTTAGTTGGTTGTATTTTTATAGACTGCATTGCATTTGGCTAAGAGATTTGTGCGGCATACATTCGACATGAAATAACTGTGGAACCAGCTGTTGGATTGCGAGAAAGATTTTGAGTGGGCCAGTTGGTTATTTTTGAAGTAATAGTATAAGACTTACTGTATGTCAATTGTTTTACCAGCATTCAATTTATTTGTACACGGATTTATAAATCGGCTAAATCGATGATCCAATTCCCGACGAAAAGTGCGAATTCTGCTGAGATAGTAACCGCCTGATTAGGACTAGCGAAGATGAAAAATTTGGTTACTTCGCACAATAGACTATGGCTGAAGTTCCTCGTAAGGGAAAGGAATTCGTGAATCACTATCTTTTGAAAGAATTTAGGGGACAATTTTCGTCAAAAAATTACAAGGTAGTGTTCATCAAAAAGGATTAAAGAACATTGGATATGTCAAAAAGAATTTTTAGTTAGTAGTAGGCCTACCACAAGCTCTTAAAAACATCCATCATCAAAATGTTTCGAGCATAAAAAAGTATTATTTTCATTAACGTTTATGCAAGACATAAGGTGTTTCTCCTACAGCCGATTATGGGTTCTCCGTACGCTGTGGAAGCTAACGCCTTTGTATTTCGTTTGTGTGGCCGAAAACCCGACCACACAGCAAACGACCAGGATCAGCAGACGACCTACTTGCCGGAAATAACACCGTATAATTTGGCCAGGTGACGCAACGGCTTGTGCAAAAACAGCACAAATTTCGTCCCTTGAAAGTATACGGAGTTGGCAGTCCATGTACAGTGGCGGATCTCGGATATCACAAGGGGGCCAACATTTTTCCGGCTGTAAGCATTTGCGCAAACTGAACCACGATTATAGATGCGCACAGCACCGAATGGGGGGAGGTCGGGAAGGGGGTTTGCCTCTCTCCAGGAAAGCTCTGTTTTTACCTCTAAAACTCAAGCATTTTCCTTGATTCCTGAAGTATTATCCAAGAAAAAAGGCAAAAAAAAAACGGAGAACGTGTCAAACAGGCAAAACAGCAATTACTAAAGACTCGAACTCACAACCTGGTGGCTAGAGCGCGCGCGCGTTACTACTACACCACCACGACTCAACTACTAAGCTCATACTAAGAGACCTACATGTACTTGTTTATGGTCCACAGCGTTTGCGCGCGAAACCTACTTCTTTTTGTAATGCTTATTACACGCCAAAGTAGACATATTTGAATGCTTTTTCCTGGTATGTTTAGTAAGCTGAGAACATATGAGTGATACTGCCTAAAGGACTATTCTTGAATAATTTAATGGCATAACTATTACAGTTCATTTTTAAGTTTGTATGTTTTGACTGTGTGTGGCAAGAACGGCTATTTTTTAGGTTTTTCCATAAAAGACGACATTCAAACTCTCAACTTTGAACAAAACAACATGTGAAATAAAAACATCTTTCGCAAGTCTTCAAAGACCGAACTTTATCTAAAGCGAATAATGCACTCGGTTTATGAACTGCAAGACTAGCTTACAGGAGAGAATCTGATGCCATTATCTCTGAGGAATGGCAAATGTTTAGTAGAATACTGGACCAGAAGTTTTTCAACGTATTTTTATTCATAACTGCAGTTACATGTATGGCGGTTTACATATTTACATATTCTCCAACCTACATGTACGAGCAATGAAAATGGATAACAAAGTACCGAACTTTTATAGCAGCCTAATGATTAGGTGTTACTGAATGAAAATATTGCTCTATCTGACTAGCGTTACATGCTATTTTGTATCCAGGGTCTTATGTGAAACCTCATTGACATCTTGTGCTGTTATTGCTAAATATCGAAACAGTATATGATTTAGATCCGAGCAAAGTCGGTTATATTTCATTGAAGTTTCCCACATCACGTGTACTAAATGTTTTGGAATGTACATGCATTTGCATTGAAGTCGTATTTTGCAATTCAACCTGCAATTCTTGCAGATCACCTGTAGATGACTGGGTTATATGTCTAAGAGCTCTGAAATGAAGTAAAATGTCCGACAATTTAAAATACTTAAAGGAATTATTTAAAGTTGTATTTCTATCTAGATCTGGGACCTGTTTTCTCGAATGTAATTTGCTTATTCGTACCTTATAATGTAAATTATTGTGGTATATGAGTGTGCTTGTTTGCGTGTATATAGACTGCATCAGAGATTACGTTTTGTGTTTAACGGCGTGCCTAAGAACCGTCTACCACCTTGATCTAGTGTGCCAGTTTTGGACAAACGGAGCCATAGGATTGATTTTGAATATGCTATTGCACAACAGTAAGCGGGAGATTAAAATAAACAAAGGCCGGACGTCATGCACATGTTCCATGAATAATAATAGGGACAATCGTATACTAGAAGATCTACAGAGACTTCGGAAGTAGCACATCGATGGCCAATAGTCTGCCTAAAAATGGACGTGAATGACAAGAAAGATCGAGCATCTATATACCGTGCTATAACCTAACGAGCTTCTTGCTGTCACATTGGACCGTGATTCGATAACGATATTACAAAAAACCTTGCAGTCACCAATTTTAGTGAAATCCCGAAAGCGCTGGATTTGAGTATATAATTATTTATTCGCGCTTGCAGTTAAATATGTAAAATAGATGAACGCTTGCAATCATTATGCGTTTTAAAGCCGGTAAGATAGAAGTGCAACTAGAAAATAGCTAGACGTGATATATTTCAAGAGACAGTTCAGTTTATTAATGACACATAACAACAACATGAACAGATGAGAATAAGGATATTTCTGACACCCTTAAAACCTTATGGTGGTGCAGTTCTGTTTGCACCAGCAATAAATGCGAGGTTGAAGAGGAAGAGCGCCATCGCGCGGACAACATAAACATTGTCGAACTGCAGACCCCTAGCGGTCAATAAACCAGCGTTATTCTTCGCTATTTCACTACGTATACAGCACACTTTGTAGAGTGAACTGGCCAATTCAGGTACATTTCCCTTGTAAAAGCCGGAAGAGTAAGGTCTATTACAAGCAATAGGACTATGTTTCGAAAGATATCGCTTGTGCTGTAGAAAGTTTGTAGTTATACCCAGGGCTCACAAATTCATGTGTCTTCTGAAAAGTCCCTATGCTCAATTCTTGAGAGCATTGTAAGATACCGATGTTGCCGGTGAAATTTCTTTTTGCCAGGTCGGCCACGGGACCAAAGGTTCAGAATTCATACTCTATTTAAGTTACCCTCGATACAAATTAATCTTTAAATGGAATCGTGTATACACTATCCACCATCTTGGACTTGGAATTTGGTAGAATAAAACCGTTTCAATGAAGAGGGTTTACCATGTAACTGGACGTATCCACTTTCAAAACAAGATATAGCCACAATAGGCCCAGGCGCACCATTGATCCGTAGACCTGAATTTGAACTCCCAGCGTTGTACAGAAATTTGTGTACATTTTGGAACACCGTGTTCATCATTTGTTCCCAGACACTTGAAACTGGTATACCCGTGGTGTTACAAGTGATTTTGAAACGGTCCAAAGGCAGTGTGGCACTGAGGGACGCTGAAACCTTTGAGCACTTTGAGCTTGACCCTTATCAAATAAACTTCCCTAAACTGAACCAGAATAAAATTAACCTTGACCACGAGTTCAGCGCCAGACGATTCTTCAAATTTTGGCCGGCTGACTTCTCAATACATGTCATTGGTTTGACTTTGATGCAGATTTCGAATTTCATTTGTGCTACGTCCTAAGACATCAACATATTTTTTGCGGTTCTGTTGTTGTCTAGGTTTGCCTCGTGTAATCAAAGCAGCAATTGCCAAAGTGTGCGTTGCATCAAGTGCGTTGTATAACGTTGCAGAGAATTGCAATAAATCAGTAGAACTCGACTTGTCTGTTTAGCGAGCAATACGATCTTCTGGCAAGGCGTGGCAACGCAAATATAATTTACTGATGAGTACGTCGACGGCACTCCGCTTTCGGATGTTGCGTTGGACGAGACAAGCTGACAAGAAGATACGTGCTGTTTTCGCTCTTCTGTTGTATATACCAGGTATTGTTTTCAGTGTGGATCGATTGAAAAATGGAACATGAGCTTGGATTTCTGTGGCACTTATTTATTTCTTTATTACAACAGGATGAAGTTGGCGTTTAGTGAACAAATTTATTCAACCATTTCTGATAAAAATTGAAAACATTTCAGTTAGTGCACTTGAATAATATATCTTTGACATATGTGGTAGTAGGAAAATAGCAAAAAATACGATCTAAAGTCTTTCAACTGTCGACTCTACTTTCAACTCCGCTTCAAACCAGCTTCTCCACAAGGTCAGTACCTGTTATTCTCTCCTCAAACTCCAGTCACTTACCTGTTCCTGCATCCCCGATCAACACCAGTTTAATGTACATGTACAACACCACCCCGGGAACTGTTACTTGCCAGCCCCCTCTTTGGTCTTTTTGAAAAAACATCGAGAGTAATGATTTATGTAATTTGCACCAATTTCCGTCTTTGACAAATACTACTGTTTTTCTTGTTTATTATCACTGTCTCACTTTTTCGTTGTTTTGGCCCAGTGTCATCATGATGAAGCACGTCGCGTGAACAAGATTTTTTCTTCACTAATTTCAATTGATCTACTTCCACTATCAAAAACTTGATAATGATTGCCTTACAACCGCCCTACGCGCCGGATTTAGTAAAATCAATATGCTGTCGCCTTTAAGAAACTATCTATTTCACTCGGTCGAACTCTATAATTGTGTAGATCAAAATTAGCGATAAATTCTTCTAAGAGAGAGCCTTTAATAAAGTTTTCAAATTTCACTTAAAATTTAAATACATGTGCAATTCATCAGTATCTCAAACCCAAATTAATGACACACACAAAAGTTCAATCAAATTTAAAAGTAAGGTTAGGAGTCAGTTCCGAACCTGTGCAATGCTGCAGATTTCGGTTCTGCTCAATAGCAGGGACGCCTCCAAATTTTCAGTACCGTCCGCTTTATATTAATATAGTTTGCCTGAGGCTTCAGCAATGTAGCCTGAGTTTAGAAAATCCAGTCTTAAGTTTGAGTTTGCATGTTGGATTTCTAATTAATAATGTGTTATTGACTTCCCTGAAGCCTTACTTGTAAGTCATAGTTTGTAGTGAACTGACTTATGGGAACTTGCATCTGTTTCTAGGTTTGTTTTCGTCATTGATAATACGTTGATGTCTTAATTGCTCAACCCTAATCGGTCGAGAAAAGGCACAACGTGCGTGAGTTAGTAAAATTATCGCAGAGCGTACCGAGATTCATTAAAATTACGTGTTGCTCCTTTGTCAATGACACAATTTGTCATGCTTTGCACCAAGCTTAACCAATCCCATTAAGGCTCGCTTTAGTTTTAGACTAAAAATAACGCGTCATCGAATATCATGTCATTTCCTCAATGAAGTAATGCAATGCAGATTATACACTTTCAGGAATACATTATTTAAGGAAAATGTCAAAAATACTATGGATGACGATGTTTATAATTCAGTAAGTGTATTAAACCGTGCTATTAATTATGCAGCAAGTAACATTCTTAATGGGTTCAAGATTCATTGAATCCCAATTATGAGAACAATGATTGGAAAAATAATAATGATATCAAAATGATATCGGTTATAATAGTATTTATACTGGTAACAATAGTTTTAGTAACCAGTTGTATTGCTAATAGTAGTAGAGCCGTCTTCAAATAGAGTGCTAGAGTTAAGGTAGGTCGTGACGATTTTCGCTCATATAGGCTATCAAATAACGCATCAGCTCTTGTCACATGCATAACAAAAGGGCCGAAATTAAGCTTGTTCCGCTTTTCCACGAATAAGTTCCTCATAGTGAAGTCAGGAGGCGATAAGAGTCGCCACTCCCAGTAGTCAGCTGCTATTTGCACTCATCCTGAAAATTGTCCAGATGAGTCATTTCTCCTTATGGTGTCATCTTACAGATACCATACCTGGTTGATTACATTTATGTGGTATAACGTCTTGTGTTGGTTATCAGAAGATTCAATGACAGAGCGGGGTAGGGCGGGTTACGTTGTCTCAAGTAGGATTTTCATCATTCCACATTGTCTCGGTTACCCAATTCCTCAGTTACCTTTGTAATACATTGTTCATCCATCTACATGTGTACGTACATGTATTGACGCGTTCGACGCTCACACTGTTGTTCGGCAACAATATCTGCAGATGTGGTAATATACATGCATGTACTCACCACATTCATTCTACTGTCCCCCGGGTGGCAGTATGTGTTGAGTGTTAGACCGGCATGTAGTGTCACCTGATGAAAGGACCCCAGTTAACATTATGGCAACAGGTCATCACCATCTGGTTGACGTAACAGGGAACCAAAACGGTACAGTTTCCAGCACTGTTTGCACACATTATTCCCACCTATCTGGTGCTGGAGCACCATGCCGGCACGTGTGAAATGCTAGCGGAGCAGTTCCTGCGAATCAGTAACGGTCCGGTGCTGGGTTGGCACCCCACCGGCACCTGACCACCATAATTCAGACACAAATTACAGTGATACACAGCCAATACTATGCCGGCACAGGGCCAGTGCTGGGGTTATACTTACCTGGTAGTGGAATCCCGCTTTATTTGGGTACGTAACAATAGCAAATCATGCCAGGCGGTAAAGGCACACCTAATGCAGGACCTGCGACCGGACCTTACCTTCATATATGACTCAACCTGAAAGTAACCCACCTGATATATCGAATAGAGAACTACTAGAACAAATGAATACAAAATTTGAGAAAATGAGAGAAGATTTGTCTTGTAAAATAGAATCCTTAAGTCGTCAAGCAAGGAAATGAAGCAGGAAAATGTCGGTTTGAGACAACAGGTGGCGCACTTGGAAAGCAAGGTGGATGATTTAGAGAATAGGTCTAGACGGGACAACCTAATTTTTCACGGCATGGGAAGAAGCGGAAACTGCAGTAAAGGAACTAGTCAATAAGCACCTTGACATATCAGAGGTAAAGGTTGAGCGGGCCCATAGGATTGGTCGCAAGAACCCTAGCAAACCTCAACCAATCATCGCAAAGTTGAGTTCGTTCAAGGACAAGATGCAGATCTTAAAAGGCGAAAGAAAATTAAGAAGTGAAACTCAATACTCGGTGGCTGAAGACTTCAGCAAGAAAGTTCGTATCGCTAGATCAAAGTTATCAGTTCTCAAGAGACAACAATTTCATAGAAGCCACAATAAATTCGATAAGCTTTATCACAACAGGAAAATATACCTGTATGACGATCATATAGACAAAGTTGTCTGCAACGAGGATAGATATATCTTCAGAGATAGAACGGATACAAATGAAAAGGACGACAGTCAAAGCAAACAATGACAAGAGAAATGAAAATAGGATCATGAAACATAGGGGGGCTAGAAAGTAAGCTACGACAAAATAAAGGAGAAATTAAAAAAATAATGAGAAACTACGACCTCATAGGATTCATTGAATCACACGAAAGAGCAGAGCATGAATTTGGTGATCTCTTAGAAAATTGTTCCACGTTGACATCAGTACGAAACATACATAACGGCAAAGTATCTGGTGGAGTGACAGTAATGGTAAAGAACAATTTAAGGACCAAAATAACTCGCATCTGTGAGAGTTTGAAAGACAGGGTATATTTGCATCTGAAAGATTTGTTTGCTGGCTCAGACAAGCCAGATGTAATAATAGGTTTTATTTATCTCCCTCCCGAAGGGTCAGCATACTACAGCCACGACATTTCTGACTGCGGTGTTGATCGTCTCGAGGATGACTTTACCTGCTTAAAGAGTAATGGGAAATTTAACCACTCACGGGTTATTTTGACAGGTCAATTTAATTCAAGGACAGCTACACTCAGAGACTACATCGCAGATGACGATCACGCATATCAATGTCCTTGCCAATAGCGATTGTTGTTATGTTCAAAATAATTTTGAAAAACCAAGAAACAACCAATATGCGAAATGTAATTACTTTGGCAAAGAACTTGCCAAATTTTGTGCAGTATATGGTACGCACATAGTTAACGGTAGATGCCCCTCAGACAGAGAAGGAAACTATTCGTTCGTCTCCACTCGAGGATGCAGCACTATTGACTATGTTATTGCCGAGGCATCTCTGTTCGAATATATTAATGACTTTGAAGTATTAAACTACGACCAGTCAGACCATTTCCCTAGCATGTGTACTCTACGTTATCTAGAACATACGGAAGCTGATACAGACGGATCGAACACTAGTGTCAGAACAACCCCATTGCACCGACTCAAGTGGCATCCACACAACTCTTCAAGTTTTAGGGATAGACTGGGCAGCGTTGACACCACGAGAAATTATCCCAAATATCTTCACCCATCCATATGGATATTAACAAAGCTGTTAAATTAATAAATGAATTATTTCACGCTTGCGGCGCAGACATGAAAATAAGCAATAAACCCGCAGTGAACAGGCAGCAACCAAGGTGGTTCGACAACGTTTGCGAGCAAAAAAAAATAGAAAAACAAAATTTATTGAAACTTTTCAGATCCACAAAGTGTGTGGATACACTACGTAATTATATTGATACGAATTTAAGGAAACCTGTCGTGAAAAAAAGAATTATAACGAACAAATGGAAAAGAAATTATGTGATTCAGTGAGAGATCCAAGAATATTCTGGGCAAACGTGAAGTCAATCATAAATCCGAACAATATTCAGCAAGCGGATATTTCGTCGAACGAATGGTATAACTATTTTGAAAAACTCTTGAACACTGAGCCTGTACGGGAAAACAGGGAATTCCCTAATAATTTGCTGGACGAAATGCGAGAGCACGACGAAAGCTACAATGACTGTGCCAACACACCTGGTGATGAAATCCTGGTACAAGTTAATAAAGAAATTGACATGTCCGAAATCAGTCAGGAAATAAAAGAACTTAAAAGCAACAAAAGCCCTGGAGAAGATGGTATTCCAAACGAACTCTTCAAAGCACTGACTGGTGACATCCTTGAAGTATTATGCAAACTATTCAACAAGGTACTGGCGACAGGAAAATTTCCGGAGAACTGGAGAAAGAGTATAATCGTTCCAATCTACAAGAAAGGAGACAAAAATAACCCAAATAATTACAGGGGAATTTCTTTAATTGGTAGCATAAGCAAGCTGTTTACATCAATATTAAACAGAAGGCTGATTGAGTGGTCGGATGCAATGCAATGTATCCCTGAGGAACAAGCCGGATATAGGGCGGGTTATTCCACCGTGGATAACATTTTTGTTTGGCTCACATAAATTTATCAAAAGAGGTGGAAAAATGTACTGTGCCTTTGTGGAGTTTAGCAAGGCGTTTGACAGCCTAGAAACTACACGTCTGTTTTATTGTTTGTTAAAAAATAATCTCCACGGGAAAATGTTTAATCTCCTGAGGAATATTTATGCTGAAGTGAAATCGTGCGTGAGAATACAGAGTCAAATCACACCCTATTTTGATTGTACGAGAGGTGTGAAACAAGGGTGTATACTGAGTCCTTGGTTATTCTCTGTTTTTGTTAGCGGACTGGTGTCAGAGGTCAAAGAAAATGGAGGACGAGGTATCAAGTGTGATGATTGTGAATTAAGTTCGTTATTGTTTGCGGACGATTTGGTGCTTGTGGCGGACACAGTGCCTGGTCTCCAGAGGAAATTAAATGTATTGCACAACTACTGTGTGGATTGGAGTCTTTGTGTTAATCTTGATAAGACAAATATTGTTGTCTTCAAGCGAGGTGGGACTCTGTCGGCACAGGAACGGTGGTTCTACAATAAGAAATCGGTAGAAACGAAATCTTATTACAAGTACCTTGGTGTGACATTTTCTTGCAGATTAAAATGGAATGAAAATTGTAGAATATCAGCTTTACAAGCTAGAAAAGCAATGAACATGTTAAAAGCATGTTTAACCAAAGTGAATTGTAAATCCCCGCATGTATGTTTTAAATTGTTTGATAGTATGGTAGCTCCTATATTGTTATATGGTGCTGAGATATNCTCTCTCTCTCTCTCTCTCTCTCCCTCTCTCTCTCTCTCTCAGTTCTTCTAAAGCTTAGGGATCTATTCTAATGTCGATACGGGACAATTTCAGATTTCTTTTATAACAGTGAGTGGTCTATTCAAAGATAATTGATATTACTGATGCCGAAAGGACAGACGGCACCAGATTCAACTGCTAGATGGCAGTCGGACACGGACGCTGTTTCATGAACTGGCGCGCCGGTTTGTTTAAAGAACAGTTGAGGATTTTTAGATATGCTGAGGTAGGTTGTTAATTACACACAAGGGTACCAGGGACCAAAAACGGCAGTAGTTTCTGCGATCGGATAGTCCACCGCAAACACGTGTAATACAATTCTTTGAAGTAAGGTGATTTTTAACAAACGACATGGCACTGCCCAACTAAATTCCATAACTAGGTCATTAGCCAATATTTGACTCATGATTCGTCTTATCGTCCCTTGCACAGTAATGCCCACAATCACAGAGAGCGAGTTTTGCGGAAAAAGCCTAGCTTTTACAGTCACCTACGTAAGGTTCTGCTTTGTCATTGACAGTTCTGGTTTTCTCTCAGCAAGCCTCGTAAACTAAAAATGTCTCAAAGCCTATTTTACACCATTCAAAACTGTTAGCTGCCTGCCTGCAATTAATTTTAGCGCAGATTTTAGGGTCATCACATAAAACACAAAACTCGGAGCTTCAAACTGCTGCTCATCATTTATTATACAAAGCTCATTGATTAATTGTGACTAAACAGTGTTTTTGGAATTGTGTCAAAGCCACAAACGTAAGTCTACATTGTAGGTGAGGTGATTCATGGCCAACTGATTTTCCCCATGGAATCGCGATCTCATCTCAGGAGCGACGTCATAACTTCTGTTATGTGTTTAATTAAAGGGAAACTATATCTGTTTTTGGAGGATTAAGCCCTTTAAAAGAAATTTAACAGTACTATAGATTTCATAAACTTTTGAAACAAATTAATAACCTGTGCCACTCTTCGACGCGTTTGAGAAATCTTTACAAATCGGTGAGCGTTACAAACGGCCTGGCCGAAGGAAATCCGAAAAATCTGATCAATAACACAATGAAGACGTTTTGAGGACGGTGTGTTGTTTTTGCCATGTTTGTGGACTTATTCAGATGCTGTAACTGTTGCAAACCTGTTTTTGCTCAACTCTCCAGAAGTGGAAATGGTGTCCATTTAAACACAGATACATGTAAACTAGTGCAAAAGTGATATACAGGACTTCCTGACATACCACTGCAAGTGGAGTTACGATAGTTCTATATCTTTATATACCGTAAGTTTTCGGGTAAACGCCCATCACCGAATTTCAAGAAAGTTCTCTTTCAAGCGCCCACGTTTTTTTGCTTTTGGTTTAACGCCCACTCCTTGAGTTCTTTGACTTGTTTGATTTAAACGTCATGGGCGTGAACCTGAACGGGTAAAGTGCATGTATATACTGGACAAACACAAATCATCATTGTTGTGAGCAAGGCATACTGTTGACTTTCTCGTCTAGTTCTTGAATCTCATCTATCGAAGCAATGCAAAGTTCGGCACGCAGCCTCCTTCTTCGCTACTTTCATCCAACTTTATCCGTAACTCGCGTTGTGCATGCTGTGCCTTCACGAGTCCATCAACTGCTACCGTCAGAATGTCTAGGATCTTAAAATCTTCCTTCTTAACACCTAAAACTATTAAAGCAATAAAATTAACATTTCTCTATTCATTAAAAAAAAACACGGTCAACTCCATAACTGGAGCAAGACGGAAAAGAGTTCCATGGGACGGTTAGTATTTATTCCTTAGTCATGTCCTCGGACGAAATCTGTTGGAATTAAGTGATATCTATGGTAGAATAAAACAAGTTACTAGTGAATTTGGCCCCAGGCATAACAATGTAATTGAGTCAATTCCTTATTGTTTCGTTGTGCTTGCGGGGAAGTATTCGAGTTTCCTTTCACTCTAAGAACAGCTTTTTGCAATTCTTCGCTGTGTTTCCGAATGTGCATTTTACGTGTTGTTTGTTAAAACAAATTTCAAACGGAAACGCAGAAAATTTGTCCCTGTGGTAAGTAAATCAATACATACACAATGATCTCCATACAGCGTGCAAAATTTTTAACAAAATATGAAATCAGTTGGCATGAATGTTGGATGCTTTCGTTTTCTGAAGTTGCGAGGACTGACAAGAGTACAGTGACAGCAAGTACCATTAGGACCTCTATATTTTCCTAATTCAATCGGCAATATTCACGGCAAAGGATTGTCGATTGACCTGGTCCATTCACATCAACCAATGCGAATGCTCGTCATCACCGCTAGAACGCGTACAACAGGTAAAAATACCAATATTAGAGGCAAAGTACGCGGAGGGGCGAGCTACCATAATTCGAGATCGTGACAAGCTGACCACATTTCAACCTGGCGTGGTCAGGTAAAAAAGACATGGTTGGCTCTGGTCTGTAATTCGGCTAAATTTGAGACTACCCTTTAATTAACTAAACCTCACATATGTGATTCTGAAGTTGTATTTGATGGTTAGGACTAATGGACGGAAATTCGAAGGCCTCTAGAAAAGTTGATCTTTTTCCCTTGAACCCAGTTAGCGAGCCTCTGAAGAGCATAGACATTAGATGGCCAGGACAGTTGAGACGCCTGTACTGTGAGTGTTGCTACAATTTTAAATACTTTTGTGTAAAAAGGTGGCCTTTCTTACCACTGTGTAGAGCAGCTATTCAAAATTGACCAATTTACGAGTCACGTTTCTTTTTGTGCAGATGACATTTGAAAGTTATCTGCCCTATGATTAGCAGAATCTGAAGACATTTACGGAAGCAAGGAAAACATGAGGTACGTAACAATGTGAGGGTCGATTAATACAGGAAGGAACAGCGAGTGTGTTTAACATTTAAAGTAGAAAAACACTGACTGAGCCACTATGGCTGCGCGTCCTGTTTATCCATATCGACGACTTTTTGCACCGACTGACAGAACAACACTGAAATGTCAACAAGGACACTTGCCTCAGTTGACGTTGCTTAAAGGAAGCATCCAGTTTCCGCAGGTGTGGCAAGAAAATTCACCACACGTTCAAACTCAGCTTGAAACGGCAGGGTGCAAAGATTGTTGTCATGTGGAAAGACTTTCGAGCTTTGAATGCGTGTCAGGTATATTGTTTGTCATAAAGCAGAATTTGTGTTTTTCAACTTGAACTGGCACTGTTCTCGTCGCCAAGCTTTTTGAACGGATTGCCACGTGTTTTGAATTAGTGACTGCTATTGACCTATTTTGCTTAAAGCTGCCTTTCATCATGTTGAGCTGACTAAGGAACAAAAACCGAATGAGGCCTTTTACTTTCATACAATTAATCTTATAATGATCCTGATAAAAATAAGATTCCATTTCCGTTACAAATGGCATTTCAGGTTCCGACTCAAGTCACAGGCAATGCGTCATTTTCAGGTTTCACAAACTCCAATAAACATAGTCATTTAGTCAAAATAATATGTTTACTGGGAATATTAAACATTGTAACTCTCCCAAATATAAGGTCTTATACAAGTAGTTAAGTGTAAGGTCAAAGTCATTTGCAGCATTTTACAAAACGAATGTGACATTGGAATCATCGCTCAGACTTATTGCTTTCCTGATGTGATACTGTCGCTCTATAGTTTTGATTTTGGGAGCACGTGTATATTATCATTGGATTTAAAATCGCCAGTAATAGTGTGTAAAATTGTTTTTTAAACCACTCTTTAAACTTAACGTTTTCTCATAAATCATGTACTTGTATCAAAAGCAGCAGCTCAGTCCAGAAATCTGAATGTGTAGAAATGCTGGCTGCCGCACCAAAAGGTTTCCAGTCATGTACAGGTACATTGCAACTGTGAGAGAAGCATGTGCAAAGGAGAAACGTCTACAGTGTTGTTGATGTAAGCTACAAAGATAATGAAGAGGCAATATAAACTTTACGGACTTCGAAATGAATTATGTATTAATTTTCTGAAAGTCATGGACAATGAGTTTTTGCAAACTGTAACCTGATATAGTTAAGAGTCCCACACAGCGCTACATGTAAGCAGAAAAAAATCACAAACTTCCATTAGTAATATAGCAAGTCGGGCAGTAAGCATCGGTGACTGTTACAGATGAGTCACCCAAATATATATATTTTTGATCCACGGTGTTACGTGTAATTGCTAATTTTTCTTGGTAAAGATTAATCAAAACAGCTGGTCTCAATACTGTGCCAAAATATTGATTATCAGAGATGGAACTCTATGTGTCTTTAAGGCAAATTTCAATGTTTCAACCTGTTTCCGGAGATCATCTACAGTATCGAAAAAGGTGCGAGTTTTATTCCACAGTTAATCAGTGAATTGGTTGTAACAACTACCTCGGACCATTGTCAATTGTTTGCTTACTTCAGATTGTCAAAAATAGTCTCAATATGATTTCAAATACATTGTTGATAGTGATCATTCAATTGCACTTATTTGATTTAAAAAATTCTGGTTGTACGCAAACGTACAAGCTGAACATTGTGTTTCAGAACTCCCTGAAACATATAAATGGGAGAATATTAGACATCCAGTTGATAAATATAGATAATAATTTAAACCTAATGCTGGACTTACGTTTAACTGAACGACATTGGGTCCTAAATGCGTGGACTTTGCCGTGGTGGCTTTCGGTTGACTACGTCATCAGCCGAACGCCACCACGGCTTTAGCTATCAAAAGTACTCGTGATGAGGACCCACTCGCTCAATTGAAATGTAAGTCCAATAACAGGTTGCAATTCTTCACTAAAAGATATCATTTAAGCACATTTCGACCATTTTAAATCGTAGTTTGTTACAGTATTGTGTTGAATGGGCATTAAAAGAAAAAATCCAAGTTACATGCAGATTAACTTCAGGCAAGGATTCGTCAAAGTAGAAGTTTGTGTCCTGGTGATCTGTGTCGGTAATTCAATACAAAACTGGCACCAGTTCAGTACGGGCAACCCGTCACAATACCCGTACTGGCTTTTCGGTACCGTGGTAACAATGGATTGGCACTGTTAGGCCCGGTACTTTATCAAGCGGTACAAACTGATACAAAGCTTCTACCAGTATTGGCAGTCTATCACGAAGCCAGTACCGGATTACACGCCCTGAATTGGTAATAGACCGGTACCTGGAAGCCGGTGCAATTGGTATAAAACCGTACAAAACCATCACCGGTCCGGTACCAGTATGTTTACAAGGAAAAGTTGTACCACAGCACTGTTATAGTACATTGACACATTCTACACTTTATGTCGCCTGGAATAAGACAGCATGCTGACCATGTCTTCGGGTATATGGGAATCTAGATTCAGGGGTAAGCCTGGAGAAATGTAAAAAACCTCCCTATAGTACGCTCCTTACCAGCTGCTCTGCTTGGCAATTAAGAACTGAACTGTTTGACAACCACCTTAAATCTTATCCGGTTTCTCGGAAAGCAGGCGACAAGGGTAGACAGCACACTGCTGCAGCCATTATAAATCAAAAGTAGGTCACGGCTAAAAATTTGGGTTTTCTAATTTAAAGGCACAAGCAAATCAGTTTCCTTGAAATTATTTTGAACGCATTCCTCAAATCAGCCGCCAAACCTGACGCACACACTTTTTTAATTTCAGGTACAAAATGCCCGTGGGCGCAGCCTAGCTGTTCAATGCTACCTTAAAATAGCAAGTTCTTCAGACTTCATACACTTTCATTTGTTTCCAGTTCCTCATCTTATTTTCACTACAGAGACCTAAGGAAAGGGGCTAAAATGTGTATGGAAATACATGTAGTTGGACGTTTGGGACACAAGCTGTTTAGGGCTCATTGCCAAATTTTCAATGTAGCCTCACCCAGTAATGCCGTGGGGCTGCCAGCACTCGCCGTAGCCGTGACTAATTCCTGAGTTTTTAGCAAAAAGAGGAAATGAACCTAAAAAGCAATGGAGAAGCTTTAAATGGTGACAGAGAGTAGATTGAATTAATGCCAAAATAATATGTAACAATCAAATTTTTCCCTTGTGGTCTAAGGAGTGCCACTACAGTTATTACGTGGTTTTGGCTGCCGATGCACTTCTAAGTTGAGATGAATCCTATTCTCACGTCCTTACCAAGACTCTGAAATAAGGGATTGTAGCATTCCCAACTCGCAACCACTACTCATAATAACTGAAACTTGATTATGTTAAAGATTTTCAATCGATTAATTCAAACCGAAAAAATCCCCGCATAGAATTTGACAATTTTCTTCTAAAATTATCACTTCCCTGCAAACGCCAATAATAGTTTTCTATTGAATTTAAACGTTTAAGAGTCACTGCATGAGAACGTCAGGCAATTTGCAATATTATGGGAACATGACATGTCACGGCTTTTGAATTTGATATGGTACATATATCACTTGGGGTGAATTAGCTACAAAAATATAAGAATTAGTTTTATCATTTTTCAGTTTGTAAATATGTAACGAATTACTAAATCGGGTGAGAAAATGGCCTAACCTCTTGTGCGCGACTGTTGAAAATGCCCTATGTTTCCATGGGTATTAAACCACTTTGCGGGCGTTTAAAAATAAAAATTTGATTGAGTTATACACAACTATCCTTTTTGTAATTGAGAATGCCAAAAATAATTCAGAATGGCGTATTTTGATATTTTTAAGGAACGTTTGAATGTCTTGACTCCACGGGTCAATTACAGTTACCAATTTAGACCTATATAGAGGCCTATGTAATTCAAGCTCGCAAAAACGCACACCACCCACACATGTGTTTTGTGGTAGCTACAGCTCTCGTCTTTGAAAAGACATCGTTATTTCCGTGGACAGCACCTTCTTTAATTCTTGAATTTACGCTTTAGCGAAGGCACTTTCACCACTTTCACCTGTTTCATACTTCCACCAATAGAGGGCGGCAAAACAGAAAACATGAAAAATATGATCCAAATTGGAAGTAAATCGTAATAAAAAATCATATTAAATTTTATTCAAGATAACCAGAATTGCTTTGAGCGTTCTTTTATCGAAATATTGCGTTATTGACATTAGCTAAGAAACGGAATGAGGTTCACGAAAATAGGTCACGCTCTGAAGGAAATCGGCAAAGCCAGCGAGCCGCTGTGTTACTTACAACAAAGGTATTGTAAAATACCTGAAAAGTGTCAACGCACTAGATAACTTGAAAGTATGGGAGTTGATTGGCAATCTGGCACGAATGGGAGTGTGAGAGACAAAAGAACTGGCCAAAGCACCGTATGTGGCAGTATCTAGGTCTACGTTTGCAGCACAAGGAATGCAAAGGATGTTCACCACTCAATCCCAGGACAACGTCAATTTAACTTCTCATTTGAAGGTGAGCTACGTAACAACTCATTTTTTCTCAGAAATCTCACTGCGATTAGTCATATCATCTGAGAACTAGTTTCAGCTGTGTATGAGGTCTGAAACAAAAGTTAAATATTTGATGGAGTGGAATATTCTTTCATTATTTGATTTTTAAAAAGGGCTTGTGCTCTATTGCTTACAACTAAGTTAGCTATTTCAACTAGAAAAGTGGTTGCTTTGAAAGCATATGGGATCGGAGATGGGGTGGTTTTGGGGAATCCTGCTTCTGATTGGAAACCAGTGGAACTAGTGGTTGAGGAATGTCATGTTGATCGATCCTCATTGAGACCTTTCACTAGTTTCAGCAATCGAAAGACGAAGATATTCCTGTGTCCAAAAGATGGCTGTAACATCACTTTTGCCTCTCGAAACGAACGCAAGCAGCAAGATAGCATGGGCATGTCAAACAGCCAACAGCACTTGAAGATAATTGCTGATGTGGAGAGAAAGTGGGTTGCCTAAGTCACTGGTATACAAGGTGAAGTTCAAAATCTAACAGCATGCTCGCTCGTTGAACTCAATTTGGCATCACAAATCCATAAGTTTGACATATAACCTTTGTTGTGCATTTTAGTCACTGGCTGTTCCAAGTTGACTTAATAGTCAACATGGAAATGCGCTGTGTGATGTTCTATATTACAACCCAACAAAAATTGAAGCTGTTGTGGAACATGCTACTCAACAGCCTATGCAGCCATGGCTTGAACATTCGCACAAATTTAGGCTGGATTTTTTGACGTGGATTAATGTATCAATCAGACCACTCAAACAGCACAACTCTCTCACTTATGACCACAGCATTTGGATTTTGTAAGCTCATTTTGTGAATTAACAAAACATGGCTACCCATCTAAATAGCATGGCTCCTGGTGTTGCATCCAGCTTTGTTACCTTTAAACGCTCCCCACACACTCTTCCCTGAGTCATGCACATGATTCTTAGTCACGTGAATTTTTGAACTGATTATTGGTTGCAAAAGCTGTGTTTGATTTGTGTGAACAGGGATCAGCTTACAATTAGGTGAGTGAGTGGTGTTCACGGGTGTTTGACAATTGTTGTTCTGGTACATGTAGTCTGCCAATGGACTAGGTAACATATATTATCTATTGAGTTTTACATTTGCAGGTGTAAAAATGCGGGCAGCTAGTACCCAAACAGCAGGAGAGTCATACAGCACAATGGGGTGGGCTCTGAAGTCAGCATAAAGGTCTGAAATAATGACTGAAAGCGTAAAGATGTTTTTGACTGATGCGTTCAACAAAGGCATGAAAATTGGTCAAAAAGGCTATCCAATGAGGTGTTCTCAACAAACAAGAACTGCAGGACACAATCATAGAACTGCTGTTTGAATATCTTGAGCAGTATCCATGTATATCGTAATCATCATTGTTACTGTATTTTTGTTGTGCACCTTATGGTGTCTCTATTGCTATGAAGTAATGTTGCTAGTGAGTTTGATTCTTTGATATTTTCTGTGAGATTACTTCTCACGCCAAGTGTCCCTTTAACTGTCATTTCCAGGTTATTTGAATGTATACATTAATATACAGTACAAGCCAAACGTATCCTGACAAAATAACACGGGATTTCTTGCCGTGACAGCTGAGGCAAAAGTAGAATTCGTAGTCAAAGTGGTCTTCCTTTGTGATTGAAAATGAAGGGAAACAGGAAAGTTAGTATGGTGACTAAGACATGCTGTAATAAGCTGTGTAATAAGCTGTGGTAATAGTTATTACCAGTCATGTTTTCATTAATAGGACTAGTCATCAGGTGGGGCAAAGATTTATAGTGTCTGATTACTTTTGCCTTGTTCTGTATGACTGTTTGCAAGCATGCGTGTGTAGGCCCATTATGCTGTCATCCTGGTCTTTTTGTCTGGCATCTGCTTAGCTGCATCTCCAAATCCTTGATGAATGTGAAATTTTACAAATGAGATGACGCAAGAGAGTTTTGGAATGTACTACCACTGTGCCCCTAGTGGCAACTTCACTTCTTCATGTTAGTCTCTTTATCTAGCAAGTTCCTTGACTGATTTTCATCAAATTTCGCAAATTAGTTTCAGTTATGGAGACTGCCACATTTTCCTACTTCCTGGCGTACCTATGTAATCTACAGAAACGTTGCCATTGAGATGAGCACGACTGACACTGATTGTTGATTGGACGATCCCCTATGGTGCCCTTTAATGGCAGTTCTGTAGGGGTATCACCTTGAGCACCGAGCGTAACTTATGGTGCGTATGCACTACGTTCAAATGACAAAAGGTGGTTGGTTGCTCCTACCTGTGCCTACGCACCACTACAGCACTGCTTAAGGGCAATTTAGGTTTTCCTTATGTATGCCTCTATATCTACCAAGTTTCTTGATGTATTTTCGTGCAATATGGTATATTTGTTTATGTTGAGGAAACGAGAACAAACTGCTATTTTCGGCTAGATTTGAAATATTCTGTGCCACTAAATATTATTATTTCTGGCAGCAGCCTCTCTGTCCTTGAAATCGCTTGGAGGATAGTTCTGAAATTTTGCTAATGTGTTCCTATTGAGATGATCACGACTGACAGGTTTTCTGATGGATGCAATCACCGAGACGCCCGGAGTGGCAATTTGTTTATCTGCGCTGCAATATTTGCAAAGTTCTGTTGATGAATCTGGGTGCAAGTTGATGTATGTGTTACATTATTGAGGAGAGTATACCTGGCATAAATTTTAGGACATGTCGGAGTGCTGTTGCGTCATCTAGCGGTTCTGTATCAACCAAGTATCTTGATGTATGGAATTTGGCAAGAATGTGACAGCGATTGTCTTGTTTCAGACGAATATAATGTATGCTGCACCATATAAAGGTTTTTTATTTTACATATTACATATTTTGAACATCCCTGGAATCATAATGCCAGAGCACTTTCCGTTTCTCCTGTTTTTGTATGGTGTTGACAATAATGGGGTGTGATGTAGACTATGATTTCATTTTTACTTGTTTTGATCAAAGATCTCCATACCCAAGACTTAACGTTCACAACCAGCTTTAACACCCACACTTGTATAATACACATATGCACTATAATCATATTACAGGTGGGAAATCAAAGTGTCCTATCCATAGCTCGATGTCAACCATGACCAAAGGCTGCGTTGTATAAATTTCCTGTGTAATAAATACTGAACTGATGTGTTTTCCTATGTGTTGCAAGTCTGAGTTTCCATGAGTATTAGATAATAAAACACTTAAGTTCACCGATACCTTACGTAAAATAATTTGACATTTTCGTAGTCTGTCTGTACTTTAAATTCATAGCACCACTGCACTTGCCCCTTTTGAAATTCTGGATCTCTGCTAGTGGTTTTACATCTGATGCCCAGATTAACCAATGACATTCCTGACCTAGACCTATGTAGTATTTTCATGTACTTCTCGAATTCATATTGTGTTAGGGATGTTCTATAATCACGGTTGGAATCTTCTGGTCCATTCTCACCTAAGCCTGAAATGCTTCATCGAATCTACGTTTCAGTCCTTTACTTTGCAATCGTCATTACTAAAATGGAAGTCCCGGTGTTAATTGTAAATACAACTGGCTGAAACGTTGCTTCAAGAACTGCTGAGTGGAGGTTGGCGAAAACACTCCTATAGATATAGCAATAGCCAATTTACGTTTTCCGCATGCATTGGATAGTAAGCCAAAAATGTAGGATTTCTCAGTTACGCGCTTGGGCGCACTCTAAAATATTTACTTGGCACTGCGTAATGAGTACAACTTGTTCAACAGAAGGTTCATTTTTCCGACTCGGTAAACCGGTGCGCCATCTCATGAGCAGCAGAAAAATTACTACCCGGAAGATTTTCACCTGTACAGGACCAGTGCTCCCCGTGGGTCTTCGGTACTTAAAAAGTATGGTTAGCAATAACCATTCAATCAAGTATAATTTTTGGCTTGCCTCGTGTTAATATACGTTGCTAATTTTTTCGGAACCACTTTACGTTACTAGACGTCACGCAGACATTGTGGGACCGACAATTGCCATTGTTTTGAGGTCGTAATTTCAGATTTAATTGTAAAGTATTGAGCACTAGCCGCAAGAAT
The DNA here is from genome assembly GCA_002633005.1 of Phoronis australis. Classification (NCBI taxonomy): domain Eukaryota; kingdom Metazoa; phylum Phoronida; family Phoronidae; genus Phoronis; species Phoronis australis. The sequence continues at coordinate 83,763 of NMRA01000394.1, read as the reverse complement.
TTTAATGTAATTAAAATTTCAAGCTTGGAATAATCTTAACGATCTTGTTGACATCGTTTTTTGTTACTGATAAACCTTTAGAACTTTGTTGGTTTGTTAATGAGAGTGTGATAGAAATGGCGAACAGGACGACCAATATCAGTGGGTGGTTTCAATCAAAGCATGCAGGACACACAGGTCCCTGTCCACGAATGTTTTAATAGATATGTACTCTACAAAGGCTCAGCTTTCTTATGTAGTATGTTACATTTCTGAGTGTTTTTGCGGGGTAAAAGATATAACAATCGCATATAGGGCATTTCCACCAATTACACAGCTTGACTCAGGTGGGTTGAATAAGTAACAAAAATAGCTAATTTGCGAATACGTTTCAACTATGAATTTTACATTTTCATGTAGACAGAAGTTGTGTTCATTCTGTATGTCATTCTTAGTTTCTGTTAATTTGTCGTTTTTGCACAATGATTCCACAAAAATGCTAAAATTTGATGGTTTCCGAAGCCATAAACTAGCTAAGAATTTTGAGGTGGCAGTTTTCCGTGAAGAAGTTATTTTAGGTGTTGACCATTCCACCTAAGAGTAAAACTAAACTATATTTCAAAACAATCCGTGATATGTCATGTTCCCGCATCTGCCTGACTTTCTCATGCAGTGACTCTTAATCCAATTAAACCATTAACTATTTCCAAGCAAGGATAATTTAACCCTCTTTCTTCATACGGGAGTACAGAAACATATTTATTAATTCAACTTTTTAATTGCCGTGTCAATTAAAACGTTGAATTAGTATATTCAATTAAATAGCACTTACATTGCAATGGTGTGTCCCATGGCTTAGAATAACGGTGCCTCCTCATTCACATTCCTATCTACCAATAGACTTCCTGGTGCTGTATGTTTCTTGTAAACATATGACGTCATATCTATATTTATAGACCTCTTTGCCGCCATGTTGATATGCACAAAGGGCTTTCGGAATATTTTTTGTGTTCGAAGGAGATTCCCCAGCAACCCGCCTGTAAAGTCCTGTCTGTGGGTGTGAAACTAAAACGACCAAAATGAAAGGCATGTTCAACACCTGGGCCCGGTCTCCAATCTCCGTACTCAGACTCATACTCATACTCGAGATTTCATACTCAAAATCGTGCTCACTGGAGTCGTACTGACACTCATACTCGAGTTGCTATGGAACTCCTTATGATGTGAAATGCAAAATCACGTAAAGCCGCGCTGATTCATCGCTCCCTATTGGAATAGACCACCACAAGAACTATGCCTACATTATCGTCTGCTGTCGCTACAACTACAAGAGTATGTCTACAACGTGGAATTCTGAGTGTTCTGCAACTGTTATTCATTTTTTAGTTTCAACAAATATTCTTATGCCATTTCTTTGATACATTTGGCAATTATTAAGCTTTTCTTCTTGAGTTCCTCACCCAGTCCCGAAAATGTCCTAAGAAATATGTAACAGCTTATCACATTACATCTCTGTTGCTAATTTAGTCTTCACATAAACCCATTGCTGTGTAGGCCTAAGCTGATGTCAAACTTTGATACTGTATCTTTGTATTTTACTGGGATGTATTAAGTGAGTTGACATTTGGCACTTGAGTTAAAAAACAATACTTGTGCAGTCAGAGTTCACCAGTGGCAGTGAGCGGGACGAGACGTCTACTTAGAAATCGGCAAACAAAATCTGGAATTCCATTTGGGGATTGAGGAATAATAGATGACTAAGTTATGATGAGAAATGTACCTGACAGGGAAGCGAACTGTTTTTAACTTCCTTCCCCTCCTCGTCTTTTGGAAACCCTACAAAACGTAGGCACACATACCGAAATAAGGGCAGCGCAAACTTCTCACACGACTTTTCCCACAACTGCTTTCGACGCTTGTTATGACTCGCCGACAAGGGATTACAATGCGCCTGTTGCCAGGAATTGAAGAGGTAGAATGGCGGCCATAACATACAGTGATACGGCGGGTTAATAAGGTGAAGAATAAGAAAATTTAAGATGAAAACTACTATCTCTGAACTGAAATTGAAGTGGTGAGATACCGTAAGAGGACTTATTTTTTAAGATTTGCTGTGTTTCTTGGTTCTCTTTCGATATTTTGTTCTCTGGCTCGTAATTATTTTCGAGTACGACTCCAGAGAGCACGATTTTGAGTATGAAATCTCGAGTATGAGTATGAGTCTGAGTACGGAGATTGGAGACCGGGCCCGGGCCCTGGTTATGGATGTTGCCTATTACTTGCCGATTTAGTAGCGTGAAAAAAACACGGGCAATTTTTAATCTTAACAACAAACTTTGCCACAATCATGACATGGTTTCGAAAATTGACGTAAAGGATTTTAGTAAAAACAGTGTGAGTTTATATTATTTTTCATTTTCCAAGCAATTTCAGGTGATCTTTTTGTACTTGAAAGTACTTATTTCTCCACTTTAATTGAAACCACTACCTGCTATAATTTCGGAAATATCAGAAGGAGAGCCTGAGCGACTGTTTCTTTCTGAAAATCGCTGATGGAAATAAAGGCATTGTTTTGGAAGCAATGTACTTTTGAACGTTAAGCATAACTGAATGCCATATGCACGATATTCCGTTAACGGTGAAAACGTGTGTTGTCATTCTGTCAACACAAATAAACTGCAACTGGCATGAATAATAACATTATTTGAACCAAAACAGAGTCTTCTTCACCGCACACGTAAAAGTTGCAATTAACTTTAAAAGCTCAAATTGCACGATTGCGTTTAAAGTCCAACTTCACGAAGTCACTAAAACCCTTTCCATCCCAATCCAAATTCCTTCTTTTGAATGGGCCGGCTGCTCTTTCGGGGTGCAATTTTTGGAAATTTTCAGAAGCCTACAATTTTCAATTGAAAAGCAAACGTAAGTACTTTACCTGAATGTAAACTAATGTGGAGGCACGTACATGCATGTACACGGAAAAAATGCCAGGCGTACAGAACAAACCGGCATCATTCATTTGCAATAATCATCAATGCATGGCGCGAACCGTGTATATTTTTAAATGATAGGGTGCGCCAGAGCTATATGAAACATTTTTCCTCATTTGGTTCGCATAAATGTGCAAGCATCTAATTCCGAATAGAGACGTATCTTCAAATGTAGTCGCATGGGCCTAAATACGTGTATGTACCGTAAAATAAAACTTTGAACGTCTGACTTATGGAAGTTCGTGAAACTTATGGCATTTTAAAAAGTCGTAGAAGACTCTTTCGCAGAAAATTTATGATTCCGAAGTTGGCGGTGCTTCAAAGACTTACGCCTTTTCTGCAAGACTAGTTAAATAATTTTCCACGTTAGCAGTTACATGTATGCATTCTGATGTCGGATATACAGCAAGCTTCAAGTATCAAGAAACCCAGGAAGGTGTCAATGGGGTGATTTATATGAGAGTCGAAGTGTCTTCGCTTTTCGGAATATCGGCCCTTCGGACTGTCGCCCGCTGTCGGTCTGGGGAATTTCATTTCTGACTATCAGCCTTTCGGACTATAGATCCAACCTTCAAATAAATTTTGCTTTTCGTGTGCGCTAAAAGGCAGCCCTCGATATTGAAATGATGTTTTAAGCCCGAGAACATCCATTAAGAACGAGTCGGCAACCTACGTTATTCCCACAGTGAACTCCGAAATGTTACCCACACTGCTTTGCATGATCAATGGCGCCACATTTGCGAATGCTTTACGAACTGTAATCAACAGAAAGGTGTATGCGTCGAACATTCAAGGATATAAACTTAATGTTAACCATCTCAGTATTCCACAGAGTTATGGAGGCATGTATTAAAGAAAGATACTAAGCAATGTTCTGAGTAAATTGAAAGTGCATGTATGAGTACATAAACACATCCGCACACTCACGCGCACGCGCACGCACACACACACACACACACACACACACACGCACACACACACACCCACACAGGTTGGAAGGAGTCACAATAATACAATACGCACATATCCACGTCTCCATCACCAGTTAGTAGTCCTTTCACTTGAGTGGACATCGAACATGAACTACACACCTCTAGCGCTGTATCTAGTTTCACTGCATTGTTATACTATAGAAGCCTCTGAAAGTGAACTACATGCCATCACTCTTTGTTGTCAGTTGCACAGTATTGTCGTTCAGCAGAGCAAAAATTACCCTGCCTTTTGACCAAGCATTCTTTCAGTTCGGTGCTTTTGATCTCATGAGACGGCAATTTTCCACATTGAGATCTTCTGGTATGAAAAACTGAAAGCTCTTTAAATTTGTCCTCTGGGAAAATAGTTGGCTTGACGATAACGATAACTGGCGAACTTCACTAGAACAGGTCGCTATTTTGGTTGACGGTTTGTGAAGGAATTACTGCTAGCGCTTCTCGTTGATGTTCTTGCATTTCCACTTGTAAGTTTTCCAACTCTGAGGCATCGGTCTATGTTATCAGGGTCATTTGACACATTCAGTTTTCTTCTTGAAAAAACTTCTGGACAATGAATTCACAGTTTTCATCCATACTCTCTTCTCCCATAAATATCAGTTGAATTCCTCTACATCATTTACCTTGGACTTTAGGACACGATTTTGTGCTTTCACTGACACCAGTTCCCTTTTCATGTCTTGTAGTTCTTATCTAGTAACTTTCGTGATCGACAGTGTGTTCTTGTCTTCCATAGGTTTCAACCGTTTTTCAAAATCAATCATCTTAACAACTGTTCGAAAGTCCCAATTGCAGATTAGTTGTTAATTACTGGAGATATGACCAGAGCATTTAACAAGACATGGGTGGGGTTACGCAAAAGACCACGAAGCAAAACAATAGGAGGGCTGACCTATTTATGATGGCATTGTCGATGGTGGATTCACTTTGCCTATATGATAGTCAAATCTTGAAATAACTGTTCACCATGCAGATAAGAGAAACAATCACTCAGCAACTACTTCTTCAGGCCCGAAATGGTTCACTTGAACCAAAAACTAATCGGCTTCTTAAAATCGTGGATGCTTATTATTCAAAATCGTTAAAAAGACGAATATAATGATAGCAAAAAATACTGGGTGCTCAAACAGTGCCTCATGTCGCTTCTTGTGTCGTTGATGCAACACAAAGCCTTCCTCAGCAATGTCAGGTTCATCATGACCTTTCTTATTGTATCAAGGGCAGGTGACTGCTACTCAATCTATTTGTCTTTATCAGCACCGTCAGCATGTATACACCCACAAGATTAGTTAGGCCTTGAAATGGACATCCAAACTAAGACTAATAACCTATATAGACTGCCAGTCTGTGCACACCCGCAAGGCTAGTACGGCCGCGGAGGTATCCAGACTACCACGAAAAGGCTGTATAGACAGCCTGTATACCCACTGCAAGACTGCTGTGTAGCAAAGGATGAAATAAATATGCGAAAAAACAATAAAATCGTATTAATTAAGAGTCCTTGTAATTTTAGTTAACACTTCAAAGCCAAAGGAATATTGATGTTTATGATATGTTATGTAAGTGACCTTGTTCAGGCCCAGTTCAAAGGCGTAGGCAAAAATTGCGGTTTTGTCAATGACTATCATTTTACTGAACACAGCCCAAGTATATGAACTGTTTAAAAACCGAGCATGAAAAGTATTGGTTAAAATACTTGAAACCAATTAACTACCGGTTCAAACATACACTCAATCGTCTCCCACATCGACAAAGTCAAAGACTGACAGTAAATGAACTCCCGGACCTCTGAGTGCACGAGATCTATGATCTAGCCCAGTTTAGACGCGCCCTTATTCACTAGAAGTGTCTGCTCGTTTTATTTTAGGCACCCATGTACATGCATGTCTGGTCATTGGTTGTGTCATTACAGCTTATATTGTGCTATTTCACTTCCTGAACTTAATGCTACTGCAGGTTTCGAATAGATATGTGTAGCGTGAGAACACTACCCTACCTTGCTAAAGAACAACAGAGACTCAACAAGGTAATGCAAAAAGAGATGTGACGTCCTTTCAATAGACGGGAGCAGTGTAAAAATGGCCAGTTGCCAATTTGTGCAACTGGACGAAGGGGTGCTCGAAAATTAACTTTGATTACGGTGCAGTACTTTTTCGAGTTAGAAAGAGTTAAAGACAACATCGGTTTCATAAGGTGACCCTCTATGCGCATAAGGTACGTATAGTAACATGACATTGATGGTTTTATCAGTGTGATAGATAATTCGCCGAAGAGCTTCTGACGTATGAATGGGCTTATGGGATGGCCACCGTCTCTACTGGGGCCAGTGGAGACGCTGACACTGTTTAATATTCGCATAGTCTTAGCCATATTGTTGTCCTAGGATGACAAATGAGCTGGTAAAAAATCTTGAATACGTTGGTAATAGCAACCGTTTGACAACCCTGACACAGTGTACAACCTTCGAAACAGGCTTTACCCTCCCGTCCATTTACTTTTACCTGGCACTTAAATTGGCTTGTTTACTCTAATAAATTAAATAGGATGGTTGAAGAAAGCGAGGAATGAAATATCCTGTCAACGACACCATAACTTTCACAATGCCGAGATTACTTATGAGTCGATAAGCAGAGAAGTGAATGCTTTGGACATTCGGAGTCAGTTGATATGATTTACCTGTCAAGTAAAGACTTCGCTTGCTGACAATGTGTAACTGCCATCTGGGATCGCAGATAATTCTATCGCTCAAACTGAACTTACCTTAGAACGTTAAGGTCGTAACTGCTAACTCGTGATCGCTCAGCCCCACTGAATTTTTCAACGGGTGACAAAATGAACTTCTGCCACTCGCCCTCCATTTTGAACCTCCCAGGAATTGTATTTTTTAATTTTGTTTAATGGTTAAGGCTGGTGTAGGGGCTGGTGTAGGGGTTAAATGCTCATCAACATTATGATTTTATGACAACATACGTCTGGGATGTCTTTACAACAGTGAAACGTTAAGTGTGAGATTTAAAAGAGGAGGCCACCGTTTTTAGTCTCATTTTGGACTAAAACAAATTTTCTTGTTATCCTAGTTAAACTTTGAAGTTAACGACACTCCCGAGTTCTAATTAAATAACCGTGTCTCACGTTCGCGTGCCAGATCTTCCCCTACAAGCTTAGTTTATGCAATGATTTATTACGGACATCTGTTGCTTGTACATTATTTTACAGAATCGTCTATTTTCAAACAGCAAGTGCTGTCGGGAAATTCTAAAGTGAAATAGAATTCAACTATGTGAGATTTGGCAATTGTTTGATCTTTAATTGACAGGCAACGGGTGGATTCTACAACCACAAAAAGTGAATTTCGTACATGGTGAAGCTGTGTTTCTTGTTAGTATTGGACGCTGCGGACGTGTCAATTCACACGCACCAGTGACGCCAAGTTTGCGGCCTCGAGTCATTATAGTGATACCCGCTGGTCCAAAAGAAAAAAGAATTGGGAAATATTGACGGTATGACACCTTTTTTCGACCACGTCTGTCTGGTCTCTTTATGATCTCATTGTATACGCCCCTTTCATAATCCGAAGATAAGAGAAGTTTGTTGCACACACGACAGTTTTTGCACCACAACAGCTGTAGCGTGAACAGGAAGCTCTACATTCTTCACAAGAACGATCCAACTCCAAATCCGGTCAACAGCCCGGAATCGGTGAAACGGAACTCATTTTTACTCTTCGAGAGCTCGTGACCCTCGCATCTCGGTACAAGGCGACTTCTCGACACAATGAATGAGACTCAGAAAAAGGCAAACAATGGTAATGCATATACATGTATATGTTACAAAATAATCATGTACACATTGACGCACCCGATGTCAAACGATGTCTTAAGTGCATGTGAAAAATCTGGCGGAGAAACGATTTGGACCACGGTCGCCAGTTCCAGATTGACGCATGGCTGTAAGATAAATTAAAACAAGGGGGTTTGACTCACTTCAGTGGGAATGAATTCGGGCTAACCAAAACATTACACTGTAACCAAACTGGCTCTAAAAACGGTTGCCTTCGCTTTTAAGGACTCTTAAACGTAGCTCAATACCAAGTTAGAATACGGCAACCTTTCGGTCTCTTTACATGGCATGCAAAGGTAACGCAAACGCACTGCTTAAATAGTTTAAGGTGTTTTCAGCAAATTTTAAGCATCAATTAAACTCTTCTTAACGGCAAATGTACGTGACAGCGTCTGAAAAGTCTCCATAGATATACATTGCAGCGACATATATTTACATGTGCCACGGCGTAAGCTGAAACTTGATAGTCATTCCGAGAGATCACTTCTAAGATAAGTACGGAACACAATACTCTTAATTTCATAACGGAAAGTCGCCTAAAACAAAAAAATGGTTTTTGACGGAAAGCACGGCGGAATTAATGCATGGATGAAGTTTACTTAATTGTGCCACTGAAATTGCTTTGAATGAAATGCTGAAAGGTCCTTATTAAATGTAATTTAGGGTACACTCAAATGTATAATATTTATTTTATTTTCATTCAGACAGTAGCGTGATTCTCCAATAAAATGAACGAAGCCGAGTACTAAGAAAACTAAAAAGTATAAAATAGACACTTTATCCAATGTAATTACAAATCAGCCGCAGTTATCAGTTTACTTCCAAAGGCAATATCTTTTGTCGGCAAACGTTGAAATGCCTCACATGTTACATTAACTGTTAAAAATTCCTGTTCAATGCTTTTTAAAGTCAAATTGACCAGTCACTCTTTTAACTTAGGGGATATGAGACGGATTTTTTTTAGTTTCAGTTTTGAAAATGAAGTACAGACTCCAAAGCGCGTTTAAGATCAAGGGGCACCGTGATAGCCCTGCAAAGTGCGAATGTCCTACTGCCTGTGTTTTTAATTTCTGTCTTGCTCATCCTCAATCGCGACTGAACGCATATTCAGAAAAAAATGAAAATCGGTCTCTTTACTACTTGCTGTACCGTCACTCCACTGTCTTATGCTGATATTCAGGCATCGCTCTTCTGCAAGTATTCCCCGTGTGTCCTAATATTCGTCAGCGGAATGTATTGCTTTGTTCGCCAGTTTCAAATTCAGGGTTGCAATTAACTCGTGCAGATGAAGCCCCGTATAACCCTATTTTGGCGATGCTGCAGACATTTCAAAACTTTTTCCACATATGGCAAATTTGAGTAGCAGAAGCTAAATAAAGATAAAAATGGAACTGTAGAATATAATTTAGAAGCAATCGTGCGTCGGATTTAGCTTTCCGAGACGTGAGACGCGCTTTTTCATGGTCAGGTAGTCGTGGAATCAACTTACTCGAAATGGAGAAGCCTTCTTTCTTGCTAAAATTGACATGCAAGACAATTGTCCCTTTGAAAGCAAAAGACAAACAACGCATTTAAATATTTCCTTATACGCAGAGTATAATAGCCATTTCCTCTTCACCAATTCCCCGTTTGTGGAAACTTCCTCAAACATCTATTTTGAAAAGGACAATCCTTTCGTTCTCAGCAAAAATTGTCTTCTTCACATGAATCATCACCGTCACTATCCTGACAATAAGACTAGAGAGAGAACGTATCTATATTCCAAATGACTTGATTCCATACTAGAAAAAGCCACCGCTATATGCACGCCGGAGGTAGCTGCTACTTTTACTTTTCTTTCTCCGTCCTCCTTCTTCCATTTTATCCATAGAACTCTACTCACGGAGTGTCAACTTTGATCTTGCACTGCTGAGATTGCGCTTGGCATGTGTGGAATAAGTTTGCATTGGTTCTTGATGGTGTACGAATACACTGGAAGCAAAAGATAAATAATTCGATTCGGAAGCAACTATTATTATTATGCCTACGTGACGGGTATAAAAACACTATAATTAAATTCTAAAAACCAAGCGCGTTACCAAAATGTGAAACATAACAAGGTGTAGTAATCACATCAAAAGGAAATGAATCAGAGCGGTTATGTAAACGACCAATCAGACAGCAGAGAAAAGTTCAATACTTCAAAAGATTTCTACCCTATGAAGATGAAGAATTTCGAATAAGGATCACTTAGAGTTATCGTGGAGAATTTAGCCAGGGATTCATCCAAAGGCATCTTTATTTGTTCATTGGACAACTACATTCTTCAATAAACGCTCAGGATGCAGTGACAATTGCAAAAAATGTGATAAACTCATTACTAAAACTAAAATTTGCAGGTAAGGTTTCTGATAGATAGAAAATAGACCAACATCACTTGTGTAGCTTTGAATTGTTCATTAAATAGCTCATTAAAGAAATTGGACTTTCCGTAGAACTTTTGAAATCCATTAATTTCTTCAGAAAATAAAAATTGTGATCATGATACGTGTAATGGATATCACCGTAAGCAAGAGACCTTGGACCACATCTTAACGATTTTTGTATTATTAAAGAAAGTGGAATGTAGAAAAATCAATATTTGTAACACAGAGGCAACATTGTGTTGCATACTTGCAACGGACAACATTCGAGAATGAAGAAAACGGCACAATTGGATTGAAAATCGGTAATTCCGGATAGTAAGAATATGAACCAAAACGCAAGGAGAAATGCTCTCCTAAACACACAGAAACGTGACGACAGCTTTTTTGTCGAGCGGTAAACGTAAGACTCAAGTGTGATCGACAGCGTGTTGTTTTTTAGTTGAATAGGAGAGTTCAAGTGCCGCAAAATCCTATGGAACGTCCAATATATTTTTTAGTCGAACGGGAAAATATGGCTGTGTTGCTAGGGAAATTACAATAGTATACGACAATATGTCAGTTTTGCCGTGTGTCAAAAAAACTGATGCATTTTAGTGGCGTTGCGATAAGGCGGGCACATAATTAAATAATTAGGACGGTCCGCTCACAGCGGGGCAATTCTCAAGTACGTTGTACGCTGGCAGCATCATAAAGTATTGGATTGGATTGTTTTGCTAAATAAACTTTCATTTTTAAAATTTAATTTATTGAGTATAAGTAAATACTACAGATAACAGTATTGCTCAAAAACCAAATAAAATTCCATCTGGGCAACTGGTAATTATTACACCAATAAATTATTATTGAAATTAAATACAGCAATGACACACACACGTACACGCACATTCACAGCTATGCGATTACGAGTAAGTTTTCAAAAGTTACGAAAACACACGTGTTAGTGGGTTCTAAACTTCCCATTTATTATTGCAGAATAAACATCAGAAACAAAATGTCTCTTCTTTCCATGAAATCCTGTTTAACCTAATTTTAGTAATCAAAATGTCTTGTTGAAAAACTTCTGACTTGTAGGTTGATAGACTTTCGGTAGTGCTTCTAAGAATGGAGCTTAAGAAATATGTGAGGCTAGGCTGCTCGCTGTATCCAGCAAGGGCTACAGACCGGTGCGTACAAAAAGGAACGGTGTAGTTGTCTGGTTTGTTGACTAACTTTGCCAAAAAATCGATGGTTGTCTAGAACAGTACGTCAATATTCTCTCTTGATGAACAAAAATGGCAAAATGAAAAGAAAGCACTAAAATCAGGCTTCATTTATTACAACATTCGATCAAAACTCAATCGAGCAGACAGCCGGAAATTTTCACGGCTAATCTTGGGATCGCAAGCTCTAATAATAGAGTGCACAACCCGGCGTGCGTTCAGTAGACGCTAGGACCTACGCTAGGACCTAGCCAAAAGCTAGTCAAGGTCACGTGCTCTTATTTAGAATACATTGCAATATCTCGCGTATCTCGCAAAGTCTTGCTTTTAAGCTAGGTCCTAGCGTTACTGAACGGGAGGCCGGTAGAGAGGGAGGCAAATCTCTCGGCGAAATCCTATTGGACGACCAGTGGCTAACTTTGTTGTTTCATGGAACGTGTAGTGACACCTAGCAGGCGTGTGCTCGACTGCAATACATATGATGGACACTGGTGACTAATAAAACTAAAGAAAATATACTAAACAAACTAGACAAAATATTATTTCTTTCGCGTTTTAACCTCATAATCTTCTGGTTATCATGATATTGCCACTGAATTATTAGACTCTCTCCGGTGTCTATCCGGTCTAGCCACCCGTGACCGTAACCGGAGACAGACCGGAGAGTGAGACGTGAATCAACCGTGACAGCTGCATGGCGTGAGCCTAAGCGTGACTGTACCCGGAGATAGCTTACCATGAGTTAGGTGTAAACGAAGCGTGAGCCAGCCGTGAGCCAGGCGTGAGTTTACCTGCATCGCAGATGAAAAAGTAATTAATTAAAATTATATCAGTAACTAGCAGTGATGCGTGTATTCTTATAGACTTTTGCTCTTGTGAGGTTTATTTTTTTTGAAATCTTCACGTTCAGCAAAAGACCAAAATGTCCTTCTCAAATCTTAAGTCACTTCAGGAAACAGACCTGTGGACTCTACTTTTCACTTATATGTAATTACTTGTTTTTTATATAAACTAATAAAGAATCTCAACACGAGTGTTCATGGCGGAAATATTCAATTGCCTTCACGATATGAAGGACCATAGCATGTCAGTTCTGAGCACATTGATCCCAAGTTCCGGCTTTATGCGGAGAAAACTGATCGTGCCCATGCATTTAACGAGTCAAACAGATCACTGCTATTAATATTTTAGTGAAGAAGTACCCCGGGGATACTGTGAACTCAGTCGAAACGCATGTACTACGGGGATGGGGCTACAAATAATTAAACTGCGCTACGGATTGAGGACTTTTTAGTCAAAACATTTGCTTTCAATAAGGGATGGGTATGTCAGAATGGCGGCCTATTGAAATTTTCTGTACGCCAGTGCGGTGCAAAAATTTACGGAGTGACACAATACTTCACAAGATACGTAGACTATTTTTAGGGCAAATTAACTACATGTATATCCAGCTGTGACAAGTTTCAAGGAGTCCACAGCCATGTAAAGACCACTCTGGACACAGGGTCGCGTATATTCGTATTTACTAACCGTGGTTACTGTACATGTATGTCGTTAATGGGACTGGCTCTTAAGTCGTAAAAAAGTACATGTAACCGTAACACAAGATGAGCTGAAGGAAGCTGTTTGTATGAACAACACGTGGAATTTTAAAGTTAGTCGGAACCCAAGTGTGATAGATGACTGCTTGCAAAGATAGTCTATAATATACTATAATGTCTGCAACTTGTTCGAAACGACAGGCAATCAAGACGTTACATGTATTTTTATTTCTTAGCCCGGTACCCTACCGCGGTTACCACAGGTACCGAAGGCGTGAAGAAATCTTGAGGAAAGCGTGAACTAAACCGGAGGTAAGCGTGAAGACTACCCGGAGAGTAGGCGTGAGGCGACCGTGACTGATTTCTGTCACGCCTGCGTTCCGGTTGCGCTCCGGTCTGGCCAGGGGTAAGGTAGCCCGGACGAAGTCTAAAAATTCAGTGGCTGTATGCCGTGCGTTGTTGTGTTGTGTGTACTGTCATATAGTCACTTGACTGCAGATGAATCTCTCTGTCTAGTGGAACACCAAGGAGTGAATTGTTATTGTGTCGCTTATGCTTCCTGTGTTGTAACAATGCTTATTATGCCAATGGTCCTGACATCTTGGTGCCCTGGGTGTTGTAGATCCTAAACCTTAGTGATGTGCGGGAGTGAATATCTTGTCACAATGTCTTTCATGTTGTGATAGACATCATTGTGTTCTGTTAATGCCGTGAATTATGCCCAGTGACATGACCTCTGACCTGGATCTTTCGCTTTTTGTGACCTCTGCGTGCTTTTTCATGCTTCGTGTCGTTACTATGCCTGTACTTAACTGAGCTACATGCATGTTTTGTGCCTGCATCTGCGATTGCCCGTGATTGGCCCAATAGGTATTACTGTAGATTTGATCATGCATTAGACAACTCTTACACTCACGGGATTTGGAAGAAAGTGGACGAGAAAAGGTGCACTGTTCACACCAGAGTATCTAGCGAATTCTTCGATACATTAAAGGTTTGATGGCGCCGTCACAGATTTCAATGAGCTGATCTCTATTCACGAGCTTGGCCGAATGTGTATATGAAACAATAATTGCGGTCGTATCCTACGCGCCTGCTAACGTACCAGTTTCAAGTGTACCAGATAACCATACGCACGAGCATCGTATCTTACGCACGAACCACCTACGAACCTATTAATCGCGTATACAAACCCAAAACTCACGCATACGAACAAAGTAGTGCGCACAATTCACAAAGGTCATGCAGACGAACACAAAATCATGCAAGCGAGCATCGAATCACGCGCACGAACACTTATCGTTTAGTGGTTCATGCGTGTGCTTTGTGTTCGTATGTGTGATTTTTGTGGTTGTGCGGATGGTTTTCATTCGTATGCCTGATTTTTGGGTTCGTATGCATGATTCATTTGTCCGAACATTGTACGCTTGGTTCAGAGATTTGTAGGTGGTTCGAGCGTAAGTTGCAATGCTCGTGCGTATGTTTTATGGTACTCCGAGTTTCAAAAATTAACTGAACAAGTAAGGTTCATTTGGTAAAAAGCGACATTGCGTTTTGTGCTCCTTACGGCTGTAGCAACAGACAGTTGAAAAATCGTGACTTACGCTTTTTTCGCTTCCCCACTGATAAAAATACATGAGATATACGATTGAAACAAAGGCAGTTTTTCCGTGTGTGAAACTGTCGCCAGTCAACCAGTGATGTGTGCAGGGTGATTTAAACTTGTCTTTACCTTCATCCAATCGCTTATATAGAAAATTATCACACGTGGTTTGCATGGTTTCGGGCACTTTAGTGTTTAGTTTATTCTATTAATGTGTCTGCGGTTGGATCTAAAATACTTTTTTCATTTCTTTCTGCAATTAACAAATCTTAATACGTTCAGATCCAAAAAATAATTATGTTTACTATCACCATTTAGTTATTAAAATTATTATTGTTATATTAGAATGTATTCATTTATATCTATTTACTATTTCTTATTACTTACTCATTTATTCACTATTACTTATTTAAATTATTCATTGCGCTCGCATACAGTAAACATCCTGGCTGTCATGATCGTAATGAACACCCAGGGAAGCATACTGTATAAGGGAAAAACAGATTTTATGTTCTAATATTTCAAACAAGACACTTCGCATTTTTAACTTTGACAAAATATAATCGGCTACGATAGTCAACGTTTTGCGTACGTCCGTATTTCTTCGGAGCACACGCCTGCGAGGTGTCGCCACGTTCCATGACACAATAATGGCGGTGGCCGATGTGATTAATCTCAATACCAGTACGTCTTTGCATTACATAGGTCATGTGCGAGAGTTGACATTTCAGGAATAGAGTTCTATGTTTTATTCACAAGCTTATAATGCCCTTCTTTGACGGAAATCATCCTTGTTTCTAGCCCTCTGTTTCCCTGTTCTGTGTCCCCACTTGACTGTACTTTTTGTCATCTGTAGAAAATAAATGCTTCGCATGAGGTACATGTGTAGTTACAAATTTCAAAATCAAAATACGAAATAACGGGACATTGTTGGCAGTCTATCGATTTCTTGATTTTTCTTTTATTATGCAAGCCAACATTAGCGTAAACGTGCAGTGTTCTTATATGAACAGAAGTGTTCGACAGGCGTCAATTCATCAGGCGTATTCAGGTGCATTGTAGATCATAGTCTCTAAATCTTTTTATATTTCCGTAGAAAATAAATCTAAAACTAAATAAGGCGATCCAGATCCTCCTAAGGATACTATTGTTTCACGAAATGTAGAATCCCCCTCACACACTCAAAAGAGAACAATATTGGATAGACAAGCTCAGTACAATAGCACCCCATGGATTGAATATAAAAATTCTTAAAATATATCACTGATTTTTTTACGCCAAAATGTATCATATTCACTACACCATATCTTAAATGTCAATTGCCATATAGTGTTTGATTTTACTTTATTTCTGTTTCTGTTGACAAAGGACGTTATTACATCTGAAATTTTCAGTTGATCCATTCTTGTTGTTTTATTTACCTATTTATATTTCCCAAATTCCAAACATTGTGCACGTTTTAATAAAAGAGTCTGAAAATATGCTTGAAGTTCATCAAAACCAGTCCCTATCGCTTTCACGTTGGAAAAAACTGCCAGGACCTTTGTGTTTCGGACGGCCAATATTGTAAATTTCTAAAATTTGGGAGAAGGTTGGACATCAAACAAAATAATTAAGTTTTGTTTGTTCCAAACAAAACATTTTAAATCGTAATTCACAGTTTGTCCAAATAAGATATTTATCTGTCAATGTTTTAAAGTTGGAAAGGTTCTCAAAGTTTCCTTTTCAGTCTGCAAGTTGTAGCCCACAAGGTTTTCTGGCAAATGAATGACCGCAATGGAGTGCCGTCCCAGGATTACACGGCGATATAACTCTCCCTTGAGGAAAGCCCGTGACCTCATTTTGGAAATCGGGCACATTTCTGTGTGTCTCTCATTGGTGACGTGAAGGGGAAGTATTTCAGATCACGCATCCTCGGGTATTTGTCCAGTTTATCGAACTTTTTTCACGTCGGAGTTGCAGCCCACAACACAGCACGAATACTTCTTTACCATTAGAAGACGATATGGTTAATGCAACCGAGAAAAACTTTTAAAGAATTTTGACAACAACAAATGACATGTAAAATTCTAGTGTCACAGAAACGAGGCAGCAAATGTGCGTGACGGTTGCTTACGACATTTTCGTGTAATTCGAGTGTCGCTGTGTAATCCAGGAGCGCCCTATTGTCTGCAAACGGGTACATCGCGCGAGCTGACGCTTGGGTGGTTTTGGGTCAATTATACATTATACTGCCACTGGTAATTTTCACCCGTACAAGCTGAACCAGTGGTGCAATGCGTAACATTTTTTTGAGATGTTTGCATCTCAATTTCAAGAAAAAATACAAAATTTCATCAACAAGATGTCTAATTCGCACGCAATTCACCCACAACCTCCGGTTCCGGAACTGCTGGAATTCTGTCGTTTTTATATCATGATCGGATTCAAGATGACGGACGTGGGGGCCATTTTGTTTTCGAAATCAACTTCAAATGCTCATAGAGGCCGCAATGTTTCAAATATACGGCTGAAAATCAGTACCATTATTGGAGCAGCCAGGTGCTACACATTTGAGGTAAATCATTTACTTCCGGTAAAAGATGGCAAAAATATCGGTCATTGCGTTCGGGCACATCGATGTCAGGATGAAAAACGCTTTGTCCTCTAGAGGGCGTATTGTAGAACCAATTTCCGTCTGGTCTGCATAAATTTTATATATTTTAACCTTTACTTCCAGAAGAGGTGGAAGCCTATTGGTTTTCGTGCATTTGAATGTGGATTCTTTGAGGTATATTCTTTCAAGTGACACGTAACATTTTTTCTCAGACTTACCGTTTTTGACATTTTTGACTTTGCATTTAAAAAATGCAAAATTTGAATTTTTTCAAAATACAAAACTAATCCGGCAGATAGAGTTTGGAACGGGCTTTCAGAACACGTTTTCTATTTTCCGCTAGGAAGTCTACTTTTTGAATTATTCGAGAATTTTTCATAGCGCTGTTCATTTGTTGACGGATTTTATCTTCTGTTAAACAATTAAGGCTTTAGCCTTTATGTATTTCTTTCTAATGTCTGACGACGTCGGTCGTCATATGAATCCTATCATCATGTTCATCATCGCCACCACCACCATCATCATCGTCGTCAATATCATCGTCTACATTGAGGTCTTTACAGTTATTTTCTCCAAGTGCTGCTCCTCCGAGCGCTTTCATCTTTCATTTGTATCGAGCGCTAACTAAAATTATGAATACTTGCCCCAGGCTAGATAAATACTCAAATCATCGGCATTGTTAATCCGCTCTAAAATTGCCCATTTGGCAATGGCTTAATAGTAACCTTTGACCCTTGTCGATGTTCGTTCAAAATATAAGTTGAAAAAACTCGTACTATCCCGTCCACTTGCATGGAGAACACATGTGAATTAGCTTGTTTATTCTACCTTAATTGATATTGAAGAACGCGAACGTATTGAAATAGTTGAGTCGAAAAATGGCCCCCCGTGCACCCCCCGGACTTCAACTTTAAAGTTGCATTTTGCAAACAAAAGTTTGTGTGAAAACCTAAAAAAGATGTTAACAAGCCGAAAAAGTGTCCCACGTGCGTTTTTATGCAAATTAGTGCCGCCATTACCGAATTTTCGTTATTTGATGATATCTCACTTTCTTGTTCTTGTAAATGAACAAATCAAGTGTCAAAACCGATTATTTTGAGGGTCAAGCATTACGATGTAATAATTTTCTTCCTAATCTATTACATCTAATTTGTATTTTACGGTTACTAACAATCAATACTACACTGAAAGTCTACATAAGCCAATATAAACACTTTCAGTGTTTATATTGGCTTATGTAGACTTTCAGCTCTTTAACGAGTCAAATTTCATCAAATACTTTAAATATGTCAAGGAAAAAAACGCGGGGAAATAGCTGTAGAAATATGGACAA
Source organism: Phoronis australis (assembly GCA_002633005.1). Classification (NCBI taxonomy): domain Eukaryota; kingdom Metazoa; phylum Phoronida; family Phoronidae; genus Phoronis; species Phoronis australis. The sequence goes on along the minus strand of NMRA01000394.1, from coordinate 65,288 downwards.
TCATTAGGTGTTGATGTCAGTGATTACATGTTCTAACACTCCATGTCAATTGCATTGCTTCCGTGAAACTTCCTTACAACCCCTCACTTTCCTCTTCTGTGTCCACTTCACAAACATTGGTGAGCAAGAAATCAATAGGTAAGTTTGGTAAGATAGGACAACACGACCACACAGGTTGTAATACTCTTCCATCAGTCCGCATCCACACTTGTCCTTCGTCACATGGTTTTGGATTCTCATTTATGGGTTCGCAAGTATGCGAGTTGTGAGGAACTCATCTTCAGCAACCCTTTGACGTAACATCTTGGCACGAGTAGCATCTGTCGATGACTCACGACTCTGACCGTACATTAGGCAGTAGAATTCTTCCAACTTACCTCCCAATCAACGTCACGTTGCCTGAATGCACGTTGAAATTTGTTATTCTTTTCTAGCTTTTTAAGGGGGCCAACATTTTCTTTACATTTAAATGCACTGATGCAATCTTCTCCAATGTATACATAAAATCCAAGTAGAGCCTCACAGTAGTATTTTCCCAAGGATTTTGCTAGGTCGGAGAGATTCAGTAGTCGCCTCAGAACCTGTATCTAGATATAAAGTCAACTTTATAGCATGCCAGCAGCAAAATGGCAGACATCAGTGTCAGGGATCCTGACGACGGCGTTTCTGTACCCAAGTGAGACAGCGTACTGGAGGTACAAAACAATTCTTAAGTCAGGCTCTTATTGGTTACTGTAGATATGTGAGATCTCCTGAGTATGAACCGGAAACATCAAATCGCTTTTATTATTACATTATGACACCCCAAATTATTAAAGTAAGAAATAATCATAAAGTTCTGTTCAGAAAATGATTATAGACTTCATCGCCATCGGGTGCCCGTCTACAATCAGGATGGCCATCTCGGTTTTCTTCTACCTGGAAACTGCCTTCTCACCACTCCAGACCTGCAGTAACAGTTGGCAGATTTGCTTTTTGTTGTCATCGTTTGCAAGAAAAGTTTCGAAGTCATACGTCACAACTGCTCCTGGGCTTTGATAGATTCAGGGTAGTAACTGTCAGTTGAGAACAAGAAGTACTTCTTCGACACCGTTTGATCAAGTACTTGTAAACAGACATTACCACATGGTGGAGGGAGATTAGCTAACGTGTGGAGAAAAGTAAAACCATCTTGGATGAATAGAACATCCTCATTACAATGAAAGTCTTCTGGCACGATGTCGTTCAGAAGATAATGGAAAAAATACCTGGTGTTCCAAGAATAGGGCACAGGTATCAGACATTACTTCATGAATTCTGGCATGTTCAATAGCTCACCCAGTGTCTGGGATTGAACGGATTGTTCTAAAGCCTCTTCGATACCCACAACCCCCACGACCCACAACCCCCACGACCCACAACTCCCACGACCCACAACCCCCACGACAATTCGGCAAGTCTGAAAGCCAAAAACAGAAAATCAACGCGACCAAATTATATCAGAGACCCACCAACGTTAAATGTCGTTCCGGGCCAAGTGTAATCGTCTCGTTTACTCTTCATTGAATGGCAGGCTCAAGCTTTTTTAGTGAGGGTGACGTACCGACGAATACGTAATTTCCTCAGTAAATACAGTAAAAAGCAAACAGTTAACTAAAAAGTATGAAAAGGTCACATGGAGTATAGTGTAAATGGGAATCAAACAGAAAACAAATAATGAAATGTGAAATTATGTCCATTCATGTTAACGTACTATCTCCCTAAGTTTAGTAGAACAGGAAGTTGCCACTCGTGGAACTATTTCCGTGACAACGACAGCATGCTCACAGTTCGCTTTTTCAGATCATGTTCTTACGCAACTTTCTGTTTTTAACCACCAGGTCGTGGGTCCAACGCCTTGTGGGTCGTGGGTCTTGGTGGTCGTGGAGTCGAGTGAATTTAGAACAATCCGTTAAAGATTGAAGATTTTGTTTCAGATCATCATAGTAATTAGTGGATTCCCTGGAGTCCGTTTTTTAATTAACTTAACTATACAACATTGACGTAGATAACATATCATTTAAACAATAATTGACTGGCATCAAAGTCGATTTGTTGTTTCCCCAAACGTGAACATAAACTAAGCTCTCCAAATCAATTCAATTGACACTCGAAACATTAACATCGTTGGTAAATTTAGTCTCCTTGCCTCTATGGTTGCTTTTTGTTGTTTCACTTTAGAAATTGATTGAAATGAATACTAAAGATAATGAATTGTTTCATCCAGGTTCGAGACTGAGGTGGACAAGACAAGCTGACATGACGACACAAGTTCTGTTGGTCATTTTACCTTTCATACCAGGTAACGCGTCGTCTTATATACAGTATAAGAATTCTGTATTTATGAATTAAATTGTTTTTACCACTGAACTACCGTTTGTTGGTATTTTACAGAGAACACTACAGGAACTTTGATAGAAGTTCAGTTGTTCTGAAAAGTAGTTCCTAGTATACCTTTACAGTTAATAGTCTGAGGTACAACGATACAACTTATATTTGCGTAATTGGTTTTGATCCAGATAATCACGATTGAGAAACACGTTAAGGTGCATTTCTGAACATCTTTTTTCCACTCCTTGTATTTTGTCATTATAGAATATATTTTTGTAGGTATTTGTATGCATTAATTTTGATAGCATGTATGCAGAACGTTATAGTTGTTTTAGTGCTTTCTGGCGATTTCTGACAAACGCTAGTTATAAACAGTTGTATTTCGAGATTACTACCAGTTAAACCGTTAAGTAAACTCCAAACACGTGTAAACAGAACCCGTTAGCCTTGGCAGGCAGTTCGTCTAGGAGAAGGAAAACTGTGATTTAAAACCAGGGGCAGAGGATGCTCCTAAGCACCGGACAGCAGATTCTCTACGGTAGGGAAACTCGATAAAAAACAACGGCGAAGTCGGATACACTAGGCCCCTGTGGCGCGTAACGGCAGTGCAACGCACATAACGTCATCACAAGGGTCAATTTATTTGACCATATGACGAAAGAGAAGAGGGAGAAACCGTTAAGTGCCCTCTTCGCGTCTTAAACTTTCTTCAAGTACAATCCCAACTTAATGCCAACAAAATCATTTAAAATGTCAAAGCTACTATTTCATTGCTAGGGTTTTCAACGGAATGATTTTAAAACGTAATAGAACACTTCTAAATTAACAGATTAGAATTTCCTCATATATATACGTAAACAAGAAAACAATGTTTGGGGAGGAAAACGCTCAGTAATAGCTCCACCCAGTTCAGAGAAAGCGTTGGGAAAACCTCCATTTGCAGTTTTCAATGTCATTGACAAGTCTAAAGGTAATATTACTTGATGATTTTGCCATTATATTAAAAATGACAATTCATTCTGGGGAATTTGATTTGGTAACCATGGTAGCATGTCACCATGTACGTACACGTCATCTAATGTGAACTCAACAAAAATATATTGGGCAGGAATTATACGCATCGTCATATTCTATCACACTTACGTGTACACGGTGACTGCTTTATTTGTGCGACAGGTCTTGCTACGAGCGAGTATAACCCTCATGTTTGACTAAAAAACCCAAGCCCTTTTGCATTCAATTCTCATACCTATTAAATGCTCAAAAACTTGTTTTCCTCGGACTTATGTTTTGCAGATGGACTGCCTTGTGTTTGCATTAGACGTAAGGTAGAGTAGGCGAGCAGCTATTTACGACTCTTTAACGTCTTAAGCAATTTGTTTTAATGCAATATCTAAAACCGTGTGATTAGCGTCAAGCTTACGTTGATAATGAAAGTCATAGTTGCAGGCGGTCTGGCACACGTTTTACCAGACGTGTGCAGACACCTCGGATGGGCCCATAGCCCTAATCACGTGGAACCATTTTTATGGTTTGTTATTGTATAGTTAAAACTGAGCTGAGGAGCTTTAGACTCATAGGGATTAGCAGTGTGTCCCAGTGGGGCTCGAACTCACGACCTTGAGTAAACGTAAACAGACACTTTTTCTACGAGGCAACAATGCTTCTTCTCGATAACAAACAGGTCGATGAATTTAAACTTTGCATTGGCTTTGGTACGAAATAAATAGGACTCTGTGGATCGACAATATATCGGTGACATAACGAAAAAGCAGCAGTCAAAACGCTCGAGTAAATGTTATTACAGATAACTGATAATGGATTGTCAATGGAAATCTTTTGTTAGTGTTTAGCTGGGGTTATGGAAAATAAATTTTTCAAATTTTGCAAATCTCCCCTCAAGTGCCAAATAAAAATAGTTATTCTAAGTTTCCAAAAGCAAGCTAATAGGGATGCAGTTGCTGAGCTTTTGAATTAGGGACAGTTTGCTGTTTCTCTTGAGAAAAAAATAAATTAAACTTCGGGTTCTGGTGTGATCTTGATAAAAATAAAAGAACTGTCAGTTCTTTTCGTGCGTGTTGACCATGGAAACATCATGGGTTTCATGTCGTTTCAACACGCAAGTGACTACCTTTATTAAATCTCCTAAAGGTGATAATTTATAGATTGCATAAATTATGATTACGCGTGGTCCTCAGATTGCCTGTGAGAAAAGTTGCTGTGCTGATCATGTCTACATGTACATGTACCAAGTCATAATAGTCAATGGGCCTGGAGCTGTTAGGATTATTGGAAATAAGATTTGTGAGTACGTCCATTTAGCAATTTTTGTGCTGAAATGATTCAATCTGTAGCGGAAAAGATCAGAAATATTCAACGTGGAATCCATATTCCTTCTTGGAGTGTACACTTACCACGACATCTTGCCTCCATTTAGGTTGATACATACAGTGCAATAAAATAGCGAAAATCGGAAGTGGGATGCATATATGTACATGTATGCATTGCTTGGAACGGAGACTGAATGTTATCACGTTATGAAATATTATCACACCGATAATATGAAAGAAAAGTGTCTTATTCGGGTTCCATTTTAGACAGCTAATCAGGACCAAATTCAGTAAAGTTACAATTCCGCACTGATTTTTTGAAATTGTCAGAAAGGCATGCATCATATCAAATATATTTTAGTAATACAAAATAAAGACAACAGCCAAAAGTCTTATCTCGCATATACATGTAATTCTATTGCCAATCTCCTTCAGCATTCCAGTGGCTACATTTCAGAGTGAAACCTACAACCCCATCAAATAATGAAAGCAGCTTGAATGTCTTTTAAAAGGTGATGGTGGTCCCAATAGGAAAAGTCGTAGGATTGAATGTCACTCTCTACAGCTTCCAGTTTTTTCTTGTTCACAAATAGTGAGGTTGGCTATTTTTACAGGAAATTATGCATTACCTCAAGTGCTCTTGATTTATTTTGCGACCTGATGTATATTGTGGCTGTTTTACACACAGTCAGTCAACGCCTGTTATGTGGCTGCTAAGTTACACCATAAGATGGTCAAATACAAAAATAATAAAGTGGAGGAAGATGCAAAGCTATTGTGGCAGCAAAATAGAGTATTCCAACAAATGTCAATGACAGATAGACAGAAAGGCACGTTAAGGAAACTGTCACGCAGTAGCAGCTAATCAAATGGCAGTGAATAATTTGATAAACAAACCTGCACAATTAATAAACAAATTTGGATCAAATCATGTCATTTACACAACTCCAAAGAATGGAAACAATCAGTGACCAGACCACTATATCTGGTGGCTACACAGAAAAATGATGTGGCTCAATGTAATGGTAAAACAAAAAAGACTATACCTTCTACCACCAATTTTAGCAACACCAGTCCAGTCAACTGGCCAAGATCATGGCTGGCGGTTTCCCGACGGCGTACCGATTGGGTTTCATAGTTTTTTTTTTGGCAAAATGTCTCCTCGTTCCTGTCTCGTCCATTTAGCAATAGCTTTTTTAAAGGTGCTTTGCCTCCCAGCCAAAACCAGCCGGGTGTGCTTTCGCTCTGACAAAAAGGTTATAAATGTCGAGAATATATTACCAACTAGTGCCCTATTCGGAGACAGTACTAGAAACAGTTATGATTTAATGCAATATACTGAACACGAAAATATTCCTGGACTATGAGTGATGGTAGATTTTGAGAAGATGTTTGTGTCCTGAAATATGTAACGTGCTTAATTTTTCAATTGCGGAAAAGACTCCATTGGATGGATTTGTCTCTTCAATACAGGATATAGCACAATTTCATTTCAGAGTACTTTGAAATTGATCGTGGGGGGCGACAGGGGAATCACACTTCTCCATATTTGTTCATAATGTGTGCGGAGATTATGGGTATCTTGTTAAAGCAAAACCTTGTAGTTAAAGGAATAAACCTAGATGTGACATCTCAAAGAATAATGCAATATGCCGATGATACCGTTATTATTCTTGATGGTCCCAGTGAATCTCTGAAAATGGCCTAATGCACTTGATCATCTTTATAAGTTTTTGGGATTGAAGCTTTGATATCAACAGAAATTAGACGTCTTTACGATCAAACCGTAAAAAATACCCGATGAGCAGGTTCAAATCAATTTCAGTGGCAGGGAAGCACTTTCAGTATAGAAATTTAGATGTTTATCGCGTCCCAGGCCTATTTAACCTTACATGTACATTTATACAACAGAAAGCAAATTTTCGTAACAATAATAGCAGCTCACAATTCGTTATTTCAGATCATGTTAAGCAACAATTAAAAATGGGTTTGCAATACAAAGTGCACTAGTAAATATTTTCATTCCGTGTCAAAAATGGCAGCAGATGTAATGCCCTCGTATAAACATATGGCTTTGAGTGGTTAAAACGTTTTATTATTGTGTGGACACGAGAAAAGCCTTTTTTTAAATTGCAGAACGACAAATTGATGTTTTCCATTAAAATTCACCATGATAGTTTGCAAAACGTCAAATACCATGTAGGTTGTCCCAAAATGTGTACAAACCATTTAAACTGCAAAAATAGAAGACTGTTTACTTCAATTCTTTGCAGATTCTATGTGAAATTTTGACCCCGTACATGTATAACGAACACAGTAATAGCCTCAATCCATTCCAGCCACTTGACATACAGTGGCGTTTTCGTCATCAAAGTGCCACGTGTTGGATGAGAAACGGTTACCGTGACCTAGTATTTTAAAGAGGATCAGAATTTTGTGTTCTACCAACAGCACATGTGTACAGTGTGACAGTTCGCTTTGTTCTAGTGCAAGTCACAGGACTACATAACATAGAATGCATCGATTGAACTTAATGCATTTAATTTAACACTTACTTGATTTTGTTCCTTTTGGCAGGATAACAAAATGAAAAATGGGAAATGCTCCGAAGACCAATCCCTTTATATATTTTAATAAGCGATTTTCAAAATTCCTCGAATCAATAAGTCACCGCCTTGCCTTCAGTTAAATAGATGTAGGTGGAGAAAAATTTACATGTATGAGTATTTGGTAACTCAACATCAACTAATAAAGTGAGCTCTATAATCGTCAGCGGTCTCAAACTATTCTTTTTCAGTGGAATTCCAAGCTTGTCAATTGCTAAGGCGTCACAATTTAGACTCGTTCACGCATGAAGGTCTCGGATCTTTGTTATCCGTTCCTTATGACGTCGGTGTCTACCCTTGTCATTTTCGCACGAAGTTATCATGTATATCTAGTAACAAAGATGCAATGGACGGACTTTAGTGCAATTTATGTCTTATGTAATGTTTATTACAAAAAACACAGTTTACCATAATAAGAGTTGAGCCCAGGAAGCGCTAGAAAGTATTATATCTGAGCAAATGTGTATGGTTTAATATGATGTCACATTTTGAACTCAATCAAAGAAATTGAAATTTAAAATCTGAAAACAATGATAGTAATAATTCTTAGTGCATATTTACGTAGCGCTGCAAATTACTAAGGACTTTGAAAATTATTACCTGGCAATAAACCTGGCAAATCGTAATCATTATCTACTCCTCAGGTGCACCCAATGGGTGCAACCGTTGTCTGCACACGCCGATTAATTCAGATGTGTATTTTCTGCAAAAGTCTATGGTGCAAAATGAGTTGGTGGTTACTTAAATGGGGAAAAATCCAAGACCTGTGGATTTTTGACAACGCCATTGCATTTCTATTGCTAATTGAGGGTCCAAATTTGCGTCATAATTCTGTCGCAGTATCGCTTTATTAAGATCCTAATTCTTCTTAATAAGTGAAAAATTCCGTTGGTACTATGTGAACTGTGCCGCACTGACTAAAACTCATAATAATGTTGACATGAATCCATTTTCCAGTAAGCCTTTGTTCGAGCGGGGAGTACAATTTGATTCGAAATTTAACAGCAACGTACGATCCAGCAGTTAGACCTGTGATTAATTCTTCAAAGGCTGTAATGGTGGAAGTGGGCATGGCCATACACCAGATCATAGATATGGTAAGTCATTTATTGCCAGGCTAACTGAACCGGATTGCTTTTCAAGTTCATAAGTATAGAGTCGGAATTTTGCCCTAAAGGTTAGTTACATGTATGCTAAATCACACCGTACTTCATTTTTCGGAGATGGGTCTCTGTTGCAATTGGTATTGCCATACCGTGACAAAAATATCATGAAATAATAACAAAGTCGCCGAATTGGAAATGACCTTGCTATTTCCTTTCTGATCCCTAATTTTTAATAATAAAACTGCGTTGAACTTAAAAAGCTTCACATAATTAAAAACTATAGTTCTCATGAGCGTTGTTTATTCCGAAGTTATAGTCGGAAACGCCATAAGATTTCTTCCTTGCTCGGCATCTATTAAATGTCATGCACGTCTTGTTGCATTTTGTGTTTTCATCGATTTGGTATCAGTGGATAACTGCACCCATCACCCAAGCATGCATTGCAAAGATGAATTGCAGAAGTCGTGGCTCGTCAACTAAAACTATTTCTGCATTCATCAAGTTGAAAATCTCTTCTCCACGGTACATTTTGAGGTTTCGTCATTCGAATAGGAGCAAAAAAATGAATGATGCAAGCAAACGACACATCGTTAGCATTACCGTACGTTTGAATGCAGGTTCTATTTCATCCACTTTGAAGTTCAAATTGATACTGGGAAGGACTTCAGCTATAGGAAGGACGGACGAGAAATGGGAAGAATGGACTTTCGAATCAGAAGGAAATATCGGAAAATGCGAATGACGAACGACAATTTGAAAGGAAGGGAATGTGAGATGTAGGAAAGAACGGACATTTTCCCGCGTTGTAATTGGCGTTGCGGAACAACATAAAAATGCTGCGTTAACTAATTTCACCCTATCATTTGCAAACAGATCGTTAAGAATCCCATATAGGCATAACAAGCGGTAGCGGGACAACTTAAGTGAGCATTCCTCTCCCCACAGACGAAGTCAACCCTTCCTCGTTAAACAGGTATGCATATGTATGAAGGGGAGGAATGGGAGGGTACGTAGCTCCCAATAATTTGGATGCGTGAGTGTAAAACATTCTTGTTACCGACAAAGCGATAGGGCAGGAAGTCCATTAAAGGAAAACAATTAAACGTGAAAAAATCGAGAGGATAGTTACGTCAACTACCACTGTTAGCATACGAGGCAACCCTTACGCTAACATTTTGGGTTTCCTACCTCCACGCCTAAGTGAGCCTAAGCCATAATCTACCAATACTTAAATCAGCTAAAATCGGTTTAATGCAATAGAAATTTAAGCAACCCACTTTTTAACGCCCGATTAATTCAGTGCTAGATCTGAAAGTCAGAAACATCATGTTTTCAAAGTGTCTTTAGCTGACAAGGGTAAAACGCTCCTGGTTGGAAGCATTGTAAAGCAGACACTAGCGTAAATGCGGTTTGCAAGATCGATGCTAAACCATCCTATTGGTAATATTAACTGCACGTTTAAATGACGTGTAAGTGAAACAATAGCGCTAAATTCATATTCCCATCCTTGCCAAATTCTCGTCAGTTGTTTGGGTTTGATACCGTCTTTCCTACCAGACGGTCCGTCCTTCAATCGAAATTGCGCTATTCACATTAGGTAATGAATTTTGGTTTGGACTCCTTAACAATAGGTTTTAGTTCCTTATAATGCAAGTACAGCATTAGATTGTTTTGGCTTTGTAGGATGAGAAGAATCAAATATTAAAGTCTATGGTGTGGATGAGGCTGGTAGGTATACGATACATGTACTACTGCGTGGTCACAACGCACATTTAGTGGTTGGAAGTGCCATGAGGCACCGTTACCTCTGCAAACAAAAATGTCACTTTAAATTCATTGTTGCCTGCTGTCCATGACAGAAACTATGGAAATGTACAAAATAACAAACAAAACTATGCACTTCGGTTAAAATGTCAGTGTTCGTTTTCTTGCTGTTCTCGTAATTTGATTTTGTTTAATCATGTTACCTATGCACAGGATAATTTTACCACTAAATTACTCTTGTTTCAAACTACATGTATAATTTAGGTCTCCATGAATACGTGGGCCATACCTCATGTGAAAGTTTCATTTGAAAAAGTGCTCCATTTCCATTTGGTTTTTCCCAATGTGAAAATTGATTCCAGCCACTTAACAATACTCTGTAATTATTGCCGAGGTTAACTTCTGATGTGGGTCTCTTTGCAAACAAAGCAGTCATGTTATACAACGTTCTAGCCAATGGTTCACTTGTGTACTTGACATCGGTTTAGAAGTGAGAGTACCGAATACGAATTGAACTATGACGTTAGTTTTCGGATTTTAAATAGACCTGGAACGCGAACTTATGAAAATACCCTCTAAAGAGATTGTGGCGAATTTACCTATTATTCATACTAACGTGAAAGTTGTTTACTTTGAATGTTGCAGGAATTTCTAGGAAACACCGTTAGGTTCACCAGTATTTGCACACAGACAAAATAAATCATGAACTATTTCACGCCAACGCAGTATTCAAATTCTCCGAATCTAATAATACATATGCGCGTATGCGCGCAAAGAATTTATCCAGTAAACGTTTCCCAAGTACATTTTAAATTATGTATTTGAATACTACATCGGTACGCAACCTGTAATTATTTTTAAACAGTTAGGAATTACATCAATTACCTCCAAACCGGGTTGCTGCCTGAAATCGCCGATGTTTCGTTTACACCAAAAGTCAAGGTCACATTTACCATAGGGAAATGTACTATGTCAATGCCTTGCAGTAACAAATTAAATTTAACTTGTTAAATGTACTTATCGTCATTATTTTCACATTTGTCACTTGATGTTGATATCAACCCTTATGGTTTATTTTTCATGACTCATCTCTATTTATAGCCTCAAGGGTCTACTTTTCTATTCATACATTTCTCTACGCGACACCTGATTGGTCATCCATATTTCTTTTGTTCAGTTCAACGTGGTGCAAAATAGATTACGATAAATAAGGATATGTGCTTTGCCAGTTGGAAGAAAAATCGACGAGGTGACCAGCAGTTGATAGGTATTTTTTTGAAATTTGAAACTAAAAGAGAAATCCTTTGACATCAACAGACATTCAAAATGTTTAGGAGTAAACAATGTAAAAATACCCGGCGAGCAGTTTGCCCTCTCTTTCAGTGGCAGGTTACGGCTTTGAACAATGTGATTTAGTTTTTTTTGCGTTCCGTGCCATCTTAAATGACTAGAATGTCTTCAAACAAAGTTATAAATAAAAAGCATACTGAACCTTGTTTGATCTCATATGTTTTAGTATACTAATTACGACGAGATCATACTCTAAACAGTGTATTGATTTGTAACCACCGTTCACCTTCAAATATTTAGAGAATGTTTGAAGATATTTTACAAAGTCCTCTGATTGGATACGTGCCGGTATAGCTATACGTGAGTTGAGATATACCATACCCGTGTCGGCGATATTAATTTTTCAACAAGTTCATTGAATATTGTTTTCATCTCACAAGTGAGGCACTATGATGAAACTACAGGCGACATGGCCATCTTTAAGTGATTGTGCCAAATCAGGATCATACTTTTTAAAATGGAGATTTGCCACTTGAAACTGTAGCTTTAGATACTTGACCAATATCAAAACTTGAGTGTTTCAGTATTGGACGGACGAATACTTACATTGGGACCCTGCCCGGTTTGACGGAGTTACGTCCTTAATTATATCTCCCAAGAAAGTGTGGATACCTGACATCACTCTTTATAATGAGTAAGTTCTTTTAAATGTGAAAAACTACCGTAGGCGTCCAACTTTTAGTTATTGTTAAACACTTGAAGTTCATATGATTACAAACTTGTTTTTGAGGTTTTTAATAACGTTTGTTGTCCATCGTGTGGTAGCGGAAAGTGTTCTATCCTTTCGAAAACATTGGTCATGAATTTACGTCCTGACTACCCCTCACTGACCAAAGGTCAAGAAAATATGTTCTGTTATGTTGAACAGTCTCCCATCAGACATTGGCCAAAAATCAAACTAAGTGTCTTCAAATCACTGCTGGGTGTCTGTACCTCATATGAACACCTTGTTACTTTAGTTTATTTATGTATGTGTTTCGTAACTCCTGTCATGCTACAACTCCGAAGCTCTACAAGGTAACGAAAGTGAAAAAATGCAGACCATGATTGCGGGGTCCGTCTATATTATTGTTGGGAGTCCTAAAAGCGTGACCGCCATATTAATGCAGCAGGCTTCGTTCTTCGGCTGCCTTCTGACGGAGCTTCCTGTAGTAACATAAAGGCCCCGCTCTTTGGCCACACTCGTTTATTTGTATAGGGGTTTCCTCTTTTGAAGTCCGAAATCAGGTGGTTTTAGTACGAATAAGTCATTTTAAATAATTAGCTGTTTTAAGTTTTGTCGCAGGATGCTTCGTCTCGACAGCAACAAGAAAGACTAGCTGAGTTGTTCTCTAGACAAGGAGGCCTTTAATGCTACATTGGTTTATGTTCAAATTTGTTATAACTTAACTTTTATTTTAAACGGCACAGCCCAGTCAAGCTAGATGTGATCTTACTGGAGATTAGAGCAATTATCGAACAAAAGAAAAGCTAGCCCTCCAACCATAACTACCAGAATGCAGTCAATCAGTCGTGTAAGATATTGTTGTCATCTTCCCAACTTGTTGGCTACAGACTTTAACAAGTTAGGAGCAACGGGAAAACGCCGTATGGTACAGTTTTTGCACACTACAGTAGAGTCTGTACCACAAAGAGTCCCACGTGCACGACTAACCTCTGGGTGCACCGTTAGAAAGTAGACGAAAATTTGGTACAAAGCGGTAAAAGTATTTTGACGTTGAGTTAAAAACACTTAGCTAGCTGCATGTGTAGGACAACAAATCTGCGTAATAACCAATCGATTCCCCACCGAAAATATTGCTATTTTGTTGTTTCATACTATCAATTTGTCTGATAGTGTTTTCGAAATATTGCAATGCCTTTTATCACATTTACTTGACAGCGTTGGACAAATTGGAATGACACCAATGCTTGGCTACAGCGTATCGGTGCATCCTGACGGATCCATAGCGTGGCTAGCTCCTATACCCTTTACTAGCGCTTGTAATCTGAACATAGACGAATTCCCCTACGACCAGCAAATCTGTAACCTTACAATGGGCTCATGGACACAGCATGGACTCCAGTTAGACATCCAAAATCGGTCGGCGTCGGGGGACATTAGCTCTTTCAAAAATAACGGAGAGTGGTCCGTTCATGGCATACCTGTAGAGAGGTAAGGGGCAACGTTAATATACACGAATCAACCTACAAATCAGTTAAATTAGACTGCACTCCTATCCCAACAAATGAAGCGTGGTATTCCACGCACGATGTCCGGATCTAAAACTAGCCATGTACTTGTCAGGTTCGCAAATCAAAGCGCTTTGATAGAGCGACACTTGACGAAATCGACAGAAAAGGAGAGTTTGATGACGGAAGCAGCAAAATCCTGCACGTCAACGGCAGTAGCACCAATGGCGTTGAATAAGACGCCCTCAAAGACCACGACATCACCGATGGCACTGACCACAACGCCGATAATTTTGCCAACACCAACCACAATATTGGCAAAGAAGACGTTGCCTCCACCAACACTGTTGACGGCATCATAACGATCATCATCAAACATATCCGTGACGAAACTGATAAAGAATTATATATCTATACAATTACGGGGGCCAGTCGACAAGAAAGCAATCATCGGAAAATAGGAAGTGACTCTAAAAGATCCGTCTAAGGACGTCGAATTATTATTCTACACCATGAACAGATGTTTTCAAATGACCGTTACAGCACCAATTTCAGCCTTGTCCTAATAAAATGTCACCATACTTGAGATAGAAGGCACGTGTTGAGTGCTATTTTTAAGACAATCGAACGAACAACGTGTTACGTTCTAACACAAGCATAGTGTTTACTTGTCAGCTACACGTACATATAGGAAAACAAGAGATGATAGACACCAAGATTTAAAAATTGATATAATGATGCATTTGCTCTGTTTTGTAGGAAAGTGATATTGTATGGTTGTTGCCCTGAGCCATACGCAACACTGACCTTCTCGATTATCATGCGGAGACGTCCGCTATTCTATATATTCAACTTACTGCTACCGTGTGTTGTGATCATCGCTACTACCGCCATGGGGTTTCTCCTTCCACCAGACTCAGGAGAGAAAGTATCACTGCTAGTCACGTGCATGCTCTCATTGACGGTGTTCCTGCTGCTAGTGGCGGAGACGATGCCTCCAAATTCAACTGCAGTTCCATTGATTGGTAATGTGAAAAACGTTGTTTATATTAAATGCATGAACGTTGTGCTTTCCCTGCAGCGGTAACCGTTATGAAGCTACACGTAAAATCTCAACGAGTTTCTGTGTGAATTTTGACGACGGCTTAGCGTACCATACGCCGTTGGTATATGCAGGTCAATGCTAGAGAAAGAGGTTGTCTGTGGTGAATGACAGAATCCGTGTGAATAGGATGAGGTCATGGGTATCCTGGACCATGAACAGCTCACCCTCTTCTTCTGCGGCGCATCTTTCAGGTAGACAAAGTTGCTTAGGGGTCAACGGATGGGCGATTCTGAATAGTTAACCAGGTCAGGTACCACATATTTTAAAGTTTTAGCAATCCAGCTTTGGCCTCTGCAACAATTAACACTGAATCTTAAAACATTTAGGATGAGTACGTTTTTGAAGATGTGGATATTGTGCCAATTGGCAGGTGTGAAGCCTTTTGAAGAGGGCTGATGTTCAAATTAGCCGGCGTGCGCGGCCGTACAGTGATATTATTGTTTTCAGTTGGCTTCGCGTTTCGGTGATCGGCAAAAATCATTTGCTTGATTTACATGAGATCTCGAGAAATTGGAACATAATTAGTGTTACACTTTATACGATTTTTCAACCTCCCATATCCCTTGCCTTGACAATTAGTAGCACTGGCAGTAGCAGTACGTAGCAGTAGAAGCAACAGCAGTAGCAGCAGCAGTAGCAGCAGTAATAGCAGCAGTAGCAACAGCAGCTGAATGGATAGTAGTTCCAGCAGTAGTAGTTGCAGCCAGAAGCGGATTTAGAGGGGGGCCAAGGGGGCCATTCCCCCCTAAAATTCTCCCAGATAACATTTGGCGGTTCGAGGGTGCGAATGTCTGACGGGCATAATCCTAGCCAATACTCTGTCCTGCCCCTCCCCCTCCCCAACTCAAAATTCTGGATCCGCCCCTGGCAGCAGAAGTAGTTTTAAAGTAATGTTAAAAATCAAGTTAGAAATAGTTGACTAGAAGATTGAACTTGGACAGGTAAAGCGTTAAAGAGAATCTTGACCCAAATGGGTAAAAGAATAGTATATGTAAACAGTTAAAGAGTTCCCACTATGCATTTTCTTACTTTTTCAGGTTTCAGTTAGCTAATATGAATCGAATATCCTAAAATCTTGCTAAATAGGCACTTTTTATGCCAAATAGTGGCAACTTTTTTAATTTTGAAGTAAAATTACTTATTTCTAAGTTTCCCGCCAAATGATGCAATGGGTGGAAGACGGTTGGCCGCTTGACAATCATCTGCAATGTCGAAACACTGCAGGTCAGAAGACAATGACAATATTAGGCGAGAATTAGACAATTATTATGCAGACAGAGAGGAGAGTGGATACGGGCACTTATACTCAAGTACTTGAAGAATCAGACAATAAATTCGATTTCCCATTTAGCGAACTTTCGTCGGGTTTCAGGCCGTATGAACTCGACCCACTTGCACGAAAAATGACATATGTGAGCCACAACCAACTCTACCAAGTGGTGGTCACTACTCACAAAATAGACACTTAATAATTACTGGCAAAGGCCACAGCCAACCTGGGTTACTTGTATTCACTATTGCCGTGATGGAATGAACACAGTCTAAACACAATATGCATAAGCCTACTTGTAGTAGCACTCGATCTCGGCCGGGGTCCAGGGCCTGGCATCACTCGCCCTAGAATGGAAGCAGTTTGTTCGTGATTTACAAAATTTACTTGGTGGTGAGTCCTTCATTGTAACGCCGCTTATGTGTGTGGTCGAAACACGATTCTTTGAAATGTGCCGATCAAAGTGTGGCTTACGCCAAACTGAATCTCATGTTCCACACTGACACTCCACACTCTTGTTCGGCGCACAATCATGGGTGGCGCAGCACTGAAAAAGTGGGGGCTAAACCCCCCCCCCCAGCCCTCCTGTGTTGCACCGCCTATAGACCATGGGCGGCTTAGCCCTGAAAAAGTGGGGGGATATAGCCCTACCCCAGGCCCCTATGGTGCGCCGCCCATGACAAACCGATGCCATTTTTGTGTAACTTTCACGTATTTAGGAAATTTGAACACAAAGAGGTTCACAGTCAAGTTGCTGATACCACAGTTTCCACAAACGCACCTTTTCATGTCTGAAAAAGACGGCTCCACGCGGACTTTCTTCACAACTCCTCAGTATCGCACTGGTAAAACAACAACGGCTGAGGCGGTCTTTCACCCATTGCGTACAAACTCGGTAACAGAAAAATATATTTTTAAAATTTTTAGTAGCAACAGGTGTACTAAAGGCTATTAAATCTGTTAAGATGTAATAATAAAATTCCTTTTTGAGACACAGGCTCATGGTGGGAACTCTTTAAAGGTCTTAGAATTATTAAATACTAACCTAGTACCTTGACTTGAAAATATTAATACATTGTTTTGACGGAAACCAGATTCGAGATTGTTCCACAGCATGACACCAGAGAAAAAAGTTTGTGAGTCTACACATGTGAACGAATTAGTTGTTCTTGCTTAGTCAAATAAAGCAGCTGTTTTCACGGCTGTATAAAACGTGGTCTTTATGTCTTCCATTGATACAAAGAACGCCCAGACGATGACGTGCCGATTTTCTTGAGAAAAGTAATGAGTGGCCTAACCTCTATTTGTGTGATGAAATTGCGTTGTTCTGTTGGCACAGCTAGCTCTTCATGCATCACCTGTTAAAGCAATTCTGATAATACTGTGGAATCTGGACATGTTGCAGTTTCCACAGTCTGAAATGGGAAGTTAGACTGGTGAAATTCCTAGACCAGTCGTGTCTTTTAGAAGAACACCCCGGATGTTTTCATTCGTCGGTTTAGAGAAAACTCTGCCGTTGATATCGGCAGTGTTCAACTGGGTCGTTTCCACCTGTTGTTGGGTGTTCAGCTCTGTGTCATTCCGTCTCCCAAGTTTACTACAACATTTCGACTTGTTTTATTATCAAGCCGAGTATAACATGAGATACGCGTATTCATTGTGGAACCGTCTCATTTGAATGTCAGTTTTATAACGAAGAAAGAATTTCAAAGTACCATTCCAATAACTTTGTTCTTATTCTGTTTTATGTTTAACTGGACATGATCAATGAGAATGGTCTGTCACTATTGAGAACGTTAAAATAGGAAAATCATAATTCCAACTATTGACAAATATTGGCTCATTTGAGTGCTTTATTTTGCTCTTGTTGAGAATTGCCCTCTGGTGCTTTATGGAGTGTGCTGTTTCATTTACGCAAATGTATACATTTATATTGCGTTATAAATGGATGAATATTTTTAGGAAAATTCTTCGCTGCTTCAATCGTCCTCGTGGCATTATCTACGGTCTTCTCCGTGCTTATTTTGGCAACACATCACGGCGGGTCTCATGGTAGAAGAATACCCCCTTGGCTGAGGAGAATCGCACTTGATTGGGTGGCTACAATTACCTGCAAGAAAGATCTGGTTAGACAAACACTAGCTTGTCATAAAGGAAGGGAAAAATCAAAAGTAAGTTATGCATAAGGGCATATGGAATAAGTACATTTGAATGGGAAAAGAATTGTTGATTTTAAAGAATTGACTTGAAACATGGCAGTCAAGAGCGGATCATACGACTAAAGGGTCAGGCACGAGAAACACTTCATATTCCTAAATTACAAATTATAAAAATAACCCGGCAGCTACGTGTAGAGATTTGAGTATCCAGTCCTGTGATTACATTACGTTCAAGTGGTAGTGGTTACCGTTACATGCATGTACCACATCCTTCTCATTAAATCAATATCGCACGTTGCCTTCCTGAGAGATAATGAAAATTCTAAGACCGACCTCTGGCCTACACGATACCTTACTGTGATCACATTTGCCTTCCTGAGAGATAATGAAAATTCTAAGACCGACCTCTGGCCTACACGATACCTTACTGTGATCACACGTTGCCTTCCTGAGAGATAATGAAAATTCTAAGACCGACCTCTGGCCTACACGATACCTTACTGTCATCACACGTTGCCTTCCTGAGAGATAATGAAAATTCTAAGACCGACCTCTGGCCTACACGATACCTTACTGTGATCACATTTGCCTTCCTGAGAGATAATGATTGAAAATGCTAAGGTCAACGTCTGGCTTATACGATACCTTACGGTCATCACATTTGTTTTTCATCAAAAGATTAGCACTACTTCAAGAGTGCCCTCTGACATGGGAAGTTAAAAAGGTAGGTCAATGTCGACTCGAGCGGGTTCGATCATTAAACTTTCCGAATATAGTTTTAAGTAATACAAGTTTGAGCAGTATAAATAACACTCGACATGCAATCTGATCCTTACCATAACATCTGGTACAAAACTGTTAATTGTATGACACTTCTGTCTCAGATTCCTCGATAACTACAATATCAAATATTGTTGATGTTTCACCATTATCAGGAAATGTTACAAGTTAAATGCTTAATTACCGTTGTCTTCATCTTTGTTGTCTCTTTTCAAGTAAGAAACCGTTACACTTAAAACTGTTTATTTTACTAGAGAAAATTTGTAACCTAACACGCAAGTATATACATATGGGATGTGATCCGCCACGTGAACAGTCTGGGTGAAGCATTAAAAAAATCGGCCGAAAAACTGAAAGAAACTTAGGAATCCGAATCGTATGGGATAAATACAAAACCTACCTCGATTGGCGTAGATGAAGTAATATCCCACTCGACATTACTTCGCATATCGACCGAGACCGAAGGATATTACTTCTTATCCCATATATGTGAAAATGTGGATGTTGTATACAGGGGCGGATACAGGATTTTGAGTTAGGGGGTCCAGGGTAGAGTATTACCCAGGATTTTGCCCGTCAGACATTTGCACCCCTAAACTGCCAAATGGAAACTGCCAGAATTTTAGGGGGCCCATGGCCCCCTTGGCCCCCCTCTAAATCCGCCACTGGTATACGTCACGTTATCAACTGTGAAATACGGGAAAGTAGAGCCAATCTGTATACCACGGTAGATGCCGTATTCAACGGTAGAAACCGTATTTCGCGGTTGGTGTGCATTCTTCTGGTGGAATAAATTCTTGTGTGCAACTCCAAATTTAATTGAGCTCCATCATTTGGGTTACCTAAAACATTGATGCAAGGCGTTGTTACTGATAAGGCAGTTTTACTGCTCTAAAGACATAAATGGTTTATCGATGAAAATTCCGACGCATGGTGATCAGGCGGCTATTTGTGGGCCTCGCTGAAGTTTCAGTGTGGGTCATGAATAGGTCAAGCTAAATAGCGTCCCCGGCCAACAAAATCAGCCAAAAAATCTTCGGTCTCATTGGGACATTCCCAGATGAAATGAATTCTCGATAGGATATGGCAGTAGTATTCCAATGTATGTGGGATAACCTATATATCTAAGCCACTCTCGGTACGTTTTGTGTACTATGTATTTTGTACGTTCAACGAACCCATTTCAAACCATCTACAATGGAAGTAAAATGAGACAGTACGCCGTGAGAAGGAATTACTTTCTACACATTTCCGAGGCGCTTCTCATGATTAGTTTCTTGAAATGCCTGATTGTTTGCACTTTTGGGGGGCTCTCTGACTCAATTTACTGATTTACATACTTAAACGTAGTTTAGAATAGGCTTTAAAATCAAGTGTTGCTAAAACCACACTGTATCGGTATTAGCGTATCTTGAAGTATTCTAAAGTTACGCGTTGGAGGCCTTTTAAAGTTCAATAAATTGAAAGCAGGCGTGTTCGTTATATTTGAGCACGTTTACATCGAATTAAAAATTGTGCATCGTTGTTTTTTCAGGTACATCCACTTGAGCGTCTGAAAACATTAACGGTGGTCTCGGGAAAGGAAACGCACATAACCGACCCCATTGAAGATATCAGATATGAACATAACGACATGCAGGTCGAAGACATCGATCGAAAGTTTTCATTGGCCGAATATTACCTAAAACAAATAATGCTTACGGTTTCTTACCTGCAAGCAATGTCTAAAAAGAAAGAAGATGAGGCAGTAATTTCTGAGGAATGGCAGCTGATTGGTATGGTAATGGATCAGTTGTTTTTTTACGTGTTCTTATTTATAACAGCTGCTATGGCAATATACATCTTCACATACACTCCATCGTATGAACTATGAATATCGAAATGCCGAATTCATGAAACCATCTAAAACAGCCATGCAATGAAAATGTGTTTTTATTTGCCAAGGATTTCATACAGTCTCCACGTATTTTGTCCTTTGACAACCCTATATTAATAGAGATGGCCCCGCCCGAAGGAGCCAAAGAGCGCGGCCCTATATTATAACAGAAGGCTCCGACCAATTCATTGTGTAGCGGTTTTATCGGTGAAGGGTCGCTGATTAGCGGCCAATACATGTACATGATGTATGTGATTGAAATCTTTCAACTGATGTTAATATGCAGAAATACTAGAATCGCAAAGGCAACCTGTTATTACACGGAGATGTATGTAGCGCCCCAAGTTTTCTAACGGTGAAGAATCTCTGTTTATAGCTGCAAAGATGCGATTGAGTTATTAGCCTATTATTCCGTGTGTGTGGCGCCCCTAGTGTTCTAATGACGGAGAATCGCTGTCTATAGCTGCTAAGATGAGATTGAACTAATCAGCGATTCTTGAGCTTTATCAAATCATTACACCGCTAAGGGACGCTACTTATACGGAATGAAGGGCCCTTCTGACGGGCTTCACTTGCAATTGCAGCGATTCTGGATATTAGCATCGATTGATAGCTCTCAATCGCATATTAGAGGCTAATCAGTGATTCCTCAACTTTAGAGCACTGGAAATGAAAAGCTATTTTGACGGGGCTACTCTAGCGATTGTAGCGACTCCGCATATAAGCATCGATTAAAAGCTCCCAATCGCATGAATATTAGCAGCTAATCAGCAATGTTTCTTCTTGATAGCACTAGCGGCAACCCTTACATGGAATGACAGACTACTCTGACGGGCTCAACTTGCAATTCTTCCACATATTATCCCATTATTCCGTGTAAGTTTGCGATCCCTAGTGGTTCCAACGGTGAAGAATCGCTGACTGGCTGTTAACATATGATTGGAAGCTTCCAATGAATGCTAATATGCGCAAATGCTAGAATCGCAAGGGAAGCCTGTTATTCTGTGTATATAGCGCCCCGTAGTGTTCTAATGATGAAGAATCGCTGATCATAACTAATGAGATACAATTAAGCTAATCAGCTTTTCTTGAGCTACATCAAGACAGGCTATTCTGACGGGCTGCTCTTGCGATTCTAGCGACTATCCATATTAGCTGTTCTTCAGTTGTATAGTCAAAACATTACATCGCTTTGTGCATGACTTGCATCCCCATACATGTAAGGTGGCGCTTATTAGACTGATGTCTGGGCCGCTAATCTGCGACTGTATCAACGCTATTCTTGCTAATCTGAAGGGTAGCAGAAACCATGCTATTCTGCTAATTTACCAATTTAGGCAATCTTGCGAGCTGATGGCCTGATGGCGATCCCGCCTTTGGTGGATAGGCATTCAGGGACCTACAGATCCCATGTTATGGGGACGGGATATTTCAACCTATAAACAGCGTTTTAAAAAAAACTTTCAAAATGCGGGCAAATTATCACTGATATGCAGTGGTATATATGAAAAAACGAAAACCTGTTAGAATATCTATGGGTGAAAGATGTGCTTAAAAAAATTAAAAAGATAACCTAATCAGACAATTGGAGGGGTTGAGACTGAATGTTTTTAAATAAATGGACCATTAGTTGTGACTTTCTGTCCATCAAATCTGAGTCGGGAGCAAACGTAAGTAATTTTCTTACTCTCATTTATACATACAGAGAGCGTTAATATGAAAAGTCCTCTATTTTAGGGATAAAAGATATCTTTGTCCTTGGGTGGAGGTATGACCCTTTTACCTCTGTCTACGGTTCCGTTTCCTTTTACACAACAGAGCACTGTTGGGAATGGGATATGATATATCTCGTCATTAAGTGGGCCAGTGCCCGGGTTCATGAAACAGTACCAAATGTGGACTCAACCAAGCTCCCTAAATCTACTGCGTATTTTTGGACTTGTGAAAACATCGGTTACCCTTTCTTGTATTATTTTAGTTTCTTTACTAACCCAACTTTTGACTTTGATACAAATCGAGAGTGAACTACGCTGAATTGTCAATGTTTCCGAAAATAATTAGGGATCGTTTCATGCAACACCCCCAATTTAAGGACCGAGTCCCTGTTTATTGTCAATGAACTCTGCGGTCAGTTTTTAGTAATAAATATTATTAGAAAATGTCATTAATCAAACACTCAGGAGTTCATAATAAAGATGAAACGGTAGAAAAATATTGTGAGTCAAGAAAGTCACAAATACGCAAAAACACTTAGAGACCTTAGTTGAGTCCCTATTTCGAATTCTTTCATGCAACCGGCAACAGGTATCTGTCGTCAGCTATAGCAACATTGTCCAACCATCTACAACATTTCTAAAGAGGCAACTAAAGCCATAAAGTGTTTCCACAGTGGTTAAAGCCTCACTTCAATGAAATTTTGTTATTTTAGATGTATTGGGCTGACCAGATAATCCTAGCAAAGCCATAGTAAAATAAGAAAACGAGAGTTCTATCGCGCAAATATAAGCCCCTCAAATGATAACTGAAGCCGCCTTTTCGTGTTAAGTTGTGTCACCGCGAGATCCCAGCACAAACAAACAATAGGCCGATAACAGTTGTATTGAATGGGGGTCTGAATAGAACACCATTGTGTGCGGGTGTTATTCGCAGCTGTTTGATTAAAAGGTGATTTCCGCCGTGACGTAGACAAAAACAAGCCAATACAAAACAGTTCGTTACAGTTGGCAATTTATGGCACTAATGGGCTCAGAGCAGTGCTCTTAACATACTGCAGGAACCAAATTTACAGGTGTTACAGTACAAGATAGGCTTTAAGGTCTTAGCTACCCTTGGGCAAATGTCAATTAAATAGCCTGGTTGTTTGTAATTGTAAATGATACAGTGTAAGTAATGTGTACCAATTTCAGTAAGTAATGTGTACCAATTTCAAGTCCGAGGATTCAAATGGAATTAAACGTGACTGGGTGATTTTTCAGTTTCAATTGAATAACCAAAACAAGTGGTTCAAGAGATGGGGTGTATGGAGGCATACCTTTGTACCATTTGGTATGGGTATGAATAGCGAGGCTTCAAGGGCATAAGTATGAGCAGCATAAAGTGCAAGCATTATTGAAAACTTCTATTTAGGAAATTCAATGCTGTTTCATAAATTCAACACTACATAAAGCACATTTAAAATAAAAATCAACCCTTACTTTGAAAATTGAATTCAACTGTATAATTTAATCCTGTTTGTTTATTTAATTCGATTATGATTTAGAAATGCACTGCTAATGTTCAACTCAGTTACATTTTAGAAAATCACCCATACTTTTTATGGGAGCCCAGATAGATGTACCACAGGACATGTAAACCGGCCCCAAAACTGTGGCTAGGAATAAATCAGACACTGTTTTATGTACTCTCAATATAAATGTTTATGTTGAAAATTGTGTGGACTTTGTAATTTGGGCTGTGTCACACGTTCTGCGATTTGACATGTAGCAATTGCATGTAAGGTAATTTCAATGTTGGTTCCAGCTAGGGTTCATTGCTTGTCTCACGTAATGTTGTTTTTGTGTATTTTTCGATTCTATCTGATTGGCCTCAGATTGATGCAATTTAGGTCAAGTAATATTTGGTTGGCAAAATTTGATATTGAGTGTTATACTTTACGATTGTTGCGGCTCCCGGTACGGGTAAGTAGCAGATACCGGGGATAATAATACATGTAGTAATTATGTCCCACAAAGTAATTGGGCTTCATGTATATGTGTATGTATGCAGCAATTAGTTACTCGGTGTTTGAGTATTAGTAGTGACTATTATCACATACAGGGGATAACTCCACCTAAACACATTTTCAAATGCAAAATATGGACTATTGTTACTGAGTGTCAGAATGTTTAGTTTGAGCTTTTTTCACGAAATGAATGTTTGAAATACTGTGCCTCGAAATTCTTGCATCTCATGAAGAGTGGAATCTGATAAATAAATTTATACCACAATATCAGCCTCGAATGGTCAATCCAACCGTGTAATAACCCATTTAGTTATCTCACTAGTGAGGTAACATTTTGGCGGGAATCGAGACCGGTTTCGAACCCGGTCCACAAGAGTTTCAAGTCGTCAACTTTACCACTGCACCACTCAGCGGCTGACGTCATCGAACGTGAAAATAGAATACTTAAATGAGCACGCGCAACAATCGCATGTTCAACAAAGGGCATTGTAACGACATTTACACGCTATGAAAAATAAGACGCATAAGTTCCATAAAAACGATATTTTAATTCAGTGAAATTTATCTCTCATTTTCTCTCACTTGTAAATCACCGATCTCCAAATTTGAATGCGAGTATCGTGTTGTCGTTATCCTTCAACTTGAGCATTATACTCTGTTACTAGTGGTAACTTACTTTAGCAGACGATATTTTCTCGGTCGAAGCTTACCATGATAAAATGTGTAGTAAGCTTAATAGTTGCTAAACCTTAATTTATAGATTCACTTTCCATTTTGTTTGATTTTCAATTGGTTTTGAGTAAAAGCATTATTTGACAAAACTAACTCTGCTTTTCTAAAAGATCCCGACCTCCGACAACAGGCCTCGGACATCGATAGTAGTTACAAAGCCGAGGTGAGTCGAGAAACTGGTAGATCGATTTACTGCAATATTTCTCGTAAATCTCCAAAATCCACTCGGGCTCTAGAATACGGGGGATAACGACTGAGAACATGTAATAATCTATACGTATATGACGTTATTGTACCCATACGTTCTCATGTAGACGTGCGGTTATATTTACATGCAATCCAACCCACATTACAATAGTCGTGTGGAACGTACACTGTATGTCATCAATCTAAAGTTGAAGAGATGCTTTTATCCCGTATGCGTTGAATCTATCGAATGAAATACGGCTATGTGATATTGTTTTTCGTATTCTCCTTCCGCACTACATCAACACTGTCCTCTGAAATGGAATGTTCAAAACGTAGGTCAATGTCGACTGGACGTCGTTAGCGAGTTCGATCATCAAACTTCCCAAAAAGAGTTTAAAGAAATACAATTGCCGCAGTGTAAATAACTGTCAACATGCAAGCAGGTCCCAAACGTAACACCTGGTACAAAACTGTTAATTATATGACACTTCCGTCTCTGTTTTCATTTGCTAAATATTATGTCGTCTGCAACTCAAGCACCGATTCCTCGATAACTAGAATATCAAATATTGTTACTGTTTAACTATTTTCAGGAACTGTTACAACCTCAATGCACAATTAGCGTTGTTTTTATCTTTGATATCTCTTTTCAAGTTATAAATCGTTAGATACAAATGTTTTGAGAAATCAACAAAGAATAAATCATTTTGCGTTACCGGCTTCAGATGCAATAAAACTAATTTACCGGGCAGCCGCCCGTGTGAGAGCAGGCGAAAACAGTGTTTTGCTGACAGAAAGCTGTTGTGAAACTATAACTCGATTTTATGTGCTGTGGTCAGATGTTAGGGAAATATTTATTTAGACATTTACGTTATTCAAATCACTGTTATTGTACACATTTTCCCTGTAGGGGTCTGTGGAAGGGGAACATGGCTTCCCGGCACCCGACGTGTAAGTAAATTTTCAATTTCGTGGCAAATTCGACAAAATATTCACGTGCACATTATTTCTTTGGTTCAGTAGTCTAGTGTTTTCGGGACTGGAATTTAGTTTTTAACTTTCGCAGCTGACTAACGCGGCTGGTTTATGTTCGTAAAGTGTCCGGCCTCGTCGGGCCTGATCGGGTTCCGAGCCATTGGGTTATAACTAGGTTTTGTGTTCAGACCTGAAAAAATCGCAAGCATAAAATTACAACTCACGGCTACGCTCTTCTGTCTGTATTTCACGGGCGAATAATTATTCTAATTTATCACCGAACTTACTCCAAATTTCCCGGGACCGAGCTGGGTAAGTTAGCCTACGGAATTTTGCAGGCTACGTAGGAGTTCAAAATTTCTATAATTATCCGTAACAGTGAAACAACTCATTTGTTTAACAACTCAATGTGTTTAAGGGTTTTATATCGAACTTTGACGATTTATTGGAGTAAAACGTAAGCGTCTGGTGAACTGGTGAGCAGGCTGTGTTAGAACCTGTGACGTCATCGGTTAATTTTAGCACCTCCGTTTGCCGTCTGGTGTCAAATAAAAGAAGTGAACTTGCTATTATCGAGTGAAACTAGTCGATCGAAATTGTTACAAAATGCACTGTTTTGGTGGCATTCTACTGAAAATTACATGTGGCTTAGTTTTGAAATATTGAAAATCAGACAAGAAATCCTGGAATATGATTACTACAACATAAGAGAAATTGTTCTAAACCCCCCGCCGCCTAGACCCCCGCACCCCTCGACCCCCTCAACCCACGACCCCCACGATCTGTGGCAAAAGAGGTATTTTTGCGCTTTTTACATAGCTATTGATATCTAGATACATGTTGGGATTTCTTCATGGACCCTACGTGTACTTGTCAACCGATCCCCCGGAATCGTAAAGTAGCAAGTTTGTACCAAATTGGTTAATTGCAACTACTGAATTCTCGTTAACTGCGCAAGAATTACTGCAATATATAAGATTCCACGGATATAACGGTCCTCATTATTACAGTATGCAAGTATCCCAGAATTCATCGCAAATCCATGACTAATTGTGCGCTGTGTCGTTTACATACTTTGATGACTATTCCCGTGGAATGTATGGAAAGTATTAGGCTCATTTGCAATGATTTGGTGTCGTAATATGGGATGAATAGCTTGATGCGGAATTGCATACCCCAAATGCTATTCTAGTAATGGATAGTGCTGCGTTTGAACTTGAAATTCTGCTAATAATCTCAAGACAGCGTATGCGTGCACTTGTCAATTTCACTCCACCATTCGCACTGTCGCAATGCAAATGTACATGTATTAATAAAATAGGTTGACTAATTGTGTGATTAGTAAAAACTTAGTGAACTTGCTGTTATCGAGTGAAACTTGTCGATCGAAATTGATACAAAATGTATTGTTTTGGTGGCATTCTACTGAAAATTACATGTGGCTTAGTTTTGAAATCTTGAAAATCAGACAAGAAATCATGGAATGGGATTACTTCAACATAAGAGAAATTGTTCTAAACACCCCGCCGGCTTGACCCCCCCCCCACCCCTCGACCCCCTCAATCCACGACCCCCTCGACCCAAAACCCCCACGATCTGTGGCAAAAGAGGTATTTTTGTGCTGTTTACATAGCTATCGATATGTAGATACATGTTGGGATTTCTTCGTGGCCCCTACGTGTACTTGTCATCCGATCTCCCCGGAGTCGTAAAGTAGCAAGTTTGTACCAAATTGGCTAATTGCAACTACCGAATTCGCGTTAATTGCGCAAGGATGACTGCAATATATAAGATTCCACGGATATAACGGTCCTCATTATTACAGTATACAAGTATCCCAGAATTCATCGCACATCCGTGAATAAATGTGCGCTATGTCCTTTGCATACTTTGATGACCATTCCCGTGCAATGTATGGAAATTATTAGGCTCATGATTTGGTAATATGGGATGAATAGCTTGATGCGGAATTGCATACCCCAAATGCCATGCTAGTAATGGATAGTGCTGCGCTTGAACTTGACATTCTGCTATTAATCTCAAGACAGCGTATGCGTGCACTTGTCAATTTCACTCCATCATTCGCACTGCCGCCACGCCAATGTATTAATAAAATAGTATGAATTTCAATCAATTTTAAGCGTTTTTTCAACTACTGGCGATTTTATTTGCCAAAAAAATATTTGGTTAATCATTTCAGTCACACATTTTCCCAATTCTGTCATAGGAGTGCCGGTAAAGGAAAAAATGGGTGATTGCAGGGCCAATAATTAGCAAATATTTAATCCAACTTTCACATAAACGCGATTTCGAGATTAAGCAAATTCTATGTAAGAAAAATTTATTTTGAGAAACCAAGAGAACAACGAACTTCGGTATTTCCACTCTAGTTTAAACAATAACGCGTTCATGGATGAGCCCCTTATCGTGAGACGAGAACGAGATCTGGACGCGTTATTTTCCATTCTAGGGGACCTTGACGTTCTCGAATTGGTGAGACAACGACGACCCACGTCGAGGTGGATCGTTGAACTGGTTACTAACATAACTGTTTACGCAACGCACATGATTAGTCACCCCATCGGCACACCTGTTTCGCTTCCACCGTATCTTGTACACAATAAAGGCATGTGGGTGATGACAGGCGACGGACACGGGAAACACGACGATCGGTTGTGTTTCTTTCGCTGAGTGGCCGCTCATCGACTGCGATCTCAGAAGGGTTTACAGCAGTTGACCAAACAACTTTTCGAGCAATATCGACGTCACAAGGGTCTTCCATCCAACCAGTTCCAAGGCGTTTTCCTGGACGATGTTCCGGAAATGCAAAACGTATTCCAAATTAGAATTTACGTGTACGAGTTGGAATAATCCGAAGACGGTGTCACAACTCGCTTGCTTTGTCGACCACATCGCCAATATATTTGACGACGAGCTTTTTCTAAACTTGTACGAAGACCATTTTTCGTACATTAACGACATCAAAAAATATTGTAGGTCTTACCAATGTAATCTCTAGGGCTCTTTTTGGAGTACAGCGTCGAAAGTATTCAGACACCAACAAACGTGCGATAAAAGCGTGAGACACGTTTTTCCTGGTAAAGCGTACTCAACGCCACTCACAGTGTTCGAGAAACTGGAAGAAGAGGGATACGTCGTTCCCGAAAGCCATCGCTACTACCCCTACAGGGCGGCGTTTGACATAGAGACGTTTATGAAACCAACGGAAAAAGTCGGAGGTCCTAAACTAACCTGGGAGAGAGAACACGAGATCATGAGCGTTTCTGTGGCCAGTAACGTCGACGGGTTTGAAGATTCGAAGTGTTTTGTATCTAACGGTGACCCCAAAGAAGCGGTGAGAAAAATGATTCAACATCTCGTGGTCGTTAGTGACCAGGCTTACCGCCTAGTCAGAGAGAAGTTTGCGTGGGTGTTTGAAGAAATTGAAGAGAGGGTTCGCGCGGAAGTGAAAGACAACACCGAGGTGGATGACGAAGACGGGGAAACCGAAGATAAAACTCCTCGTCACTTCCTGCTAGACCTGGCCGCCGAGTTTGATCGTTACCTCAAACAGATGCCGACGGTTGGTTTCAATTCCGGAAATTAGGACCTGAATACGATGAAGAAGCATTTTTTTCCAATACTTTTATCCATGCAAGAATTGAGGTTCGTGATTAAGCGCAACAATAATTTTATGTGCTTAACAAAGGACCAACTTAAATTTCTCGATATTGTTAATTATTTGGCCCCGTGTTGTAGCTACGCAAAATTTTTGAAGGCGTACGAGACGACGGAAGAGAAAGGTTTCTTTCCCTCGAGTACGTAGACAACTAAGTTAGAGGAAACGGTTCTACCACCGCAAACGGCTTTTTACAGCAATTTGAAAGGGGAGGGGATAAGCGACGACGATTACGCCCTCTGTCAGAGGGCATGGAAAGACAACAACATGAAGTGTCTGAAAGATTTTTTGGTATAGTACAATAACAAAGACACCGGACCCATGCTGGAAGCCGTCGATACCATGGCGGCATTCTACAGGGAAAAGGGCGTCGACCTCTTCAAGGATGGTATAAGCGTACCCGGACTGACGATGAAGATTCTCTTCAAAAATGTCGGTAACGTATTCTTTACGCTCTTTGAAGAAAAACACAAAGACTTGTACTATACCTTTAAACAGAATATCGTCGGAGGTCCTAGTATTGTTTTCCACAGATACCACGAAAAGGGAAAGACGTTTATACGCCAGAGGGAGATGGAGAAAGCGGGAAAATACCAAAGACGGTGTCAAAGATTCTGGGTCTCGATGTAAATGCTCTTTACCTTCGTAGCATCATGAACTAGCAACCGACCGGACAGTTTATTCGTCGTAGGCAAGAAAATAATTTCAAACGAGAATTTTCTCACCCTAGGGCGCGAAAGGCAACGGCTTGGTTGGATTACGTAACGTGGCAACGAAGAATTAGTATCCGACATCAGTTCAACGGGGTTGAAAAAAGGGTGGGTCAGCGTCGTATTCCAGTGGACGGTTTCTGTAGTCAGTCGTACAAAGTGTTCCAATTCCAAGGATGTTACTGGCACGGCCACGTCTGTCGTCTCACGAAAAATGATGACAGGACTCCGAGGACGAGGAACGAAACTCGAAACGTCGCCAAGAGTGAGCTTATGTAAAACACCAAAAAAATTAGAGATTACATCATCGGTCAAGGCTTCGATTACGAAGAGCTTTGGGAATGCGAATTTGAGGATTTGAAACTTCAAGACGATACCCTACGTTCTTTTCTGAGAAGACGAGAGTTGTCCACGGAACGTTTCTACAGCTTGACGAGCGAACAAATAAAATCATTCGTTCTAGACGACACTCTGTTCGGGGTTGTGGAGTGTGACATCGAAGTCCCGAGCCATCTGAGAGAGCACTTTTCAGAAATGCAGCCTATATTCAAGAACGTAGACATCACCGGAGACGACCTAGGAGAATTTATGCGGGAGTATGCCGAGAAAAACAAAATCATGAGCCGACCACGACGATCTCGGGTAGGAAGTTTCTTCGGTAAAAAAATTCTGTTGGCGACCCGCTTCTGAAATGGTACTTGGAACACGGCCTAGAGATAACAAACGTCTATCAAGTGGTCGAATTTGCTCCCGTAAAATGCTTCGAGCGTTTTGGTGAGGAAGTCAGCGACGCTAGACGAGAAGGGAACAAAGATAAAAACAAAGCGATCCTGGTGCAGACGATGAAACTCATAGGGAACAGCGCGTATGGTAAGACGGTAACGAATCAAGAAAGACATCGTGACGTAAAGTATTGCGGAGAGGCTAAGGCTCAACGGGAAGTCCAATTCCCGGAATTCCGACACGTCAACTACATCGGGGACGGAACCTACGAATTGGAGATGAAAAAGAAGACCATCCGCCTGAACCTGCCGCTTCAAATAGGCTTTTTCGTTTATCAGTACGCAAAGTTGCGTATGTTGGAGTTTTATTACGACTTCATGTTAAGATTCGTCGACAGGTCCGACTTCCAATACTGCGAAATGGACACGGACTCGGCGTACATGGCTATATCCGGTAACTGTCTTGAGGACGTAATTAAACCAGACATGCGAGCAGCTTTCGAGAGGGAAAAACATCTTTGGTTCCCGCGAACGGACACGGAAGAAAACGAAGCTTACGACACGCGCACACCCGGCTTATTGAAACTGGAATTTGAAGGGGACTACTGCATCGCCCTTTGCTCTAAAACCTATTACGTGGGGGCGGACGACGGTCAATCCCATTTTAGCTGTAAAGGAGTGCAAAGACAAAAAATACAATCGACAAGGCGAGGTATCTCAAAGTATTACAGACCACAAAGAGTAGCTCGGCCCTCAATAAAAGATTCCGGTTAGGCGGTGATAACACTATGTATATCTACCTGCATGAGAGGTGCGCGTTCACCTACTTTTATCCCAAACGACAAGTGTTCGACGACGGCGTCACCACTGGACCTTTGAACATTTAATTCGGACATTTGATAAATTTGCTATAGACTACTTTTCTGAACGTTTTGATGATTTTATATTCGTATGATTTTTGTAGTGTTGGTTTGTCATTAATACACGTTTAAACGCTATCGGTTTTATGTTCTGCGTTAGCTGGTCGCTTCTTATTATTACGAGTACGATTCGCTTAGTACGGTCGGGGCCTGGGTTAGACTTTACGCGTCATCTGTTGTTGAGTTGGGTGGTTATCCCCTTTGGTATACGCCTTTGTTTTTGATGAGACAGAACACACAATATACAGCGACGACACGCGGCGCACACGAAATAAGGTAATCCACGTTTTTTTCTTATTCAGCATCCCTCTTTTGTTTCGATTCTCGATCCGTTGCTAGGAGCCGCAAAACGGGTATCGAGGTGCCTCTCTAACGGGTCCAATTAAACCTATTACGTCATGAGGTGTAACGTCATTGACACATCAGTCCGGTAGGTGGATGGTGTCCCTTCCGATTGCAGTTATTCCACGTGACCTTTGACCTTTCACATAGATGACCTTTGACCGAGGAGCCTCAAAACGGGGCGTCTAAATGACTTACTATACTACTGGCCCACCTGATGAAACGCTCATGCCCATGGGCATTTATTTGATATTAGTACTTCGGGTTTCAAACGTTCAGACATTGTGACGTTTATTTCGAAAATTGCAAGAGATGAAAATTAGGTCCTGGGATACATCGTCAATGTTTGTGGAGTAGTCCATGATGAACGGATCTAATTTAAATGCGTATGTAAGTCTTTTGATTGGACTTGGCAACCTCAAGGGTCTTAGTGCCAACTGAGCTGCGAAACGAGATGCTGACATTGTAGAGGATTACAAGCTCATTGACACAGCAGTTGAAGAAGTGCAATCGTTGGGAACAAACATCGAAGATATCTGAGTAGAATGGTTCCATGACTAGCAAACCATTGGACCGATATATCAATTCCTCGGCAGTCTAAACAACAGAAGGATAGGAATAACGTATGAGTAACCACTGGGGATTAAAAATTTTAGAGAGAAGTTTCAACGCAAATTTTTTTGCATAGTACACTGTAGGTCTCGCGACGGACCAGGCCAGCTGGATTTGTGTAGATGTTGAGTTTCAGTGTACTTCTGGTTCCTCGGCGAATTAGTCTTGTGCTTTTTTTAAAGTGTGCTTTGTAAAGCTATTTATCTCAGCCAGTACTGTTTGGTCCCGCGACAGATCGACTATTTTGTAAGGATAATAAGCACAGGTGTACTCTTGGTCTCGTGACGGACCAGGTCAGCCTTTTTGTGTACTCTCAGTGTACATCTGGTCCCTCTACAAACTAGTCCAGTGTATCTTTTCACCACTGTGCGCAGGATGTTTTGGTTTCGTTAAACTGTTTTCAGATGATTTATTTCCTGATACATTTGACGTTTTTCAATTGTTGTCAACGTGATTCAGCTTAATAAAGTGATACTTAATTATTTATTGTCGCTTTTGATAATACACTATGAGTTGAAAACACCATCGTTCGCCAGTTTTTCTCGTAACCAGACAGAACACAAATGTTTATTTCCGGACTAACAGTACAGGTCTTCGTTCTTAAACAACTTAAGGCTGCTGTTACACGATCATCTGATATTCAAGTTTTTAAGCACCGTCGGTGCTCCTTATATTCTTGAATATTTGGAAGTTGTCTAAACTCCTGTATATATATACACACCACAATTTTTCGTATACGACTTTTCGTATGCTAAAAAAGGTGTGTGTAAGCACATGTCCCATCAAAAATTTTTGCTGGTGGCGTGACTCAGAAGTGCACAATATGGTTTCACGAAACTTAGGAGCCAAGTTCATGTGACGAAATCGAGAAGGATGTTTAATTATCTTTAAAAAAAACTCCAGAGACATGTTAAGTGCCAGAAACTTATCAGTATGCATGGAAATTTCATTATTTGGAAACAAAAACAAAAAATATCTTACACGAGGGAATCCCCCCTCCCGACCTACACCCGCTCGGCGCCACGTGTCTAATATTCGACCCTGGCGGGAATCCTAAACCCCCCATATTGAAAACGTAGATCCGCCAGTCCCAAAATTGATAACTGTGTACACTGTGGAACCGGGAAGTCAAAACTAAAAATTTGCTGTATCAATACAAAATCGAGAATTTATGTGGATAATGTCTACCAGCACCTCCCTATGAAAACCACTATAGACTGACCATAATGTCCAATGGTGTTATTTTTTAATATTCAAAGATATTTTGTCAGCACCAATCATCAGGGGTGACATGATACTTTTGTTTACAGTATTTTTGTTGTGATATCACAGGCAACTAGGTCAGGTGTCTAAAATCATGGTCTTGGATATGTGGGCTGTGATTCACAGTTTAACACAAATGTTTCAGCCTTGGAAGTTAATGGTCAACTCAGTGACGCCCATTATATTTGCAATCTTTTATGAAATATGATCGAATTTGGCGTGAATAATTTGGGTGTTGCTGTAAAT
This sequence comes from Phoronis australis, assembly GCA_002633005.1. Lineage (NCBI taxonomy): Eukaryota > Metazoa > Phoronida > Phoronidae > Phoronis > Phoronis australis. The sequence goes on along the minus strand of NMRA01000394.1, from coordinate 30,310 downwards.
ATTAGGAGCTAAATTCCCAAATAATAGCCTTGATTTGATAAAGCAACGCATACTTGCAACTTCCAACGCAATTTATTTTCTGATGGACCGGATGAATTCATATTTGTAGTGATGAGATATTGTGTAACCCATTATACTGAGAATTACAACAATCTCCTTTGAAACCGTATGCAATCAAGAATTGAAATATGTGACCGAAGATCTCAGTCATTAATGCGTCATAAATAATCGCATGTTCTTTGCACTGAAAATGCTATCTTTGAAGTTTTAGCAGTTTTTTTCAGAGGACCATGTGCGTGGAATTTCTTAGCTTTATGGGTGATCATCTAACCATACAATGACAATGTATATGAATAACAAAGAAAACTAAAAATGGTTTCTCACTTTTGCTACGAAACAAAACGATGTCCGTTTTATAAAAGTGTTTTTAAAACAACAAGCGGGGGACTACCCCTGGGGCTAGTGCCAATGGCAGTGCTCGGAACCAGCAGGTCTTGCCGAGACAAATGCCTCCAGGCAAGTGAAACCCCGTAGTCGAAATCAGATAGACCTAAACTATAGCCACAAAACTGAAAAATACGAAAATTGGAACAAATATATAATCACGCAACATTGCCACGTTGAGAAATACGTGTGGCCGTCCACACAGTTTTATCCATAGCTTACACCTCTCTGCTCTAAATATAATAAAAACACATTCTTTGCAAGCATTCTCCAGGTTCTTAACAAATTTTATTATTAGCAACTACGATCCAGTTTGTCATATGTTACAGTTTCTAATGGTATTCCCAATGGCTTCCTCACCTATTCCTACTGATTTTTGTATTTCTATTTATTTATTTTGTACAGGGGACCTTCTTATTAGCGGTCAATAACCTTTAGAAGGCCTCCTAATTGAAATCGAATTATTTAATCGTTGTATTATCATAACTCAATGTAAATAAAATGGTCTCTCTCTCTCTCTCTCTCTCTCTCTCTCTCTCTCTCTCNGGACCGGATGAATTCATATTTGTAGTGATGAGATATTGTGTAACCCATTATACTGAGAATTACAACAATCTCCTTTGAAACCGTATGCAATCAAGAATTGAAATATGTGACCGAAGATCTCAGTCATTAATGCGTCATAAATAATCGCATGTTCTTTGCACTGAAAATGCTATCTTTGAAGTTTTAGCAGTTTTTTTCAGAGGACCATGTGCGTGGAATTTCTTAGCTTTATGGGTGATCATCTAACCATACAATGATAATCACTGATATCTTGGCAATCATCTCCACCGCATATCCCTTTCATTGCTTTCAAAATAGGTTCGAGCTGAAAACCGACCAAGAGATTGACAAAATTTCTCAGTTGACCTAAATCTCATATTCCACATTTTATCAATATTTGTCATGCATCATCTTTACTGGAAGTTACTCGGTCAATCTTGGCATTGTAGCCAACAAGGTCACTAAAACTCTGCATTGTTTCAACATATAACCAATTTCCTTATCAATGATTCCCACGAACATGGTAACTTGCCACTTTCAAGGACAGCTTGAACTAACTTGGAATTACATGTGAAGTTCAATGAACTGAAGTTCACATACGCCCCACCAAATAAGGCAGTCTCAGAACATAATTTACCTGACGTAAGACGTCATCTTGACGTTTTGAACCCACTCAAGTGAAATTAAAATGCCAAAATTGATAATTACAATAACAATAATAGTAACAATATATGGTCAAATTTATTGATTTCTGTAAATTATTGATATTATGTGTATACATTACTGTAGACTTGGTCAATCTTACTCCTTCTCAATTCCTCGGGAGCATACAATGGGTGCAACCGCTTTCGGAGCACACTAATTAATCAAAAACACGCAATTCTGTAAAAAGTCGAGTCCTAAATTGCCCCCATGGTTAACCTGATTAGGAAAAAATGAAGACCCTATGATGTGAGTCAGTCACAGTCACTGTGGAGTTCTATTCGTATTAGTAATTGAGTGTCCAAATCGTGTCATAATAGTGACAGATACGTCATCACTAAAAAACGAACACGGAAGGCCAACATAAAAAATATAGACAAGCTCGTGCTCTTGACAATGCGTGCGTTCTTGCTTTACTGGCTAGCTTCATATGACGGAAAGTTCAGGCCATGAAGCTGTGAAAAACAAAACTTCGAAATAATGTTCAATCCTTCAAGGTAAGAATAACATAGTTCGTTTCAGATTAAAAACATATTGCTGGAAACCAATTAAAAATTACCAAGAGCTTTAGCATGTTTAAAATTTTCAAATTCACCGATTGATCGTTTGAATAGGGCGATAACAAATTGCAATATTCAATAAGAGATTTGAGATTTCATTCGTAGTTTCCGTGTCCTCCTTTTATTATTAATTTTACTTTGAAATCGCAGTAGGTATTCATTTTTGACCTGCCGAATCTGCGCTCAGTTTAACTTACAGCTGATTATTCTTGGTCGTGTTCATAGTCTCTTTGTTAAGACATCTGTCATTTGAAATGGCACTACACATCGGCGGCGCACCATAGGGGGCTGGGTGAACTATAGCCCCCACTTTTTTCAGTGCTACGTCGAACATGGTCTATATGCGTGCACCACAGGGGGGTTTAGGGGGCTTTAGCCCTCCCACTTTTTTCAGTGCTGCACGCCCACGCTACAAACACGTTGAGTGAAACTGATCGTCAGTTGACAACCTGCAAACTTCAGAGATAACCAAAAAATTGAGCCTTTGCGTTAGATTACCTTGTGCTGATTCCCTATTCCATTAGTTAACTTTCGTATTCTTCACCTTCACAAATTTAACACGACATTAAACATGTGCTTTCTGTCAAGCAAGTGCTGATGAAAGCCATTTATCGTCTCATCTTGTTACTTACTCATATTAGAAATGATTTCTCTGGCTCAAGAATAATCGACAGTAAGTTAGTTCCTCAGACGAATGACATTTATGTAACCTTGGTTTGAAGAGATGACGAAATGTCCGTTCCTCCCAAGCCTACCAATTGTCCCTCATACGAGATATCAACAGGTTGAGTGACACCGTATAAAATACAACAGGTAGAGTCCATACCTAAAATCTCAGATTTATTTAAACTTAGCACGTGAGTTTGGTTTGGTAGAGAAATTTCGACTTTTAAGAATTTCCATCCATTATTTCTCTTTAAGACATGTACCTCCACTTTGCAACAAAATTGTGGCCAAACTAGACATGTTTGAATCCATTTTACTAGCATGTGTAGTAAGCTAATAGTAAATAAATGATACGATTTAAAGCGCTATGTTTGAATAATTACATGGCATATCTTTCAAAATTCATCTTCAAATTTCTATGTTTTGTTTCGTTTTATTTTGTGTGGTTTTCAATGAAGCCATTTCGGCCAAATCTGGCACTTTGTAGCAGCCATACTGCACCTTTTCAAAATTTGGCCTTATAATAATTTATTTAGTCATTCGTAACCTCTTCGAAATCTAAAATTAAAATCTTGCCTTTCCCGTTGTTTTTGCTAGCGAAGCATTACAAGAACTGCACTTTGTCGTGTTTGCCTGTTCTCAGTTGCCTCAACCGCAATAGGGGTCCTCTTGAAACGTGTATTTAGCTTGAAAGGCGACATAAAAAACTTGTATTTTAATCCAACCCACATTACAATAGTCTTGTGGAACGTACATTGTATGTCATCAATCTAAATTTAAAGAATTGCTTTTATCCGTATGCGTTGAATCAATCGAATGCAATACGGCTATGTGATATTGTTTTTCGTATTCACCTTCCGCACCACTTCAACACTGTCCTCTGAAATGGATTGTTCAAAAGGTAGGTCAATTTCGACTAGACGTCTTTAGCGAGTTCGATCATCAAACTTCCCCAAAATAGTTTAAAGTAATACAATTGCAGCAGTGTAAATAACTTTCAACATGCAAGAAGGTCCCAAACGTAACACCTGGTACAAAACTGTTAATTATATGACTCTTCAGTCTCTGTTTTCAATTGCTAAATATTATGTCGTCTGCAATTCCAGCACCGATTCCTCGATAACTAGAATATCAAACATTGTTGGTATTTAACTACTGTATTTTCAGGAACTGTGACAACCTCAATGCACAATTAGCGTATCGTTACATACAAATGTTTTGAGAAATCAACAAAGAATAAATCATGTTGCGTTACCGGCTTCAGAGGCAATAAAACTAATTGACCGGGCAGCCGCCCGTGTGAGAGCATGCGAATACAGTGTTTTGCTGACAGAAAGATGAAACTATAACTCGGTTTTATATGCTGTGGTCAGATGTTAGGGGAATATTTATTTAGACATTTGCGTTTTTCAAATCCTTGTTATTGTACACATTTTCCCTGTAGGTGTCTTGTGAATGGGAACATGGCTTCACGGCACCCGACGAGTAAATAAATTTTCAATTTCGTGGCAGATTCGACAAAATATTCACGTGCACATTATTTCTTTGGTTCAATAGTCTAGTGTTTTCGGGACTGGAATTTAGTTTTTAACTTTCACAGCTGACTAACTCGGCTGGTTTATGTTCGTAAAGTGTCCGGCCTCGACGGGCCTGATCGCGTTCCGAGCCATTGGGTTATACTGTAACTAGGTTTTGTGTTTAGAACTGAAAAAATCGCAAGCATAAAATTACAACTCACGGCTACGCTCTCCTGTCTGTATTTCACGGGCGAATAATTATTCTAATTTATCGCCGAACAGACTCTAAACTTCCCGGACCGAGCTGGGCAAGTTAGCCTACGGAATTTTGCAGGCTACGTAGGCGTTCAAATTTTCTATAATTATCCGTAACAGTGAAACAACTTATTTGTTTAACAACTCAATGTGTTTAAGGGTTTTACATCGAACTTTGATGATTTATTGGAGTAAAACGTAAGCGTCTGGTGAACTGCTGAGCAGGCTGTGTTAGAACCTGTGACGTCATCGGTTAATGTTAGCACCTCCGTTTGCCGTCTGGGGTCAAATAAAAGAAGTGAACTTGCTGTTATCGAGTGAAACTTGTCGATCGAAATTGATACAAAATGTATTGTTTTTGGTGGCATTCTACTGAAAATTACATGTGGCTTAGTTTTGAAATCTTGAAAATCAGACAAGAAATCATGGAATGGGATTACTTCAACATAAGAGAAATTGTTCTAAACACCCGCCGGACTAGATAGGTACTAACTAGAGTTGGATATGAAGGTTGAAGGGGTGTAGAATAATATTTGCCCAAATATTAGGATTTATGTCAGAGTGCCATAAATCTCAGTATTAATAAAATAGACTAAGTATGAATTTCAATCAACCTTAAGTGTTTTTTCAACGATTTTATTTGCCAAAAAATATTTGGTTAATCATTCAAGTCACACATTTTCCCAATTCTGTCATAGAAGTGCTGGTAAAGGAAAAAATGGGTGATTGCAGGGCCAATAATTAGCAAATATTTAATCCAACTTTCACATAAACGCGATTTCGAGATTAAGCAAATTCTAAGTTCACGTAGAGTAGTAGTTCCTACATTAGTAGGTGCTGTGTAGTGGATTGGCTGAGGAATACAGCATAGCCGTAGGAAGCATCTGATGGTTGCACGACGGGGATCCTCCTTTTCAATTTTCAATTTTATTTTAAAGCGTAGTTTGCGTGTCGAAACTTAATAGTTAAATGTTTATTAATCGATATTTATTGGGATAGTTCTAAAACCCTTCGACGCCCCACACCCCTCGCCCTCCCTCGACCCACAACCAAACCCCCTCGACCCAGTCTACACAAGCTCGGCTCGATCTGAGCTAAGAACAAGCCCTGACTTGCAGAACCAATGAGTAGAGCCGTGAGCTTGGCTGGCTTTTCCCTGTTTTTTGCAATTAAGAGTATCTATTAGGCAAGTTTGAAAGCCAAAAACAGAAAAAAACAACACGACCAAATCAAATCAAGGACCTGCCAACTTTACAAATGTTCCCGGCAGAGCATCATTGTCTCGTCTGCTGATTCAATATTTTTTGTGGAGAGTGCGAGGAACCGACAAAACTGCAATTTCATCAGTAAATGCAGTTTGAAAAAAACAAACTAATTACTATAAAGCATTCAACTTTATATTGAGTATATTGTAAACGAGTATACAACAGAGAGCAAATAATAAAATGTGAAATTATGTACATTCACGTTAAACGTGCTCTCTCCCTAAGTTTAGTAGAACTGGGCCATAGGTAGCTGGTCGTGGAACTATTTCCGTACAACGGTAGCGCGCTCACAATGCGCTATTTCAGATCACATTCTCAGGCCACTCTCTGTTTTTAATCACCAGACATGAGCCAGAGGAGTGTCGCGTGTAGGTATGTCTTATGGGAAAGTCACTCAGCGACGTAATAAGATTATGCAATATGTAAAAATCGCAAAAGCACCTCTGTTGCCACAGGTCGTGGATCGAGAGGGTCTAGCGGTGTGGGGGTCGTAGAGATTTTAGAACTATCCTATTTTTGACACCCGAAATATTGGGGAACGAAAACTTGTCTCCGCCCCGCAACATTTTTGTAGCAAGCGTCAAAGTAAGGAATGTTACCAGTATGAAATGGAATAAAACATTTACTTACAATGCCAGTATGAAATGTCACTGTAAACACAATGGAAAAATTCCAGAAAAATAAAGAAATATGTTAAAAGAAAAGGGATTGCTAAGATTCTCAAAATTGCGTCATGTTATTGGGTGCTTTATTGGATAATCATTTGCCTTTCAAAGAAGATGATCAGACTTTTCTACAAAAATGCATGATCCAGACAACTTTCAACAAGCTGACTGATGAGTGTTATTTTGCGAAATGAATTCTGATTTTTGGGATGCGGCGGTGACTAAAAAAGTCGAACAGCTGCAACTTCGGCCATTTTTTCTTGTACTCCTGAACTTTTCCCCCGTGAATGCGTCGTTCAATTTTTGCCAAATAATTCCGACTTTTGTTTGTTTACTTGCTGTTGTAATTTAGGAGTAATGTGCCAAATGCGCTGATTTCACGAAATCAACGGAACAATCGTGAATCATCAGTAATCAGTCTAGAAAAACTGTTAGTCATTTAAAGCTTGGAAGTCAACACTAACTTTGAAATAAATTTAGAGGGAATCGTTGTCCGTCTTTGATTATCCGACTGGCAACTTAGTCGCGACTTGGTCGCCAAACACTCTGAGGTCGCAACTTGTAGTTTCTTTTAATTCATACACTAGTGTGTCTTTGCCTTATCAACCCTGCCTCTAATATGGAGAGCCAGTAAAAGCTGTTGATCTCTATTTGATCGATCGATTGGTGTGTGTCGCCGACATGGTATATTTGCATGAATATAAACGTTGGTAAGTTCTCTAGCGGAATAGGCAAGATGAGCAAGGCCACGCAAAATCATGCGAACGAAAAAATCTTTCGATTCTTTGAAACTCATGGTGATCTTCCACGTGTTTTGAAAGATAAACACTTGTTATAAAAATATCATTTGCATCTACAGTTCGTAGTCTTACAAAAATAATTTTTAATGATTATTTATTGTCTCACTGACAAACCATAGAAGACATACATGTGTCGTTAAATAACTTACATGCACGGTATAGGCCTGCATGAAACATCAATTGAAATCGCGTGTATCAGAAGACATAGCGTAAGTGACCTCGTAATTGCACGTGCCACATTCATTGAACCTGTTCTAGAATCCTATCTTGGGCAAATGATTTTTCCAAGTATGTTGCCCTGTCGGGAACCGGTGTTATGTGTTTGTTTGTGTGTACACATGCTACAGCTCGCCGTTTTCGTCCGATTGACATAGGTTTAATATTTGTGATTTCTCATTATTTCAACATTAATTGAATAGAAATTGCTAAATATTATATCGGCAGGCGCCAATTCCTCGGTAACTACAATATAAAATATTGTTGTTAGTTAGCTATTTTATTGAAATGTTACAAGCTCAATGCAGTTACCATTGTTTTCATCTTTGTAATCCCCTATCAAGTATATTTTTAAGTATCTGATTCTTCTACTACAGAACAGTTGTAACCTAACGCGCAAGTACACACATATAGGATGTGATCCGCCAATAGTAAAATACCACTGTTAAATGAATGAAAACAATACACGTCCTAATAGGGAGAATGAGATAAGACTTAAATTTGCATGCCATATACCAGCGGCCGATGCTTCTTTCATCGCTTCTTTCATTATTCCCTTAGGTGCTCCGTTGCTAGGCAATTTACCAGTTGGTGTCGATTGTGTCGTCTTGCCATCAGTGTTCTTAGAGTTGGTCAGTTGTTTCGCCTGGCTTGGAGTGGTGGTTGTTGCAAGTCCTGCAGTGGTGGTGACGCACGGTTCATCGGGAGCCTCTAAACATAGATGCAACGATACGCTTACACTGCACCTCAAGTAATAGCAGTTTGGGTCACCGTCAGCGACATTAAATGTACGTTTGTAATATTGTATATATATCTCCTCCCAGTCTTTGAACTATTTGTGGTATTTCAATATTACGAATTAAATGCAAGGTTGTAACGACGTTCAATCTACAAACTGTTTACAAAAAGGACTGTGTCCAGTGAGAGGTTACAGACAGTCTGGCCATTGAATTTAAGTAATTGGTACAGTCTTGTTTCCATTGTATTAGAAATCTTCTACCTTCGTTCTGTTGTCGAACTACGTTGGATTTCCACTTGGTCCAGTACCGCCATGCACCATGGTTAAGAGTAATGAACTATTTAAATCGAATCGTGTCTTTTACTTCCATCAGATTGTTCTGATGGGTCATTCACGGTAGTTGGCATTTTAGTTACTGTAGTTCAACGTTTCAAGTAAACACGACTTCACATCCGTCGATGAAAGACGAGAGGCGTAAATTCTCACAGAAGAATCCAAATCATCCAGCTAACATATGACTTAATTACCTTCTCCTCTATTTGGTCCGATGACATAAATTACTCCACGTCAAAGTGTGACGCAAAGAAGTGAATCTTACCACAGGTTTTACACATAGCCGGACAGTATCTGGACACGAAATCATGCTTGCAATTGGATGGCCACCAGCCGTCCCCACAATAAGCATGGTTGTTTCTGCACGTGCTAGTACACCGTTGCCCGATGTAACCTTTCTTACACAAGCATTTGCACTTCAACTGGTTGACAGAAGCACAGTTTTCACATTGCGCTTCACATTCTGAAAAACAGATAGTAGGAGTCAGTGGCGTTCTGCTCGTGATCTTTAACACAGTAAACACTGGAACTTTTTCATACGCATATAAGACACTACACTCTGAAAAGAACGATTTCAAGAATATTTGGTCAAAAATACAATTTACAATACCCAAAGTATTGAAGCTGCGCAAGTTAACTAAGCGTACAAATAAGGCTGCGTTTCAGACAAGAGCAACGAATAGCGTGGATTTACGCCCGAGACTGCACTACAGACGGCATGCTTCTACGGGTCTTTATTAATATCATAAAACTGGTGTTAAATACGTCAAACCCGTCCGAAAATGCGTGGCATCGTGGAAATCTGTCATAGAACTCCAATG